>CM033470.1:260404696-260792279 GCA_019447015.1 Hymenochirus boettgeri | reverse complement strand
ATAGTATGCCTGGGAGTCTCATGTTACTATAACAGCAAAACTTGGAATGTCATGCTAGTGGTACAGCAAACTAGTGGGGAGATTCAATAAAAGTTCTTATTGTTTAAATGGTGCTAATTTTGCCCCAACCAATCATATCTTATTTAACATTTAAAGCTAACATCTGATTGGCTGGGGCAAAATTAGCACCATTTTTAATGATAAGACTTTTATTGAATAACCCTGTAGGTATTTTATATCTGGTAAAAAAAACTTGAATTCATGTTACTGGTACAGCAAACTAATAATTCATGTTACTGGACCAGCAAAATCCATAGTATGCCTGGGAGTCTCATGTTACTAGAACAGCAAACTTGGATGTCATGCTAGTGGTACAGCAAACTAGCGGGAGATTCAATAAAAGTTCTTATTGTTAAAATGGTGCTAATTTTGCCCCAACCAATCATATCTTATTTAATCATTTGAAAGCTAACATCTATTGGCTGGGGCAAAATTAGCACCATTTTTTAATGATAAGAAACTTTTATTGAATAACCCTGTAGTATTTTATGATACTGTAAAAAAACTTGGAATTTCATGTTACTGGTACAGCAAACTGGGAATTCATGATACTGGTACAGCAAAGTGGAAAAATCAAGATACTTGTACAGCAAATGGGAATTTCATGATACTGGTTCATGGTGCAAAGCTCTAAAACAGGTGTCACTTCATCTGCCACTCTGTAGGACAGGTTTTCTACCATAGAGACAAAACACTATCCTGCCTTGTTCACTTGAAAGACCGGGAGGTTAAGGAGCTATGCCTTACCCTCTATTCTTCAATCAATTGACCAGGAGCCACTGTTAAGACAGAAGAATTCATCTTACACGTGATCCTCCACAGCAGCAGCACTGACAGGTCCTGACCTCTTCCTGTTCAGATAACTATAGCGAGCATGCGCGATAATGCGCTGCTCGCGATATCGCGCATAGGTAAATATCTTCTATCTTCGTCTGTGGCTCCAACAAGTTGATTGAAGAATGGAAGTTAAGGCATAGCACTGGTACAGCAAACTAATAATTTCATGTTACTGGTACAGCAAAATCCATAGTATGCCTGGGAGTCTCATGTTACTATAACAGCAAACTTGGAATGTCATGCTAGTGGTACAGCAAACTAGTGGGGAGATTCAATAAAAGTTCTTATTGTTTAAAATGGTGCTAATTTTGCCCCAACCAATCATATCTTATTTAACATTTGAAAGCTAACATCTGATTGGCTGGGGCAAAATTAGCACCATTTTTAATGATAAGAACTTTTATTGAATAACCCTGTAGGTATTTTATGATACTGGTAAAAAAAACTTGGAATTTCATGTTACTGGTACAGCAAACTAATAATTTCATGTTACTGGTACAGCAAAATCCATAGTATGCCTGGGAGTCTCATGTTACTAGAACAGCAAACTTGGAATGTCATGCTAGTGGTATAGCAAACTAGCGGGAGATTCAATAAAAGTTCTTATTGTTTAAAATGGTGCTAATTTTGCCCCAACCAATCATATCTTATTTAACATTTGAAAGCTAACATCTGATTGGCTGGGGCAAAATTAGCACCATTTTTAATGATAAGAACTTTTATTGAATAACCCTGTAGGTATTTATGATACTGGTAAAAAAAATTGGAATTTCATGTTACTGGTACAGCAAACTGGAAAATTCATGATATGGTACAGCAAAGTGGAAAAATCAAGATACTTGTACAGCAAACTGGGAATTTCATGATACTGGTTTCATGGTGCAAAGCTCTAAAACAGGTGTCACTTCATCTGCCACTCTGTAGGACAGGTTTTCTACCATAGAGACACAAAACACTATACCTGCCTTGTCACATTGAAAGACCGGGAGGTTAAGGAGCTATGCCTTACCCTCTATTCTTCAATCAATTGACCAGGAGCCACTGTTAAAGACAGAAGAAATTCATCTTACACGTGATCCTCCACGCAGCAGCATGACAGGTCCTGACCTCTTCCTGGTTAGATAATATAGCGAGCACGCGATAATGCGCTGCTGCGGATGATCGCGCATAAGGTAAATATCTTCTATCTTCGTCTGTGGCTCACAAAAGTTGATTGAAGAATGGAAGTTAAGGCATAGCTCCTAACCTCCCGGTCTTCAATGAACACTAAAAATTAAATAGGATAGGGAGAGAATAAAGACTTTTAAACTCCCTTTCAGGTCTTCACTCAATACATTAAAGGAATAGTTCTCTTTTCCAGTGACTTCCTTAAATAGCACACAGTAAGCCGAGATACAGTGTATTAATAAATACAATACCATACAGTAAGATGCTATGGCGAAATGTTCACCTCTAGACATGGTAGGAGGGAGAATGTTTCCACACTAGGTTGCATAAAAAAATAGAATATAACACAGCAATTTCAGTCTTCATAATTTAGTAATGCCAAGCGTGGGTATAGAACTTACCTGCTTTGCTTCTAGATTACTTGTGAGATAAAGCACAATGAGAATAGGAGTGATAAGTTAAGAAAAAAAATAAAAAAAGAACTATGAATGATGAAAAAATACAACAATTAAAATGTGTAATGCATAACATACATACTTGCTAACCCACCTTTGTTCCCGCCTCAACCATAGCCGTCAGCTGGGTCTGTGATAGGCCGAGGGAACGAAGCTTGGTAATAAGTTCTGAGCATTTTTAACATTAAAAAATAGAGGTTAGGGTTGGGAGGAGGGTCCCTACACTAAAGAAAAAAGTACATTTTGGGGTGTGAGAAAACCCTGTAAATGCACATACTGTACAGTATGCCTGTGAAGGTTCTCATTATCCCGGTCATGGTATATCTGTTGTATTCAATAGATCCAACTGGACTTGAAATGTAGTTCTTGAGACGTTCGCTAGTCATCCGACTGGCTTTCTCAATTCAGAATGACTGTGTACAAGAATCTGTGGCAATTATGTACCCTGGAAAATCCAATTAGCATATCACAGCCAGGTGTTAGGGTGTGATAGAAGTGGCTAAAGAGGTGTTATAGGAACGCCCAGAGTAAGGTGTTAAAACAGCATTGTGGAGGAGGCCATTTATGTGAAAATAAAGAAACCAAGCCTAAATAGAGGTGGGGGGGTTCGACACCAACTGTCTGCCATATACAATGCTGTTTAACACCTTACTCTGGGCGTTCCATACACCTCTTAGCCACTATCTAATCACACCCTTAACACCGGCTGTGATATGCTAATTGGGATTTCCAGGGTACATAATTGCCACAGATTCTTGTACAAGTCATTCTGAATTGAGAAAGCCAGTCGGATGACTAGCGAAACGTCTTCAAGAAACCAATTTCAAGTCCAGTTGATCTAATTGAATACAACAGATATAGCTGTACAGTACATAGAAAATTAGCTTTAAGGAAGATAAGTCTAGTATTCAAAAAAAAGTAATTCCATTTAATCACTTTCTGACATTGTAAGTTACCATTCTTTAGCCATATAAATGGCTGCGACAGCAGGTATGAGTAAGTATAAGCAGATGCTGTGCACTGCCCAACAGTGGGGGATCAAAAAGGGAGAGAAATTGACCGGTGCCCCTGTAGCCCCAGGCACCTCTAGGCACGTGACCACTTCAGGCACTGGCATCAGGTGATCGGAAATTCAATAAAAGATTTACAGGCACTCACAGTGGGTGGAGTTTGAACAAATGGCTGCTGTCTATGTGGCGGTGCAGCAGTCATAGAGCAATTATCCCCTAAACCTGACCCCATTTAACATTTGCCCCCCCCACTCCCTTGCTAGTCCGTTGTGCTTGATTAAGCAGAGAGCTCTGAAATAAGGTATTATGTCTGCTCAGAGCTCACAATAAGACAAAGGAAAGAGTTAAAAAACTGAACAGTATCTTAGCAGTATGTTTGTGTGCATTTTGATTTTGATGCACTTGCAATATTACTGCACAAAGCAAATTTCCTGTCCTCCGCACAAACAACAGCAGATAGATATATCATGCTGCTGGCTCCTATTGTTAGTCTCCCAAATATTTCATCTTAACAATACCTTGCAATTTCTCTTTCAACTGAGCGATGACAGCATGGTAACAGGGAATAAACACTTTATTGGTGCAGAACAAGAAAGGAATATTGATGTCTCTTTGCCTAGCATATAACTGGTATTATAAACAGATATTACAACAACCACAGATGATGGTTTTGCTGCAGGTGGCTCCCCAAACATATGGGGATATCAAAACATTCAATTAGAAATATGAAAAATGTTTTTATTTATAGTTTTAGTTCAATCCTCCCCTACACATACTCCTGTGAGGACAGTGACACCATTCATCCCTTTTGAGGTCTAATTTAAATAAACATGACTTTAAACAAGGCTTGGAATGACCCTTTTTTAAAATGTTCTTACGATAAACTAGTTAAGGAAAGTAACAATGGATGATTAATAAAGGAAAACCAATACAAGCCAACTGGGAAACACCTGTCTAGTACAGTACTCAGATCGTCACTTGGCAATGCATAATTTTCACCTGTGTTCTTAATGTTGGACTTAACTTACGGTATATTACTCATATTTTTTTACTTCAGTTTATATGGCTTCCAAAATCAGTGTCTCTACATTGACTGTGCTGTCATTTTACAACACAAATAAACACAAATCTAAGCTATACTGGTAAAACATATTTCCACACAAAATTCTAAAACACACCTCTGGCTTTTTGAAGTCTCATCAATGTGCCCTGACACATCCTTTGAGAAACCCAGGTCTAGTATAATGTAAGCAAAAGTTCCTTATAAGCTGAACAGGTCACATACAAAAAAATCAGTTTTTAGATTCTTAATTTTGTATTGTTAAATACTCCAAATCATTTTTGTTCTGTTTTTGTATCCACAGAGGATATTTATGGTCTCATACATTTAATTGTTTAAGATTGATAGCTTTTTTCTTTATTAACTACCCATTTTAAAGTCAATATTACCCATTAGTTTCTTTAGATGATGTCTTACATGGGGTGCTTAAAACAAAGAGGGAAGCTACATGTGCTAGTGCATACTCTGAGCTCTGGTCACATATACAGAGAACCAAAGTTTACATAGTAGCTGGAAACATGCATGTCCTCACTATAATGCAAAGTGATTTTTGATTAGTAAGCTTCCAGATGTAACATAAAATATACAAAATAACACGGTAGCCTAATGTTCAATACTTATTGCAAGATTGAAAACAGTTTTACCCATAGATGGGGGAGGTGAACGCCGATTTCCTATGTCTCCTAGACCTGTGTTGCCACCGAGTCTCCTAAAAACATTGAAACAAACATTTTAAGTTAAGAAATTAGGCTGTCAATTTAAAATAGAAAACTGTCCTTTATACTGTCCTTTTTTAATTAGCGTTTACTGCACACTATAATTCTTCCCAACTGACAATGTAACCCTTGTTGATCTGACCCCTTTTTCTTTAGATATCCAGTCTGTAACATTTTTCATTTCAGCGGTCAATCAAGTACCTTAGTTTCGTAATCTCTTCTGTTATCTATAGTTTTGCTGTAGCGGGAATGGTGACAATTGGTACATGAACTGAATGATGGGAAATTCCCTCTCCCAGTGCTGCCTCATAAGGATTACTGAGCATGCTTTCCCTCACAGAGAGTCAGATAATCTGGCAGGAGGCTGGGGGACTGAGCTTGAGCAAGACAATTGCTTGATTGAAGTAATCCAGCAAAATAAACACATCGAAATAAGGGCTACTTACACATATTGGTTTATAAACTAATTCTTTCAGTGTACAATTCCCTTAATGAATTACCTTGCTTTCTGCTCCTGCTTCAGTCGAATGGCCTCAAGCCTTTGGGGGCTTGGAATAAAGACGATGTCTCCCCCTTCTTTCACTAGCCTCCCGATCCACCAATCATTGTTGTATTTCTATGATAACACAATGATTAAATTAATGAGATGGAAATAAGGAGCACATAGCAGTCAATATAGCGCAGAAGATGATTACCTATTCCATTGGATTATGAAATAAATATATAGGTATAAAAGCTATACTTGGTGTAGTGATTTGTGGATCTTCCCTTATAAATTCTCTGTTCTGTGCCTTTCAATGTTTTTAATTTATTAACTTTCTCTTTTGGTATAATTACTTGATGCTTTACTAGATGCATGTACCACCTGGTATTTGTCCATAACAACCTTTATTTAATACGCTATTATTATCACCTATTTCTTTTTGATATGTGTTTTTCTTCTGTTATCTAAACCTGCACTCCTCTGCTCGAGCCCCAACAAAGATTTTGGCCTTGAAAGAAAAACTAAATTCTATACCAGACTGTTCATTTGGACAGGGCCCTCTTTTCATCTGTATCACAGTATTGCTGTATATTAACTTGCATGTTGATGTATATAAATCCATAATAATACTAATCACAATATACCATAGAATAAGGACACCTGAAATAGTTGACTTTTCTTGACTAGTAACGAAGGCCAACCAATCTGGATTACAGTTCTGTATTGCAAATGAATTGTGAATATAAATAGTATGCTTCTTCTTAGCCTTTTTACTTCTGACAGGCTTACTTCTAAGTAACCAGAATGTAGACAGTGGTAATGGACCTGGGAAGTGCAGGGATCAAGTTCATGTTGAAAACCTCTTCTTATTTGTGAGAGCAGAACGTATCAAAAGTGTATTTCTAGTAAAATGTAATGTAGAATACTCTAAACCCATTTTCCCATACAGCATTTACTCTAATGAACATATCTATACAAAGATATCTTATTCTAAAGGACCGTAAGTCCAGCATTATTAAATCCATCTAATATTCAAAGGTTTACCCTCACCTCCTTAATATGCAAAAAATCTTTGGCTTCAAAGTTAATAGCAGCACCTTGAACTGGACATTCCTCGTCCAGTGCTCCACAGTAACTGACATTGGTTCTCACTGCAAATGCTACTGGCTTGACCTGGGAAAATACAACACAATAATTAGAAAAGTCCCAAGAAAATGTTAAAGGACAACTAATCACACAGCAATAAGGATTAATTACCACCAATTGTATATCTGCTTTTTATCTTCTGTCTGTGCTACTGAAGTCATATAGCACTGTACCTGAACAGGACATGAGGAAATCTAGTGACAGGGGGCACTGAGAGCAAAAGGGATCAAGTTCCTGAGAAATATTATTACATCATGCAGTTTATTGAATTTTATAATGGGTTTAAAATGTGGGTTGAGATTCTCATTTTCACCACTTGTGATTTAATAAGAAATAGGATTTTAATTAAAATAGTTCTCCACATCATACCCATTGGAACAAAAGGTAAACCAGCCCATATCTGTTAATCCAAAGCAGCTGCTTGATTAAAGGGCAACTGTGGTCTCCAAACAAGACCTGGCTTCTCTTCCCCTGCCCTGGGGACAGAACATGCTCACTTAATTCTGGGAAAGACAGGAAGTAACTGCAAAGCTGTTTCGAGGGGGGGGATTAATGAGGGCTGATATTGGTTTCATGTTTACAAGCTGGTGAAAGCAGGAAGTGTTCAGGAAATTATTTTGCTATTGATTGTAGCCATGTCAGTAAACTCATATGCATTGTAATATTGTAAAAATGGGAAATAAAAACATTAGTTTCGGTATTCTCAATAAATAAATGTATTTAAACCAAAACCACAAGTTCTGCCATACATCATCTTACAAGAAATATATTTACCCTGGCCCTCTCCAGCTGCTGCTGGGCCTGTCTCTCCACCTCGCGGCGGGCGGTCTCCCGATCCTCCTCCAGGGACACGTCTGAATCTAACGATGGGCGGCTGGTGTATGAATCAGCTGAACCCTGCAAAAAAGAACAGAAAATAAAACATTAAACTCATGGTCTGGGATGGACTGAAAGATTTATGGAGCACAATTCATGTCAAAACAAAACTCTGACCCTGCTCTTTTGGAAGACTGTAGAACTGTAATACTTTTTTTTACTTATTTCCTTCCTTTCCTGCCATAGTGTAATTTCTCCATGTAACATTGCATTTCTCTCCAAAATGGCATGTCAAATAACAGCTCATTATGCAGTGACATCACAGAGTGCAGGTGCCAACAGCAAATTAAACAATCAGAACAAGTTATTCTGACATCTGTGGAATATTTTATGTCTAGAGCACTGAGAAATGGAATTCTATTATACTGTGTGAATATTGAATGGCTTTACTTACCCTAAAGATCTTACAGTAGAATATTGCTAGAATATCTTTTCTCTATCATGATCATGAAAATGTCTATTCTCTGTTACCTGTTCTTGGTGTGCATATTAGAGAACTGTTTGTTGTCGTAACAATATTTTTTAATAAAATCTATATCTGTAATTATGTCTTTGTACCTAGAAAGCCACCAGGCCTCTTGATTTTAATTTACAACATCAAAACATAAGCCACACCAGGCATGTGCAACAATGGTTTAGAACAAAGTCTACAAACCCATGCATTTCCAGCTGTTGCTAAACTACCCACTTGATCATTTCCAAACAGCCACGTCCTGGTGGGAATATGAGAGTTGGATTCAATGTCAGCAGTATTTTTTGCTGCAGTTTCTTTCTTTCCATAAAAAATTCACTCTGAATACATAAAACTATTATTTCCATGTTTCATTCCTAATGGCAGGAATAATAAACAAAATGCTGTTAACAAAGGAGATTGTTGTTGGTTGGTTTGTAGATTTTCCACAATAAAATCAAAAGCACAATGCTGTTAAACACATAAAGCAACACAAATGTGGGAAAAATATATTCCCACATTTTGAAGATGGTAGAATAACTTTATTGTGTGTTGCTGTCGTGAGGGGCAACGCGCTGCTTAAGCAGCGTTGCCCTTGACTGAAGGGGGGGGGAGTTGGCAATTCCCCCCCCTTTTCTCCCCTTTCCTTCACAGCCTTGTCCGGTCTTACCTCCGGCGTCGTCGCGCGCCTCGGCCCCGCTCACCCACGGCTGGTATGGGGACGATTGGTTCCGTTCCCAAGGATGCATTGCGGGTGGGCGGGCCGACGCGGCGTGATGACGTCTGAACGGGGGACGTCCTGGCGCGGCTGCTCGTCTATAAAAGACGGGCAGCACGAGGAGATCGGCGCCATTTTAGTTTAGCAGGGGTTTAGGATTTTGCTGCAAACCATAAAGAAAAAAGCATAGAGATTGTGACCAGGAGAATGGCTGAATTGGATCAGCTACAGCAACAGCTAGCTAGGCGTTGGCTCCGCCCCACTATATGCTGCGCGACCACCCCCAGGTCTCCCCCTGGCCCTGGGGACGGCCCCTATAGTGGAGCGAGCGTCAGCAAATTCCCATTCCCCTTCTTCTGTTTGACTCCCCGGCCTCTTGTTGCCTCCAAGCGGCGGCGTCAGCCCGCACCCCGGCTGGTACCATAAGTCATCCAGGGAGGGTTAAATAACCCGGATCTGCCTTTGACCCCCATACTGTGGGCAACTGATGAACCCTGCTTGCTTTTGCCCCGCTTGGCCTGAGCATTACCCCTTGGAGATTGGGCATTACGCCTCCCAGTAGCTGCTTGGGCGATAAATCCTTTCCCTTCCCCTATGTCCTGCCCCACCTCGTCGCTTGGAGCTTTGGATGCCGAACCTTTCGGCGAGATGTGGGGGAGGGCTAGGGCTAAGCGTCTGGGATGTTCCCTGGACTGCCTGGAGTCTACCCCTTTGCCTAGTTGTTGGCCTACCTTGTTCTCCTCCGCCAGGTTGTGCCTCTGCTGGTATAGGCCTGGGGGTTCCTCATGTCTCCCCAACAGCCTCCAGCCATCCTCCAGCCCTTCCCTGCCCTCCTCTCCATCACCTGTTGTGGCCCGTCTTTCTGCCCAGTGAACGTAAGAATGTCCAATGATACCGAACGTAGGCCTACTCGTACCTGAAAGGAGAAATCAATTAGTGACCAAATTTGGGCGAAATAACGCGTACGCAATCTGAGCGCCATCTGCCATATCGCTTAACTGCGTATTGGTGAAACCTAGGCCACTGGCCTCTGTTGCGGCACCTATCCGGAAAGAATGGGTGCCGAAGTCTTTTGGATTTAATTCCAAACGGCGCAACGCGGATTTTAGGACGGCTTCAAACTGGAACTTGGTTAAAGGCAAGCCGTCCGCGTGTACCAAAAATTGTACCCCTGTCTTTCTCAACAGTAAATAGGCCTTGAGATTTGCAACGGGCAACAGGTCGATTGTAAGGGGAATATCGGAGAAACATGACCCCCGCCGCCGAATATGTCCGTTTTGGACCTAGTGATGTGAATCTGAACTGGGAATCTGTAACCACCACATCTTCCCTCAACAACCCTCCTTTACACGGGACCTACTAGGGGGAACCAGTTCACTTAACACGCATGGCCCCGAAAAGGCCAGCACAAAACTGGCCCTGAATAACGAGCACTCATATGCATCCCTAGTGACTTGCTCTAAAATCGACCATAGTCGGGTTAGTAGATTTAAAGAAATAGGGGGTCTGGATTCCCTTGAAACATATCCTTTCTCCAACCTTTTAAAAGGAGGGTAACCAAAAAATTCCTTTGTAATGTCCCTCCATCCCAAAAGCCTGAAGAAAAAGGACAGTCCCGACATCCACGCTGAGCGACTAAGGCCGAGCAAACCCTGTCACGTAATTGTGATAAATAAAGAAGTAAACTATCCACCTTACGTGCTCGTCTTCCCATCGCTGGTTCTGAACCAGTTCCACCCATTCCCCCCATGCCTTACCATGACTGGACCAGGTGGATTGAGCCCCACGATGCCTGAAGCCGCTGGTTCAAGTTTCCTCCGTGATGTTCCATAGAGCCTCTGGGCAGGAACTCCTTCTTGTCGGCCGATGCGCCAGGGAATGAAACCTGCCATTGAAAACGTGTAGAAAGAGCATCAGCCATCATGTTATGAGCACCCGGATATGTTTTGCCTTAAAAAGATGTTATGCTCCAGGCAACGCAAAATTAAATGGCGTAACAAGGCCAAAACTGGAGGGAGAAGAAGAGAAATTACTAATGGCCTGAACACATCCATATTGTCAGACCAAAAACAAATCCTCTTATTCTGCAATCTCCAAACCCCACAAATCAACTGCCACTATTATGGGGAAGAGCTCTAACAAGGTTAAGTTCTTACACCCGCCCCGATTCACCCATGTTTCTGGCCATGTTTTGCACACCAAGAATTACGAACAAGGCCCCAAACCCTGTGGCTCTGCCGCGTCGGTATATAATTCCAGGGCTTCATTACTAACCTCCCGCTCCTGACAGCAAGTCTTTCCGTTATAAGTTAGCAAAAAGGACCTCCACATCAGCTTAACACATCAGCTTTTAGTGTTTTTGTGATTCTAACATGATGTGTTGGGCTGGATAACCCCTGGTGGCCCATGTAACCTGACGGCATGCTAACCTGCGGCTAAAAAACTCTGCCCATGGGCATAATTCGGCAAGCAAAGACTATGAACCTAGTAATACTGTTACTTGAACGTAGAGTTACTTTTTGCTGCCAAAAATGAACCCACAGGCTGATGATCTCCACTATCTTTTGCTGAGGGGAGCCAAAAAAACCATTTTCTCAGTATCAATTTCTATTCCTAGGAACGATAGAATTTTTACTGGGCCTATAGTTTTTTCAGATGATAGAGGTACACCTATACGTTTCATAAGTATTCTGAAGGTGTTAAACAAGAAATCCACCTCGGAGAGTTTTGCAGGGCCCAAATAGAAAATCATCTAAGTAGTAGTGAAATTATGGCTTCAGATCCCGTTCACAACGTACCACCATTCCAGAAAGGAACTGAATAGTTCAAGTAAGAACAGATAGGAACAGCCCATGGGTAGGCACATATCGTAAAAATATTGGCTTCAAGTTGACATCCAGCAGGTGAAAGCAGTGGGATGAACCGGCAATAGCCTAAATGCCGACTCTATATCTGATTTTGCCAATAGCGCCCCGCCCTGCCTCTCTGACTAGTTCACCGCTTGTCAAAGGATACATATGAAACGGAAGTTAAGGCCTTGGATATACCATCGTTTACAACTGGAGCCTTTGGGGTAAGACAGATGAGGAATTAACCTGTATTTTCCTGGCTCCTTCTTGGGTACCACACCACGGAAGGAGAAATCGAAGATTAGGAAAAGAGGGTCCAAGAAAGTCCAGCAATGCGCCCCAGGTCACCTCCGAGTGTATTCTTCTTTTTGCGACTGATGGTTGATGGTAACTCATGAACAGATTTAAGTTATTTACAAATGGGGGAAACGGGGAAAAAACAAAGGATAAAAACCACAGTATGAAGCCGGACCTAAGTAGGTCTGCCTCCTCCTCTTGGGGTAATCGGAGCCAACCTTCCATCGCGCCACGTTCACAGGAGTTCTTTGGCCCACAAGGTTGAATTTGTTGTGCCCTTTGCTCCGAAAACACCGGTTTGCTGCATGGCCGGTACCCCACACACACTGAGCAAATCGTGCTAAATTCTGCACGCTGGTCCAAAATGACATTGGCCTTGATTGTACAGCCAACATGGCCTGCCCTCCTGCTCGGGCCGGGCTGGGGGCAAGAGGACTAAATATGTGTGGTTTGTGACCAGGACTGGGGGAAAGGTGCCTAGGGGCCGTCATTAGCCTAATAAGCGTCGGTGGCTTTCGAATTCCAGCAGATCCTCAGTCTTAGAGCCTACGCTGCCTAAACTCCTCGATCGTACCTCCACATGCGAGCCTCCATGGATTTGTAAGCTCAAAAATCTGGTCGAGGTACACGAAAAGGTCGGCGCACTGATCTGGAGGCCCCTTCACATAACTTGCCAGCACACAAAAAGCCTGAACCAATTGCCAAAAGTTTTGCCACTTTCGGCTCCTTTTCCTTCCCTTTCTCAACTCTCTCTCTTTATCAACTGAGGGCTATCAATGGAGATAGGGACCAAATGTCAACATATTCGCCCTTGACAATTTTTTCTCTCATCCGATGACAGGTGAGGAGCCCCGAGGTGCTAAACCACAGAACAAGGCCTCCTAAAGGCTCTGAATTAACCGCTGCGTTCACAGGGGGAGCGATCCGACTCCCCCTGGCGTAGGGTTGGGCGTCCATACCTTGAAGTGGGGGTGCCCCGGCCTTGCCCAACAGGCCTTTAAAATCGCCAACCAAGGTCCCTCACTCGGGGCCCTCCCGCGGGTCCTCCCCAAGCCCCAGCACAAGACACTCACCAGTCGAAGATCCCAAGGCTGCTGCCGCTGGTGCTGATGATGCCGATGCTTGATTTGCAGCCGAATCCCCATGCCGGGCTGCCTGCCCCCTTCTGGAACTGCCCCTGAGGGATCTGACCTCCTCCTACCCTATTCCAAGATCTTCCCTCTTCAGAGCATCCCTCCTTGATGCCCTGGAATGGCAGTGCGAACACTGCCCTGACTCTCTGACCACTGGATGCCGAACGCTCCCTATGTCGCTCCTCTGAGACCTGCCCCGCCTTCTCCGTCTCGTTTACCGCTGGATGAGGACGACTCTCTCTAAATCTATGGGAGCGTTTGCGGGACTCCACTAGCTAGGCCGTTGGCTCCGCCCCACTATATCTGCGCAAGCCACCCCCAGGTCCCCCCCTGGCCCTGGGGACGGCCCCTATAGTGGAAACAAAATTACTTTCTTTTGCAGAAATTCGGCCGGGAGGAAAACAACTGGGATTTCGAGAGGCAAACATACAATGGAGAGGCATCAGGGGATTGAACTGGATCAGGCTGCTCCCAGAGATTGTGGACATTAGTAGAAGGTGTCGGGGACCGGTGGGGCTGGTCTTACATGCAGCAGGGAATGACCTGTGTACCAGCAGGCTATCCGACCTTATCGCAAATATTAGGTCGGATTTACTTCGCATGGGCGAATTTTTTACATCTTCGATAATAGTCTGGTCGGAGGTCATTCCTAGGCAGCATTGGAAAGGGGCAAGGGATCCTGCAGCGATAGAGAGATCTAGGAGGATGTTAAATACACGAACCTCTCGTTTTGTTCGTCTTTAGGTGGTGTGTCCATAAGACACCGTGAACTCGAAGGTGACAACAGGGCTCTGTTGCGACCTGATGGGGTTCACCTCAATGAGGTGGGTTTGGATATATTCCTATGCGGACTGCAAGATGGGATTGAGAGAGCACTTCGCTTAATGGGTGGGGGTCGGAGTCGTTGATAGGTGTACAACGGCTCCTAGTGGCGGTCAGATCCTTGCAAAAATAGGTTTGGTATGGTCTACATGCCCTCCTATCGGGAGGCCGGCATACTGACAGTTCGTGAAAATATCTATATGTGGTTGTGGGGTTGCTATGGCAACCAGGGTCATGGTAATTTGCAAGGATCAGCTACGTAACATCTTACCAATAAAATGCTGTGGCCGTTATTTACACCCAACGCTTGTGTCTCTCTCAATTATTTTAAGGGGAATAAGTTTTATAGATATATATAGGGTACACCTTTATATATAGCTACATAGTTGCTGCAGGGTCGGTTTTAGATCTGTTTTGTGAGGGGGTTGGTGGCTCCCCTGATAATTCAGTCTTTACTGTACTTTCCTTACTCTGACTTGTTTTAATCTGATGGCAGATGTTGTTGAAAGACAGTTGTTTCTCTTGGGAAAAATATGAATACCTTACACTGGAACCACATATAACAGCTTCCTGTTTGGGACAAAATGAATTATGTGTATTCTAAATGGTGATAATTGACATGGTTCGACAGCCTATGTAACAAAAAAATGAAGCATATCAGTGTATTGGGGACCTGGCTGGAATAACATTAGTGGGGGCCCCATGCAAAAATTAGTGTACATACAGACCTTAACTGTTAGCTATTGGGAAAATGATTTAGTACAGAGTAAGAGCAGTAAACAGTGGTGTGTAAACATTTCAGTAATGGCCACAATAAATAACATCGATCCATCTATCTATCCAACGCATCACCTTCCAGTCAACCATCCCTCTAGGCAGTGCATCCTCCATTCAGGCGTTCAGAGCACCAACCTTTCAGCCAACCATCCCAAATACAGTAAATCAAGGCCAGGACTGAGACTTCCCATGCCAGCCAGTAAAATAGCCAGCACAACAGCCAGCCAACACCAGTTTAGCAGTGAAGGCATGAGGATTCCAACACCACGCAATTCAGCCAACCTGCTCAAATACCAGCCAGATAGTCCAGCAGTCTGCAATCCCCCCCCATCCTCATTTGTCCCTCTTTTAATCTTTTGCATTTCACAATGTTGGGAGGTAATACACAATGATATTAATAAACACTGCCCACATATCTACGTACACACACTTACAAAGTTCACTACTCATAAGTAGTATATTAACATTTGCAGGCTCATTTATCAAGGGAGGCAGCAGTGTTTAAAGGATTTAAAATCGTGCTGACCAATATTAAATCCTTCATTGCGCCGGCTGCACAGGTATCACAAAGGACACTGGTGCTTTGCACATATAACAGTATAATAGATGTCACCCACACAGCCGCTGCAAGCTATTCAGGTATTTGCACTAATGGCTGGTGTTTTGAGCTTGACGTTTTGGTACTAAATACCAGAGAGAATATTTACCTACAGTGATTGCAGCTCTGGGTAAATGAGTCCATTGATGCTATTTAACTGTAATAAATGCTCAGTCCAGTTCAGTAATACAAATACAAACCAAAATAATATTTTCCCTCACATACTAAAATATCTTTGGTAATGGTGTCTTATTATGTCCCAAACATTACAGAGGTAGTCCAGGTACAATAATAATGTTTGGTGCTGTGCAACTAAAACAAGATATCAATTAAGTAATACAAACACAAGTTTAAATAGCTAGCTCCTGGGTTCCAACCAGTAGTACAGGTAACCAAGTGCTTCAATAATAAATGTAGTTAAAGTCACACAAACAATAATATTAATAAAGATTTTATCATTACACAAGTCCAAATGTCTCTGCCCATACGTAAATATCTTTAGTTTTAGTGTTACATAATGTCCCATATGTTGTACTTGTGCACAAGTACAACATGTACTTAGTGTGTGTTGTGAAAGTTTAATAGGAAACCTATTCAGTACTACAAACAAAGTTTTAATAACTAGCTCCAGGGCCTTTATGGTGCCCATGTTGAACATTTCTCATATTTCTAGAAATATTAGACAAAACTGAAATAAACTGAAATAAAGCCAAGTCCTGATATACCCAACTGATAGACTCTTATACAGAACAACCAAGTTCTGTCATAAAATCAAAATCAATCAAGTGCTTCACCAATGTATTATTTATATCCACTGTATCCACAGCAAAAAAATATGCAAACATAATTCCCACTGTGCACCAATCCCAAACACCCCTCTCCGATTAAAAGTACCTAGTATAAGGAACAAAACCAGGACATCCCCCCTGGGTTTTCTGTGGTTTGAAATTGAATGTCTGGTCTGACTAAACCCTATCCTCAGTCCTCTTGTAGAGTACATGACAGGTGTATGTCCGAGTATTGCTCCAGACCTTTATTTTCCACCTTTCTATGTGCTATCCCCCACCCCATTCCTCTGACCATTTTCTTTCCTCCCAAACCTCCCCAACCCCCCAAATAACCACACCACACTTCTATTTCTGAGAGGAAAGGAATAATGGCCACTTTATTGTGAGAAATTAACAATATCTTTAACTTTATTAACATTACATTTACATAACAATCATATAACAATAAATAACTATTATCCATTAACCTTTTGCTAGCAATGTTTTCCACTTCCACCATAAACCAAGCCTCCCGCCGCTCCACCTTTTCCGGCCCAGGAGGCACCACAATAAATTCACCACCAGTCTCCCCTGGGGCCCCTATTTACTCCATGGAGGTAATTATTATTCCCCATCCTTTTGGGGAATTGCATCACTCTTCCAGCCCTCCTCTAGGGCTATTACCCCATTAACATTGCTAGCTGCCGCCACTCTCTTACCCTTGCCTAACCTTTTTTAGGGTGGGCAACTCTTCTCTCCCTTACCAAATTGTCGCCTGCCTGTTTAGCTCCACCCCCTTTCACCTCACTTCCTGCCTGTCCCTGCTATCCTCTACTTCCCTTTCTCCTCCCCACTCCCCCCTTCTGCTTCCGTCCTACCCCCTGTCATGTGCTCCTCCTGCTATTCTGCAGTTCGTCCCTCTGCTTTTTCTCATAGGCCAAGCTCCTGCCACAAGCAGGGGAGTAGGGTGAAAAAGAATGGCAAATGCAAGTTTAGGTATTACAAGGTTACTATGGCCCCCCCATACACATACAATTTCTGTTATTTATGGCTCAACTGATTCCATTAGAATCTCACCTGACCCTTTTGGCTGGCTAGTATGTATGGAAAATTTTCTTAGGTTGTTATCGGCTCCTTTACTTCAAGTAGAAAAAGCCAATACCAATTCAAGGTGTATGCTAACCAAACTTACTTACACATGCATAACTTTTGAGTTAAAGGAATAGCTATTCCTCTCAAAAAGTGAACTATTCCTTTATTTGTTTAATATATTGATTGACGACCGGGAGGTTAAGGAGCTATGCCTTACCTCCCGTTCTTCAATCAATTCCCCAGGAGGGACACACGAAGAAAGAAGATAGTTACCTTACATGCGATTCACAGCAGCAGCAGTGACAGGTCCCGACCACTTCCTGGTTCATGCATGCCCGATAATGCACGCTATAGTTGCTCTGAACAGGAAGCGGTAGGGACCTGTCACTGCTGCTGCTGTAGATCACGTGTAAGGTAAGTTTCTTCGTCTGTCGCTCCTGGAGAATTGATTGAAGAATAGTAGGTAAGGCATAGCTCCATAACCTCCTGTTCTTCAATCAATACGTTAAAGCAGTGTTTTTCAACCTTTTTATCCGTGGGGACCCCTTAAAACAATTTTCATGTCTTGGGGACTCCCTACATAAAATTATGATTATATATTATTTTTCTTTGTCATCAAATGATCAAAAACTTAATTTATACAAATATAATTGATAGATCTATAAATACATCTCTATTGAAAAAAATGCACTCAAATTCACATCAGGGTGGGAACCCTTACATTAAAACATTAGTTATTTTCATTTATATCTCAGACATCAACACCAAACACATAATTCATACAGAACATAAAACACAGAATGATAAATATATAGAAAAATATATGGATCCATACATTTATGGCAATCTCTTAAGGACCCCCATGTTGTGGAACACTGCATTAAAGGAATAGTTCACTTTTTGAGTGAACTATTCCTTTAAATGTTTTGTTATTGCAACAAACAAAATGTTTAAAAGCTTTGCTTTCTTGTTGGAATACAAAAATAAAATATGAAGTTCACAAGCCTACATTATAAAATGAGTAAAACAAACATTGTGACCAGGGTTGCCAGTTTTTGGTAGAGATGCAGTATCACAAGAGGCATGCTGGGGGCAGAGACTGGGTGGGGTAAGGACTGGGCAGGGCTGCAGGGTGGGTTTAAGGGCATAACAGGGTGTGGAGTGGGCGTTCCCGGCGGGGCTACCAGTTCCATCTGTTGGACAGGATTTCAGCCCCGACTCGGTTTTGTCCCGGGAGTCGGGGCAATCCTGTCCAAATAGGGACATATGGCAACCCTGATTGTGACAGATGGATTTTGGGATGTTTTGTGTTACAAAAAGCAATTCAATAGAAGCAGGACACTTGCCCTTGTCTTCTAGTCTAAGACTAATAGAGAACCAATTAAAAGTGGGTTAGCTATCCAATGGGTTGACTAGTAAGTTTTTCTTCCCTTTAATAGTCACAATCATTTTGTCTATTTTTTTACCTGAGTTATAACACAATTTGTGTTAACATGACTTGCTGTGTAACCCATTTATTGAAAAACAAGTTAAAGACAGGCAACACAAAATGTGCTTTACTTACAACACAATATTCTCACAGAAGTAAGTGGGGGAAATGAAACATTGGTCATTAATTAAGCCCCTGCTACCCTGCTAGGAACTGGTTTGCATTTCCATACTAAAATAGCAATTCGTTATTTTACTTTTTCACTTTTAATTTCCATGCATCTCTAATCTGTAATAGAATTCTATTGGAATTTTTTGTACAATAGACATTAAAAACATAGCATGTTCAACTTACAGCTATTACTATACTATATCAGTTTTCAGTTTACACGCCAGATGCGTTATATGCTATATATACTTCTTTAAATATATTTTAAACATATTTTCCTTTGGTCAGGATATTATGGGAGCAGAATCAGCTACTCTGTAAATCAATAACCCACACTATATTGATAGAAGTCTCTGTGTCTTCAGTGTGGAGGAAATGAGATCATTTTGTAACATAGTGCTTCTTCTGTATCCATACACTGTAATATTGATGAAGATCCATAATATTTATTGAATAAAAAGCATCTCTGGGTCTTCCCCTATCTCAGCTGCCCACAAATGCTCTACCTAAGGTAACAGGTTCTCTGGAGAATTGCAGGACTGTCTCGGCAACACAGTAGGGCTGGGAATCATACATAAACACTTGGAAACAATTACCTCAAAGCGAGAAACAAAGGACATCAACAAAAGAGAACATCAGTACCTGAACTGCTGTATTGTTGTTTTCATAGAACTAATGTACAGAAGTACTTTGGCTCAGGGTTGCCAAGCATCTCTATTTGGACCATATTGTTCTGACTGCAGGGACTAAATGCTGAGTCCCGCATGCAGAGCTAAAATCCCATCTAAGAACGACCCTGGCAACCCTGCCCCCGGAACACCCACTTCTGACCACAGACGATCCTAACCGCGCCTCTCTGCCCCCGCCTGCCCACTCTCCGCCCCCTACCACTTTGGCACCGGAGAAATCTGCCAACCCTGCTTGAGCTAAAATCTGTGGCTTGCTAATTGTTTGTTAAATGAAAAAAATGTAATCTATATTTAGTTCAAACATTAATATACAAATGGTGGAAAAACATTAGGCTTGAGGTAGGTTACAGTGAGAAACTACTGGTGATTGTGCATCTTGGAAGGAGCAATTCCATAAATCTGTCTCTTCATAAATACTGTACATTTTCTTCTTAGTTGGATTATTCTAACAAGGCGCAGAAAGGAAGTGAGATGTAAGACCCAACACCTATCTTTGGATAAATGTCCCTTGGATCTACCTGTGGGCCCATCATAATCTAACAAAGGTAGTGCCAAGATTGAAGTTCGCAGTCTGATAGTTGTATGCCAGCATATTCATTGTGTCTACAGTTGACTTTAAGGCTCTTTATTCTTCTAAATGAAAATAGTGGATCTAGACAAGATATATGACAAGGCATCATAGCCATTACAAGTGATTTAATAATTTAGGATGGCATTAGAAAGTTTCTAAGTTTCTCTTCAATTGCAGAAATTTCCCTGAAACAAATTAGTGAACAATAAGCAGCAATTACGAGCACAGACAGAAAGATTACGTTTTAAAGCCATTTTCCCATTTATGTAGCAAAAACACCCACACAACCAATCTGCTTTCTTTCCCACATGGTGCCCTTACATGTATATGAAAAAAAACACCCAACTTACCACTTTTCACAGCCAAAAGACATCTGTATTCTTTCTCTAGCCAAATACATCATATATGATTTAATTTACATATGAATATTTGTGGTTTCTAAATTCCTTGTATGGAATCACTTTCCATCCCATTGAAAAGCTATTGGGATCAGCAGACAATTATTCATCAATGAAAATTATGTAAAAATGAGGTTTTACAAAGTTTACACTGGTTCTACTGAGAAGCCAGGAGTGAGGATCTAGCAGAAGGGGGGTCTGGGTTAATATGGGTTTGGTTCTCCTTTAAGGAAGAATTCTCAAACTGTGTGCCTCTAATTAGTCTAATGCCAGTCATACACTTGGCCGACATTCCAATGATTTGTCATTTGATTGTTGTTAACATTGGGCAAGGTACCACTGACTTACCTTGCCATGGTTCCGTAACATTCCCAAATGGAGAATGCTTTGCTACTGATTGTTGCGCCTGAATTGTTGATTGTTGCAAAGTAATTTATTGGAACTTTGTGAGAATGCATGGCAAGCATATAACTTATTTTATTCTAAATGGTATCTAATCAATGCGGGGTAACTTTCCTCTAAAATGATTTTATTCAAATTCTGACTTAAGAAGAGTGTTTAAAATATTTATGGGTAATTACATAAGAATGCAGGTTTCAGAATGCAGGTTTGCTGTGCCACAGTCTAAAAGAAATTGAGAATCAGTGACGTGACGTAAAACAAATCAATATGGCCTGTAGTTCTACCTGTGAATGATATGACTGAATATGACTGGGTATTGGGGTTTTAGATAAACCTCTGAAGGTCAGAGCTGTTGCATGTTGAATTGCGATCAGTGCAAAGGGTTGCAGGTAATCTCATTAGAAAGTTGCAGAGAATCATGGGTATTATTTCACCCTGTACCACTGCACTACATATGTATAACAGTTGTCCTCCCTATTGGCGAAAGTCAAATGTCTAATTTGCAGGTTTAAAGGAAAACTAAACTCTGTACAACTCACCCTAAGTGCACACCCTGCTGCACTTCTCTATCAACGTATGTAAATATTAATTGGCCGATTAAAAGAAAACATTAGAGACCAGCAGAATAAGCAATAGCAGTATTAAAACGGTATTAAAATGGTGCACTGTGTGCGCTTTTCAACAGAATAACAGTCCACATGTTGCCATTAACAGGCAGGGAGTGCTCTAATCCATTATTTAGTATTTGTATTGGGAGGCTGAAAATGCTCAGCAGCAGAAATTTCTTTTTGTTTTTCTGCCAAAGGCGATGGTTTGTTTCCAAGGAAAGAAAAATTTGTCTTCATAGTCAGTTGAAAAAGCAAAAGTATCTTCAAAAAAGGCATCAAACTGGTAATCCGGCAATAAACCTAGACAGGTGTAGCGTATAGCACACTTTATTGTTTTATTTTTGAACAGGTATAGCAATTTTGCCATTAAGTGTGCAGTAAACAACGTTTTTCATAATTACTTTCCAAAATTACCAATAAGGTTCTTCATTCCATATTCCATATCAGTGCTCTTTGTAGGAACATTTCCTGCAAAAGTGTTTACGCTGAAGGGTTTTGACAGCCTAAATGCAATTTTTTCATGACCTACAGCTTAAAAACTACTGATTATAAGAAAGCCATTTTAAACAGGAACACTAAAATCTTTCAATTCTCCCTGCACTCAGTGGGCTCTGACATGCTTAGTGTGCTTAATTTGGGGAGAGAGAAAGGAATTCATCTAACTGAAAATGAAATCATCTAAAGGGCATTCCATAGTGAAAGATCTTACTGATTTCTCACAGTCTATAAAATTACCGTATATACTCGAATATAAGTTGACCCGAGTATAAGTCAAAGTACCTATTTTTACCTGAAACATTAGTAAAAACTGACTGATTCGAGTATAAGTCAAGGGTAGAAATTATCACCACTACAAAAAGCCCCTACACCTCTTGGCACCACCAGCACACAAATAACACCTACCCCCTTGGCACCACCAGCAATAACACCCACCCCCTTGGCACCATCAGCAATAACACCCACCCCCTTGGCATGACCCGCAATAACACCCACCCCCATGGCACCACCAGCAATAACACCCATCCCCTTGGCACCACCAGCAATAACACCCACCCCCCTTGGTACCAGCAGCAATAACAACTAGCCCCCTTGGCACCACCCGCAATAACACCCACCCCCCTTGGCACCACCAGCAATAACACCCACCCCCTTGGCACCACCAGCAATAACACCCACTCCCCTTGGCACCACCCGCAATAACACCCACCCCCCTTGGCACCACCTGCAATAACACCCACCCCCCTTGGCACCACCCGCAATAACACCCACCCCCCCTTGGCACCACCAGCAATAACACCCACCCCCTTGGCAACCCCCAGCAATAACATCCACCCCCTTGGCACCACCAGCAATAACACCCCACCCACACCTTGGCACCACCAGCACACAGATAACACCCCCACCCCCATGGCACTGTTAGAGAAATCTTTTTGGCACCACCATCTTAAACAGTTTATATTCCTAATATACAATTTGTATTTGTCTATTAGCACTATTGCCTGTTTTTTTTATGTATCTACCATGGCACTCTAGGCTTACCGGTAGCTGCTCAGTGAACTCAACCACAGCAGGCACTTGACCTTGCATTTGCTGCCTCGCTCTGATTCACAGCCTGCGTGCCATGCGTAATAATGAGCCTTTCCAAATCCCATTAAGGTCTGAAAAACATTTTTTTAGCAGAGCAGTGGCAGGCAAGATTGTTACATACACGTGCCGCTCCTACCTACCGTATATGCGCGTGTACCTCCTCGTCCTCCGGTCTCCTTCTGCAGCTGCCACAACAGCCTGTAAGTTACATACGGAACACATTTCCATTCCCCGGTCTAATTCTTCCGTTTAGCTATTTGACCCAAGTATAAGTCGAGGTTGTCTTTAAACTGTCATTTTAAAAACTAAAAACATTGACTTAAGCATACTTGAGTATATGCGGTACCTTTAATCAGTGGTTTCTGGGCTGTAAGGCTGGGCACACACGATAGGATATTTGTCCTGACCGTCTGTTCACCTCTAGTGAGTGAGGGGCCAGGACAAATCACTGTCGGTCATGGCAAAAGTAGCTGCTGCTGACAGTTTCCCACAAACTTGTACTGTCCCATATAAGACCACATGAACGACGGTTGCGGACAGCTGCAAAATCGTTTCAGATTTTTCTGCGCTCCTCAAAAAATCGTATCATGTGTACCCAAGCCAGAAGGCTGAAGTGCTTACATTATTATATAATGTATGTATATTTGTTATGTGTTCATCACTTGTTTTTGTATTATTCCTTATTTGCGGATGTAGCACAATGCAGCACAATGCACGGCCTTCCAAAAAAATCTTTTTAGGAATTACCATTAAAGTCTAGTCACTATTTTAAAATATTTTTCGAAATAATTGATGTTGGATTTATCTCTACAATTATCCTTTATAAACACCCCCTGCAAGGCAAAGTTGTGTAGTGTCATCTAGAAAGGAACTTAATTCAAGAGAAGTAAAAAGTGATTTACGAAAACGAATCACTTGTTAGACCACAGCTGCACAATGTACAATGCTGACTCCCATCTGTTAAAGAAAATGCGTAAGAGAATCCAGCAGGAGGTAATCAGATTACCAATATAATGGTGTTTGCATGTGAAGTGCTAGTCCACCAAACCAGAAAAGTATTTTGAATCAAAAGAAAATGAAACCCTTTTAAACCTCATATCTGTTGTATTCAATTAGATCAATTGGACTTGAAGTTTAGTTCTTGAAGACGTTTCGCTAGTCATCCGACTGGCTTTCTCAATTCAGAATGACTTGTACAAGAATCTGTGGCAATTATGTACCCTGGAAAATCCCAATTAGCATATCACAGCCAAGTGTTAAGGGCGTGATTGGATAGTGGCTAAGAGGTGTTATAGGAACACCCAGAGTAAGGTGTCAAAACAGCATTGTACGTGGCAGACAGTTGGTGTCGAACTCCCCCACCTCTATTTAGGCTTGGTTTCTTTATTTTCACATAAATAGCCTCCTTAACACCTCTCTTGAACCAGTCACGTTCCTTAGCCAATATGTTAGCTTTTATTGAATAACCCTGTAGGTATTTTATGATACTGGTAAAAAAACTTGGAATTTCATGTTACTGGTACAGCAAACTGGGAAATTCATGATACTGGTACAGCAAAGTGGAAAAATCAAGATACTTGTACAGCAAACTGGGAATTTCATGATACTGGTTTCATGGTGCAAAGCTCTAAAACAGGTGTCACTTCATCTGCCACTCTGTAGGACAGGTTTTCTACCATAGAGACAAAAACACTATACCTGCCTTGTTCACTTGAAAGACCGGGAGGTTAAGGAGCTATGCCTTACCCTCTATTCTTCAATCAATTGACCAGGAGCCACTGTTAAAGACAGAAGAAATTCATCTTACACGTGATCTTCCACAGCAGCAGCACTGACAGGTCCTGACCTCTTCCTGGTTCAGATTAACTATAGCGAGCATGCGCGATAATGCGCTGCTGCGGATTATCGCGCATAAGGTAAATATCTTCTATCTTCGTCTGTGGCTCCACAAAAGTTGATTGAAGAATGGAAGTTAAGGCATAGCTCCTTAACCTCCCGGTCTTCAATGAACACTAAAAAATTAAATAGGATAGGGAGAGAATAAAGACTTTAAAACTCCCTTTTCAGGTCTTCAATCAATACATTAAAGGAATAGTTCTCTTTTCCAGTGACTTATTCCTTTAAATAGCACACAGTAAGCCGAGATACAGTTGTATTTAATAAATACAATACCATACAGTAAGATGCTATGGCGAAATGTTCACCTCTAGACATGGTAGGAGGGAGAATGTATTCAACACTAGGTTGCATAAAAAAATAATAAATCACAGCCAATTTTCAGTCACTGAGGGTCAGTGGGTAATTTGTTACTTTTTCTAATTACGTGCAATGGAGATAAACTTACCTGCTTTTGCTTCTGTTTAGCTTTGGTGGAAGAAATAGAAACATAGTTTGATAATATGAACTATGATGTAAAAAATACAACAATTAAAATGTTGTAATGCATAACATACATACTTGCTAACCCACCTTTGTTCCCTCGCCTAACTCAATAGCCGTCAGCTGCGTCTGTGATAGGCCGAGGGAACGAAGCTTGGTAAGTAAGTTTCTGAGCACTTTTTTAACATTAAAACATAGAGGTTAGGGTTGGGAGGAGGGTCCCTACACTAAAGAAAAAAGTACATTTTGGGGTGGAGAAACCCTGTAAATGCACATACTGTACAGTATGCTTGTGAAGGTTCTCATTCATCCAGGTCATGGTATATCTGTTGTATTCAATTAGATCAACTGGACTTGAAATGTAGTTCTTGAAGACGTTTCGCTAGTCATCCGACTGGCTTTCTCAATTCAGAATGACTTGTACAAGAATCTGTGGCAATTATGTACCCTGGAAAATCCCAATTAGCATATCACAGCCAGGTGTTAAGGGTGTGATTAGATAGTGGCTAAGAGGTGTTATAGGAACGCCCAGAGTAAGGTGTTAAAACAGCATTGTACATGGCAGACAGTTGGTGTCGAACCCCCCCACCTCTATTTAGGCTTGGTTTCTTTATTTTCACATAAATAGCCTCCTTAACACCTCTCTTGAACCAGTCACGTTCCTTAGCCAATATGTTAGTCATTCTGAATTGAGCAAGCCAGTCGGATGACTAGCGAAACGTCTTCAAGAACTAAACTTCAAGTCCAGTTGATCTAACTGAATACAACAGATATACCATGACCTGGATGAATGAGAACCTTCACAAACCTTTTAAACCTCCGAACCACCAGGTCCTTATACCTGGGCTGTCAATACATTGGTTACCTAGAGTTGCGCTTGCTGGGTCAGTTCAGTTCCAGGTTGTCTAGGGCCTGGCCAATGGGAAGATGCTCTCTACAAGAAGAATGTCTTTGCATTAGTGGTGTCCTGGCTACAGTGAGTTTGGGGATGGAATGGACCCAGTAAGCGCCACTTTAGAGAACCCAGGGGTGAGGATCTACATATATATTACACCCGTACAAGTATTTGCTCCATTTTTGGAGCTAAAAGAATCTAGTTTCCAAATTCTTTTTCCTGTTCTATATATTAAAAGTGTTTAAATCTTCCTAATTCCACATTGCAGTGGTCGTTTCTTCCAATATATTTTCTGATGCCAGTGATTGCAACAAAATATCGACAGATATTCAATTAGAAATAGACTGGGTAGCTTAAACTATTGTCAATTTATCCGATCTCCCTAAATATATATAGAGATTTTCTTCTTTAAACACAAGCACAGACATTTTCATCCAGAGATATGAATTATATTGCCCCCAAACAGTGCGAAAACAGTGTCAGATTGCTAATTATTAGCAGTAGGAAGAAACCCTGCAGAGCTGCAGGATTATCTCGCAGTCACTAAAGCAGAACAGATTGTTACAGACCTGGCATTTATTTAGCCCATATGCAGTATCTCAGCCTAAAGTGATCTTTATAATTCAATGTTTATATTAATAGGAAGCCCAAGGCAGTTTTTGAGACACCAGTAATTGGCACCACACAATGCCGGCTACACTGCGTGGGAAGAGCGAGAGAGAGACAGGGAAGAATCCAAATCAGTAATTGGAGAATTCAGTTCCAGCGTGGAAAAACTTGTTTTGAGTTTTGTTTTTAATCCTAACAAGTAATTCAATAATCACACACATGATTTCTAGGCACAAGCACAAATACATACAACATTTATATGGTTAATGTGATAGTCATAGCTGGACTTCTTACCATAGCCAAAAAAAAACAACTGTTTTTTATCAGCCTACATCTCTCTTGGCCATACATCAGAAAATTGGCAGAGCTTCTCTAGCTCTATATATTTTAGCTCTAGACCTGCACCATTGGGTAAGGCTAGTTCCCATGGGTCAACAAATGCCTTTTTTTGTTCTACCAACAATTATACTAGAAATCTACTGGTCCCTGGGAAATCCCATAATTATTTCTTCTAAAAAAAATCAACAATTGGGTGTGAAGTGCAAAGGTTTCTATAACTTCAAGCCCAAGGCAAATGCCCACTTCATGCTCCTAACCCAAACCTAATAAGCAGCTCATTCTACAGATACTGTATGCAACTAACTTCAATCCCTTCCAATGAAGGGTTTCTAGATCAGCTGCTGATTGTAAGACATCCTTAATAAATATTGTTAGCAGGGCTGCACTGATTACAAATTGATTGCATTTCAACTGCATTACTTCTGACTAGCGGCATATGTTTTCAATAGGCAGACTGATTTTTCACTGATCTGGAAACTCTATCATGGCACCATCACAAGATCTCAATGGACTGTGCACAGATATTGAATTAGTCATAAAGACCAGCGTTGTACACATCACCATTATTATAATTATTCTACCATACTATGCTTTCTCCACTACATATTGCAAACTAGTACTATTAGTTACATTAAATACACAATACTTACTATGACCACTGTGTGTTTAATATAAAATGAAGTGAGCATTCTCCCTTGAGGAATTCAACAAAGCAATTTCTTGCAAAGATTTTAAAGCAATAGGAATGTACAAAACACAAATAAAACAATGGAACATGTATGGTGATTCAGGGCAGTAGTCAGAATACCTGGAAAGGATATGCAGGAAAGAACTAAGTCCCTAAGTGTACATGAGGTAGCAGGAATACATCAGCTGAAATAATTTTTGAACCAAAAATCCTTTCTGAAGCCATTATGATGGTTTGCCCAGGGTATAATTACGAAGGGCCTTAGTGTGGGATGGGAAGATAATCAACATAGAGTGCAATTTATTATTCATGTGCTCCTGCTGAAAAGTGTGAACATAAGTGCAAACCGCATCCTCATTTCACAGCAAGCTCCCTGCCTTCCACTGCTACCATACTCAGCTCTCACCTGAAAGGAAAAGGACTGACAGCTAAATGTCTCAAACTCTTTCATCTCTTTCCATCCTTCTTTATTAGGATAATTGGGTTAACTCTCTCAAACACATTTGCCAAGCAGCTAATGAGAATGGTTTGCCAATCCCTTGGAGCACAGTTGATACTGCATGGTCCTAGAAAATAGACTGTTGCATTTATATTCTGAATTTCCATAGGTTTTAGAAGATTGTGGAAGTACTCTAGTGAACTAGTGAACATATACAGGAGAAGAAGGTAGGATTAATCATCCATTAAAGATGGATACACTTGCATTATTTCCTAACAAATGATGCATGCTGCATTTCCATCAATCTCAGAAACTATGTTTGCGATATTTCATGTTTTTCTTGCTGCTTTCCACATGAAGACAGACCTCTGTCAGTTCTAGAAAAGACTCCACTACAGTAGTCCAACTGTTATGTCCTCAACCCCCTCTTCTTCCAGCTAAGTCAGTTAAGGTTGCTTCTCTGAGGGAGAGTGAGGACCTCTTAAAGGGCAACTATAGTGAAAAAAAAACTTTGTCTGTATACAATGTATAGATCACTTAATATAAGCTGCCTTACTTCCATGTTTCTGTGTGGCTTCGTTTCTTCACACTGGCAGAAGTTTGTACCAAGCTGTGTAGTCCCCCTCCCCTCTCTGTCTACTCCCCCTCAAGCAGTGACGGGCTGTATACAGAGTCCGAGCATTGTCAGTTGAAAGGACTTTAAATGAAGTGCTGACATCCTGTTGACCCCTCCCTTCCAGAGCTAGACTGCAAGCAGTCAAAGTGTGGAATAAAGTAGCAATATGCTGAAGGGAGGGGCAGAGGGGGAGAGAGGACAAGTGGTGCTGAGATTCTTTACAAGTAAGTTACTGAACTCTGCCTGTTCTCTAACTTTGCTAATTGTTATTTACTTTTTACCAAAAGTTCATATCTCTCCCCCTGCTTAGCTGAGATCATAATCACTGAAGAGAGAATCAGTGTAACAGCAGCTTGTAGTGAGACCTTCACAAACACAGTGACACTGCTTGTTGTCCTGATACATTTCATTTGCTTTAGTCTATATATTTCATAGATTGCACTGTGTGTCTTGTTTGGTATATAGTCTGTATTATATATACTGTATTAGTGTTCCATTTGAGTCACTGGTTTTGTATGTATGTATATAAGATATTGGGGGGGAGGGGCTGTTTTATAGTGTGTTTTGCTCATATTGCTGGGTTAATGGTTTATTGATTGTGTTTAGCACTACAGCATTTGACTATATGTTGCACATGGTACATATAGTGTGGGTGAGAGAGTGTGTGACAGTACTGCAGGGGAGCTTTGGATTGTGTGGGTGTGTGCCTTTGATTGACAGATGAGGTGTAGCAGCTCCTACAAATCACAGCATATTCAAAGGCTTATATCTCGGGGACTATGTAGAATTTAAAGAAACTAAAGGTACCCTGGTGGATGGGATGACTTATAGGATACATTAGAAGAAATTAAAAAAAAACAATTTTCTCACTATAATTGCCCTTTAATGTGCACATTTTCCAACACTGTACACCCTTGCGTACATAACCAGGCAACCGTCATCCTATCCTGCCCTGTCATGAACCCCTTGCTGTTAACCCTTTGGGTGCCATTCAGGGGATACTTTATTGTCTCACTATACAGTATATCTGCATTGTGCACAGCTTGATAAACAAATATATTTTGGCTGTAATTAGCAAATGTATCTAATGAAACTGTCTTAAAGGATAATTATATTCTAAAAACTGTTTAAAAATGGAAAGTACCTGGGTCAGGGAGGTTGGATTGATTATTCCTACCTCACAATATCGTTTCGTTGAGGAGCTAGAGCGCCAACAGTTTTCATTTGCCAGGTTAGTCCTGGACTATTCCTGTGTTAAAGATAGTGCTGAAGCCAGGAGGAAGACTAGCAGGATCAGTTTTCTTTGAGCTGGTGCTCCTCACAGAAACAATATTGGGAGTTAGGAATTACCAGTCCTGTATCCCTGACCAGGGAGGGGAAACCCAAGCTACCAAGGTCCCAGTGAGCCATACCTTCTATCTTAATGTTGTAATGACGACACAGAGCCACTGGCTTTTACTAATAATTACTAATAGGCCATGGCTTTTACTAATAATTTACATATATTTAAATAAGATATTTAAATAAAATATGCCCTTTATTAATGTGCACATTTTCCAACACTGTACACCCTTGCGTACATAACCATGCTTGTTGTTAAACCAACCTAGCCATAGATCTCCGCTTGAATGCCAACCTCTGTCTTGCCAGAGGGCATGTAACGGCTCCATAAACATATCCAGCAAGGGTGTACCCGCAATGACGTCACACCGGTGCTGCGTCTCACGAGAACTCCGACACTCAGGACCAGGAAGACGGAACCTGCTGACACTGCCTGGCTACAGACGGGGACGCCTTCCCCTCCCAGGTCAGATGCCCCATCCGCTATGCGCGGTGGGGCTCTCAGTCCCATGTACTTCAGTTTAACTGTTTATTTAAAAAAAACTTCTTACACACTATAATCAGACCTTTGCTTCTACTATAGTAAATTCATTCACTACAGCAAGCCTTAAAGGAGAACTAAACCCAATTTTGTATACTCCAGTATCTGAAAACAACCCCTCTATAAACACCAATAAACTATAAAATGCCACTTTAGTAAACTCTCTTAAAGTAAATCAAAGCCTGTTAAAAACTGGACACAACTGGAAACTCTAACAAGTTTGTGCCATAGCAAAGGACTGAGCATGTGCAGAACATAATGGTCGTTGACCAAACTGTCTGATACTAGAATGCTGAGAAGTAAAGCACAAACCATATGTTATTTAGGTAAATTTCCCAGCGCCTGTATCAAAACGAGAGGTAAGACACAGATTACTGGTTTTATATTAAGATGTCCTGACTTCTGGCTCAGTGTTGTTCTGTGGCTTTAGTTGTCCTTTAAGGTGTCCATACACATGCGACCTCGGTCACAAATTTTCAATCATATTCCAATGGAATTTGATTGTGAGTTTGCCTGAGGAACATATACACAGGGATGATTGTTCTGTATATACTTTATATGGATCGATCATCATACATGGCATCAAACTACCATTGGATAACAATTCTGACAGTAGTTACTCTGCATTGTAACCTATCCATACGCATGCCCAATGTTCAGCAAATACTGTCAGATTTTGTGCTGAAAATCGTCCATGTGCATGGCCACTTTTACCATAATATCTTTATCGCCCTGTCATCTTAACACAGGGACATACAAAGCATATCATTTAACAGCAAGGGGTTCATGACAGGGCAGGATAGGATGACGGTCTTGACCAAGTGGTGGGAGTTAAACTCAAAAAGAAGCCGATTGGATAAAAAATCTCGGGGTTCAGGATAGGAGGTGGGTGCTAAGGGAGTAGGCTAAGTCAGAAGCAGGGATTGGGCAAAAACTGGCGGGAGAACAGAGGGACAGGCAAGGTAAGCTTCAAAAGGAGTAGGGAGACAAGAAAATCAGTCTTTGACAGGAAAATCAGAACAACACAGCAACAACAGTAAACATGGCTACCTCGACAATGCTCACAGAACTCAAAAGACCCGCGAAGCTGAGAGGAGAAGGATGGCTGCACAGTTAATTCCACAGGAAGAGACGGGAAGAAACATCCAGCACGGCCCCACTAACAGCAGGCAGCCACAGTGAAGGTATCATGCGGCCTAGAACCGGAGGATCCCTGGCCGCCGGAGCGCTTTACCCCTCCTCCAAATCGCAGGCAACGGAGCGTAGCTTAAGTCCGGCCCGGGAGGAACAGCAAGTAGAGAATTCTGCTCCTCCCCAGGCCAACACATCTAACACAGAAGAAACCAGCAGGGATATACAGTCTCCACAGCAGGCCGCAACAGCACACCAGCTACGGGAAGGTCACACCGGGAAGAAGGGACACATCGGGCAAGACGCAGGTGCCACAGGAACGTACCTCAGGGAAGTCAGGCGAGGTTACAACCGCTGCAAGCAACAACAGCATCGGTGAGTAACGAAACTGGGGGGCAAGCGGGCAATGTAAATTCCCAACACACCCCCAGACAATGCGCGGCCCGGTCATCAGGCCAGGTCACAAATAGCAGGGCTGGGTCTCCAGGCCAGAGTAATCACAGGGCATCCCAGCGCAGAAACAGTGCGGCCTGTTCACCAGGCCAGGATAATAACAGCGGGGGGCTCTTAATACAAGGGACCCCACAGGCCCCTCTATTCTTATCTACACAGGCCATGGACCCCCAGTGCACGGCAGTACAAGAAGATCCCTGGATCAACGCGCATCTACAACCACCCATCAATACGCCCCAACAAGCGGATAGTCAGACCGCCGCGGAAACACGGTAAAATGTTTGCTCAGGCAAACATTTCACAAACAGAATGCCAGAGAACACAATTTCAAGGGCCAGTTAATTTCATGAACAGTCTAAGGCAACTATTATTTAATTGGGACAACACACAGACACAAATTCCCCCCAATAGACCATCAGATCCAAGGCCGTCCCACACAATGGTAATCACGTTTAGCCAGAATGGAAGACCAGCAACCAGTGCTGCCCTTTCATGGACCAACCACTGAGCTTCAGCACTCTTGTACCACAACAAAACATTACATCGGCTAAACCCCCCTAACTCCCATTTTCAGACTTTGCTAAAGGGCATACATATGTCTGCTTCGAGGGTCCTTTGGGCGCACTTTAAAAGCAGACACAAAAGAGGCCATATGACGGGGGATTCATAAGACATATTTACTATATACCCTTAGAAAGATTTCAATTTGAGGTGGGAAAAGGCAAGAACACCAAAGGAAAGGACGAGGATAGACGTCGCTATTCGCCTTATACCTCGATCTTTTGGTAATTGGCTCACAGCTTTTCTATAATGGATCCGATGAACGAGCAATTCGTCAAAGGAAGTCAGTTCGCAGGGAGCTTCGATGGGACCACAAAGACATTAGTCTGTGGCTCAAAGTATGACGCAAAGACATATCACACGTTTCACACACCGAGCTTGGCGATGCCCACAAACAACATCCTACACAAAAGAAATTATGCTGGCGTTAATGAAGGCAATGCCAATGGGGTCAGTCCTGTAAATTTCATCACGAATGCGCCATGTGTTCGGGGTCACATCCACAGGTAAAATGTTTTCGTTGCTTTCGATCACAACAGGGAAACAGAGATTCAAGTGAAAAGGGGAGACCCCAGTGAAAGTAGAGGCTTTGCTTCCATGGCTAAGAGAGATATCCAATAAGGAGAAAAGCTTTGTTCTTAGGGAAGGGTTTTAGATATGGGTTTAGATCCCCTCCCGCTCAAGCCGAAACGCTAAATCACTCACAAAATTTACAATCAGTAACACAGGTCACACACAATAGTTCAAGAAAAACTTAAATAAAGAAATTCTATTAGGCAGAATGGCGGGTCCTTTTCAAGTATCCTCCATTTGGCTAATCTGCGGGTCTCCCTTTGGGTCTGTTCCCAAGAAGAACCAGGCCGGTTCCGACTTATCCTCATTGTCGTTCTCCGCTGGGGACTCTGTGAATGACGTATAGATAAAGATTTGACAGAGTTTCCTACACGCCTTCAACGAGTCTCTCAGATTAGTGAAGGCAGCAGGTCAAGGTGCCTTAATGGCAAAAACCGATATCGAGTCGTGCCTTCACACCCCGAATCCATTCCTCTATTGGGATGTCGTTTGACAACCACTATTTTGTGGACAGGTCGTTTGCCGATGGGCTGCTCTATATCTGCGCGTTCGAGGCATTCAGCACCTTTCTAGAATGGTAGTGAGACAACAGTCGGGAGTCAATTCAATCGTCCACTATCTTGATGATTTTTTATTTGTTAGGCCGCAGGTAAATCCACACCTTTGTGTGTTTTGCTGCACAAATATCAAAAAGTGTGTGCCAATTTCGGCGTCCCTTGGCAACTGAAAAACAGAAGGCCCTCTACTTCTATTAAATTTTTAGGCATTAGTATTGACACAGGAGCCTCACCGAATGTCGCATCCCCACAAGAAAAATTACAGTTCTCCTCCAGGTTTATTACAAACAACACTATCCACAAACAAAATCACATTAAAAGAATGCAATCCCTATAGGGAGACTAAATTTACTTGTAGAGTGATGCCGATGGGCTGAGCCTTTTCTCGCCGGTTGGCATTAGCTTACAGCAGGAGTACGGCGGCCCCATCATTACTCAGACTCACAAGACCACTCAACAGGACCTCAAGGTTTGGCATCCTTCCTACACCAGTTTAATGGTCAATCTTACTTTATGTCTGAAACCAACACCACCACCCCAGTTACATATGTTTACTGATGCGGCGGGAGCATAGCCTTTCGGAGCATACTTTGCCGGAGCATGGTGTGCACAGTCTTGGCAGCGGAATGGCATCAATGCCTTTGATTAAAAATTACATTTTTAGAATTATTTCCCATAATCCTGGCTGTTGAGCTCTGGGCCAAACATTTAGGGATAAAAAAGTTCTCTTTCATTCGGATAACATGGCTGTGGTTTTAGCAGTCAACAAACTGACTTCCTCCTCCTTGCCGTATTGGTCTGCTAGACTTTTTTAAGATGTTTTGCAATTAAACGTTATGTTTACGGCCTGTCCCAATTCCAGGAATAAAAAACGCATAGCTGATGCACTCTCTCTCGCCACAGCGGTCCAGGGGATCGAATGTCCAACACATCTGTGGACAATCATATAGCAGGTATTTCCCATTAATAAAGCAATCACTATCACCGGCTTCCTGGCAGCGTATACAAGCAGTATGGCAAGATGGTGCCAATTTCTAAACGAAGGGATCCTTTGTTACCCTTGACAGATGGACAAACTTGTTGTTATGTACCTTTCACAGCTATTTCAGGCAAATGTTCATGAATGTGTAAATAACATACAGCGGCCATAAGTTTCTTATTTGAAAGTCATAGGCGAACACAGACCACACTAAACACTTTCTAGTAAACAGCACTAAGGGATACAACAGGAGCCATAAACGATTGACACCAACGCCTCATAACATTCAGATCTTAACAACCTACTTACACACCTTCCTTAATAGCTACTCACCTTACAAGGCCCTTATTCCAGCTAGCATTCTCATGGCTTTTTACGGAGCGTTCATCTATCCTGAATTAGTAACAGGCCAAAAACCGCCCGGGGGGGTTATTATTCACCGACGTGGAAATGTATACAGACAAGGTCAGGATTTACTCCATATACCAAAACCTCAAAAAGGGTGTGCTTTCAAGATAGAACTTAGGCTGTTACAGGCTGTTTTATCATGTCCAGTTTTCAATTGTCAGAATTATTTAAAAATTCGCCCAACAGGTATGTAGCCTTCTTCATTCACAGCATGGCTCCAACTTCCAACAATTTCAGTTCTCATCAGTCTTTAGATCCTCATAACTTCATTAGGTTTGGCAACAAGAGACTAACGGACACACTCCTTTCGGATAGGAGCCGCTACGATGCAAGCACGTAGTGGACTTAGTGTGGCAAAATAAAATCAATAGGCCGCTGGCGTCCACAGATATCGCACATACATTAGGCCTCAAAGAGTAGAAGATTTACTAATGCTGTGATGATTGAGAACAAGCTAGTCTCTTAATCACAACTTTCATTATTCCTACAGGTCAGCACATTGCTGGTATGGTTTTAGGGCATTCATTTGGTTTTTCTGGGCGAACGAGAGCAGGTCTTCGCATTAATGGGCATTACTTAGGTTTACCCCAGTTCACAAACCACATCCTTTCATTGATTTGGGTACAACAGAGGCATGCTATGGCAGGGCTGGTCCAAAGCAATCTTATTAGCAAAAGACTATTCCAACAACATATTAATTATTCACTTGGGGGTAACGACTTGGGAGTGACACCCATGCGCCACCTTATCAAGACCATGAAACGGGATTGCTTGAGGCTATGGTCCATTTTTCCAGCCTCTTATTAATAGGTCAAATATAATAACGCGTTTCTTTTTGGCGGGGCGCAGTCTCACACGGCCATTGATAGGTGCGAAAAAAGGTGAATAACGCCATGTCCAAATTTATTCAATCAAGCGGGGGTTTAATAGTAGGGCACGGAGACGAATATGACAGCTCTCTGTTCCCCAGGATGGGGTCCCACCTGTCAGAAGTGGGTCTCGATTTATTTAATCTGGATTGCCAATCAGTTCTGGAGGATGCTATGTTGGTGTGGGGTCGCTCGCATGGTGTAGGAATCCAACCAGGCGGGCTATGGCGGGTCCCGGTCGGTCGGCCCTGGGAAAATAATAGTGGACGAGAATATGGAGACAAGGTGGTATTGGTCTAACCCCAAGTGGTGCCAGTGGTGACGTTGCGAATATGGCGCCATTTAATTGACACAGCCTGCTGACGGCAATGCGTTTCAGGGGATATGTTAACAACAGTATTTTTGGCCGGCTGACAGGACTTATCTTTACACTACAATTGCTTTGAAAACAATTGTTTTACCATTGTTCTTTAAATATATGTCTTTACAGGTTATTATTTGTTACATGTACATTGTAATGTTTCATTTTCAAATATAATACATGTTAACAAAAGGATATTATTGCTATCTGATAATAAATAAGCTTGGCCATACTTTACCAATACTATGGTGTGGTCCGTATTCATAGTTAGAAGAATAGCCTTGCCTTTATGTCCATGCATATGTACTCTCTAGCATTTTTTTTTCTTTCTTTTTAGATTAAAGGACAATAATAGTCGTAAAAAATCTAACACCCCATCTATCCGTCTACAGTCCAGGGGAGGATCTAATTGCTAAGACTACTCCCCCTAGGGTACACTTCTAGGTCAAATAATACTTCCAAAAGATTATTCCTCACATGGTGTAACTCCGCCTTCCAGACTGTCAGTGACTAATCATGGGAAGACACCTAGATAAGAAGCACAGTCTCCCCATGGCCAGGTCCTGGACAGTCTCCAACTCAAATAATCGGAGCGAGAAGAATCTTTGAGTAATTATTACTTCGTCTTAGAAATGTACGCAAGGTGAGGACTAGTGATTCATGTCCTCCCTGGGTGCATAGGTAGTGAGAAGAGGAGAGATAAGGAAGTATGGGTAAATTAGTCTTTTAATTATCAGTGTACTACTGGACGTGTGGCAAAGCATAAACAGTGCACTAGTTATGTTCTAAGCCTGTGCACATTTTCGATAGGAATTACGGTGCTAGGCTAGAAGTATATAAAAAAATTAACAACTGGGGGCTCCTCACAAGTATTGAATTAAATTGTGAAGTATGTGTCATTAATTGAATTCACCCATACAACGCACTTTTTGGTTTATTCTAACCACGGGTTCTTTCTATCAATGCTTCCTTGCTAACCATTATTTCTTTCTCACTGTGATTTCTTTCTAACCATGCTTTCTTTCTATCTATCCATGCTTTGTTTTTTAGCCATGTTTTCTTTTAACACAGACTTTTTTTTTAGTGATACTTTTTTTCTAACCATACTCTCTCTCTCTTTCTCGAACCATGTTTTCTTTTTAAGCATGCTTTCTGTCTAACTATCAGTTTTTATGCTTTTTTTTTTAAAAAAAATTTTTTGAGAACCACAATCTTTCTATATATTCCATGTTTTCTTTTTAAACATTTTTTTCTTTCTAGCCTGCTTTTTTTTTTTCGGTGATCCGTTTTTTTAACCATACTTTGTTTCTATCCTGCTTCTTTTAACCATCATTTCTTTCTCATCAGATGTTTTCTTTTAACCATGGCTTCTTCCTCAATGTTTCTTTTTACCATGCTTCTTCCTCACAATGTTTTCTTTTTAACACAGCTTCTTTCGCACAATGTTTTCTTGTTTAACCAACCTGCTTCTTCTCTTCTCACAATGTTTTCTTTTTATGAACTCATGGCTTCTTCCCCTTCCTCAACAATGGTCTTCTTTTTAACCATGCTCTTCCTCACAATGTTTTCTTTTTTTAACCATGCTTCTTTCTCACAATGTTTTCTTTTAACCATGCTTCTTTGTCTCACAATGTTTTCTTTTAACCATGCTTCTTCCTCACAATGTCTTCTTTTTAACACCATGCTCTTCCTCACAATGTCTTATTTTTATTAACCATGCTTCTTTCTCACAATGTTTCTTTTTAACCATGCTCTCCTCACAATGTTTTCTTTTTAACCAGCTTCTTCCTCACAAATGTTTTCTCTTTTTAACCATGCTTCTTCCTCACAATGTTTTTCTTTTTAAACCATGCTTCTTCCTCACAATGTTTTCTTTTTCTTTTTAAACCCATGCTTCTATCCCTCACAATTGTTTTTATTTTAACCATGCTTACTGTTCTCAAAATGTTTCTTTTTACCATGCTTCGTTCTCACAATGTTTTCTTTTAACCATGCTGCTCTTCAATGTTTTCTTTGTAAACACATGCTTCTTCCTTCAAAAGTTTTCTTTTACCATCCGCTCTTTCCTCACAATTGTTTCTTTTTAAAACCATGCTCTTCTCCATGTTTACCTCTTCTCTCACATGTTTTATACAGTTTTCAATTTCTCATGCTTTCTTTCTCACAATGTTTCCTTTTAACCATGCTTCTTTCTCACACTGTTTTCTTTTCTAACCACATGCTTCTTCCTCCAGTGTTTCTTTACGTTTTAACCATGCTTCTTCCTCACCATGTTTTCTTTTAACCATGCTTCTTCTCACAATGTTTTCTTTTTAAAAAGACCATGTTTTTCCCTCACAATGTTTTTCTTTTTAACCATTGCTTCTTCCATCACATGTTTTCTTTTTAACCATTGTCTTCTTCCTCACATGTTTTCTTTTTAACCATTCGTCTTTCCTCACAATGTTTTCTTTTTAACCATGGTCTTTCTCCTGTTCTTCTCACTGTTTTCTTTTAACCATGCTTTTTCCTCACAATGTTTTAGTTTTAACCATGCTTCTTTCTCACAATGTTTTCTTTTAACCATGCTTCTTCCTCACAATGTCTTCTTTTAACCATGCTTCTTCCTCACAATGTCTTCTTTTAACCATGCTTCTTCCTCCCCACAATGTCTTCTTTTAACATGCTTCTTTCTCACTGTTTCTTTAACCATTTTTTCCTCAAATGTTTTCTTTTAACCATGCTTCTTCCTACAATGTTTTCTTTTAACCATGTTTCTGCTTTCTCCAAATGTCTTCTTTTTAACCATGCTTCTTTTCACAATGTCTTCTTTTAACCATGCTTCTTCCTCCTCACAATGGTCTTCTTTTTAACCATGCTTCTTCCTCAATGTCTTCTTTTAACCATGCTTCTTCCTCACAATGTCTTTCTTTTAACATGCTTCTTCCTCACAATGTTTCTTTTTAACCATGCTTCTTCCTCACAATGTCTTCTTTTAATCATGCTTCTTCCTCCACTATGTTTTCTTTTAAACCATGTCTTCTCACATTGTTTTCTTTAACCATGCTTCTTTCTGCACTATGTTTTCTTTTACCTTGTTCTTTCTCACATGTTTTCTTTTAAAACCATGCTTCTTTCTCATGATTTTTCCTTTGCTTAACCATGCCTTCTTTTCTCACTATGTTTGTCTTTTAACCATGCTTCTTCTCACAATGTTTTTCTTTTAAACCATGCTTCTAGTTTCTCACAATGTTTGTTTGCTTTCTTAACATGCTTCTTTCTTCTACAATGTTTTCTTTTAACCATGCTTCGTTCCTCACAATGTTTTTCTTTAACCATGCTTCGTTCCACAATGTTTTCTTTTTAACCAAGCTCTGTCTTCTTTCTCAAATGTTTCCTTTTTAACCATGCTTCGTTCCCAATGTTTTCTTTTAACCTGCTTCTTCTCTCACAATGTTTTCTTTTAACCATGCTTCTTTCTCACAATGTTTTCTTTTAACCATGCTTCTTATCTCAAATGTTTTCTTTTAACCATGCTTCTTCTCACAAGGTTTTCTTTTAACCATGCTTCTTCTCACTAATGTTTTTCTTTTAACATGCTTCTTCTCACAGTTGTTTTCTTTTTAACCATGCTTCTTTCTTCCATCACATGTTTCTTTCAACCATGCTTCTTTCTCCGCTAGTTTGTTCTTTTTACCATGCTTCCTTTTCTCACAATAGTTTTCTTTTTAACCAGCTTCTTCCTCACAATGTTTTCTTTTAAACCATGCTTCTTTCTCACAGTGTTTTCTTTTAACCATGCTTCTTCAACTCACAATGTTTTTCTTTTACCATGCTTCTTTTCTCCAGTGTTTATCTTTTTAACCATGCTTCTTCCTCTCACAATGTTTCTTTCAACCATGCTTCTTTCTCACTATGTTTTCTTTTAACCATGCTTCTTCTCACAATGTTTTCTTTTATACCATGCTTCTTCCTCACAACCATGCTTCTTCCTACAACAACCAGTTTTCATCCACAAAACCACCGCACAAGATACAACATGTTTTCTTTTTAATTAACCCATGATGCTTCTTTCATTTTTTTTCTTCTTTTTCTGTTTCTTTCTATCTTTCTCGTTCTTTTTCTTCTCTTTTTTGCTTCTCCTTCTTTCTATCTTCTATTTTCTTCTCTTTTCATGCTTTCTTCTTTTTCTTCCTCTTCTTTATGCTTTTCATCTTTTGTTCTTCTTTTCCCTTTTCTCCTTTCTTTCTTTCCTTTCTCACATAGTTTTTTCTGTTTTAACGCATTGCTTCTTTCCATCACAATGTTTTCTTTTTTAAACCATGCTTCTTTCTCACATATGTTTTCTTTTAACCATCTTCTTTCTCACAGTGTTTTCTTTTTAACCATGCTTCTTTCCTCACACAGGTTTTCTTTCAACCATGCTTCTTTCTCACATGTTTTCTTTTAAACCATGCTTCTTTCCACATTTTTCTTTTACAACATGCTTTCTTCTCAATGTTTCTTTTTAATACATGCTTTCTTCCTCACAGTGTTTTCTTTTTAAACCATGCTTCTTTCTCACAATGTTTTTCTTTAACCATGCTTCTTTCTCACAATGTTTTCTTTTAACCATGCTCTTATCACAAATGTTTTTAACCTTTTTTCTCACAATTTTTTATTTATAACTGCTTCTTTCTCCTCATAATGTCTTCTTTAAACCATGTCTTCTTCTCCCAATGTTTTCTTTTTTAACCATGCTTTTTCTCACGTGTTTTCTTTTTAACCATGCTTCTTCTCTTCTCACAATGTTTTCTTTTAACATGCTTCTCCTCACAATGTCTTCTTTTAACCATGTCTCTTCCTCTCCTCAACATGTTTTTCTTTAACCATGCTCTTTCTCACAGTGTTTCTTTTTAACCATGCTTCTTTCTCACAATGTTTTCTTTTAACCATCGCTTTCTTTCTCACCAATGTTTTCTTTAACCATGCTTCTTTCACAGTGTTTTCTTTTTAACCACCATGCTTCTTCACTCACAATGTCTTCTTTTAACCATGCTTCTTCCTCACAATGTTTTCTTTTAAAACCTGCTTCTTTTCTCACATTGTTTCTTTTAACCATGGCTTCTTTCTCACAGTTGTTTTCTTTAACAACCATGCTTCTTCTCACAATGGTTTTCTTTTAACCATGGTCTTTCTTTCCGTCACAGTTCTTTCTTTTTAACCATGCTTCTTCTCACATGTTCTCTTTTAACCATGCTTCGTCCTCACAATGTTTTCTTTAACCATGCTTCTTTCACAATGTTTTCTTTCCTTCCCGTTTTAAAACCATGCTTCTTTCTCCAGTGTTTCTTGTAACCCATGGCTCTTTCTCACAGGTTTTTCTTTTAACCATGCTTCTTTCTCACTTGTTTTCTTTTAACCATGCTTCTTTTCTTTCTCAAATGTTTTTCTTTTAAACAAGCTTTCGTTCTACACAATGTTTTCTTTTAAACCTGCTTCTTTCTCACTATGTTTTCTTTAACCATGCTTCTTCCTCACAATGTTTTCTTTTAACATGCTCTTCTACATTTTTCTTTTAAATCTCGTCACATTTTCAGTGTTTCTATAGTTTTAACCATGCTTCTTTCTCAAATGTTTTTTCTTTTAAACCATGCTTCTTCTCACAATGTTTCTTTACCATGCTCTTTCTCACTATGTTTCTTTTAACCTGCTTCTTTCTCTCACATGTTTTCTTTTAACCATGCTTCTTCCTTTCTTAACCCATGCTTTTCCCAATGTTTCAACCATGCTTCTTTCTCACTGTTTATTTTATAACCATGCTTCTTCTCAAAATGTTTTGTTTAACCATCTTCTTTCCAACAATGTTTTTTTGTAACATGCTTTCTTCTCATCAATGTTTTCTTTTTAACCATGCTTCGTCTCACATGTTTTCTTCCTCACAATGTTTTCTTTTAACCATGCTTCTTCCTCACAATGTCTTCTTTTAACCATGCTTCTTCTTCACAATGTCTTCTTTTAACCATGCTTCTTCTTCACAATGTCTTCTTTTAACCATGCTTCTTCCTCACAATGTTTTCTTTTAACCATGCTTCTTTCTCACTATGTTTTCTTTTAACCATGCTTCTTTCTCACATTGTTTTCTTTTAACCATGCTTCTTTCTCACATTGTTTTCTTTTAACCATGCTTCTTTCTCAGTGTTTTCTTTTTAACCATTGTGAGAAAGAAGCATGGTTAAAAGAAAGGCACCATAATGTCCTATCGAAAATGTGCACAAGGCTTTAGATACATAACTAGTGCACTGTTTATGGCTATGCCACACGTCCAGTAGTACAATGATAATTAAAAGACAATTATACCCATCTTCCCTTATTCTCTCCTCTTCTCACTACCTTATGCACCCAAGGGGAGGACATGAATGGTTAAAAGAAAACATAGTGAGAAAGAAGCATGGTTAAAAGAAAACATAGTGAGAAAGAAGCATGGTTAAAAAGAAAACACTGAGAAAGAAGCATGGTTAAAAGAAAACAATGTGAGAAAGAAACATGGTTAAAAGAAAACATAGTGAGAAAGAAGCATGGTTAAAAGAAAACATTGTGAGGAAGAAGCATGGTTAAAAGAAAATATTGTGAGAAAGAAGCATGGTTAAAAAGAAAACATTGTGAGAAAGAAGCATGGTTAAAAGAAAACATTGTGAGAAAGAAAAACAGGTTAAAGAAAACATAGTGAGAAAGAAGCATGGTTAAAGAAAACATGTGAGGAAGAAGCATGGTTAAAAGAAAATATGTGAGAAAAGAAGCATGGTTTTAAAAAGAAAACATGTGAGAAGAAGCATGGTTAAAGGAAAACATGTTGTGAGAAACGAAGCATGGTTAAAAGAAAACATTGTGAGAAAAGAAGAAGGTTAAAGAAAAACATTGTGAGAAAGAGCATGGTTAAAAGAAAACATTGTGAGAACGAAGCATGGTTAAAAAGAAAACACTGAGGAAGAAGCATGGTTAAAAGAAAACATAGTGAGAAAGAAGCATGGTTAAAAAGAAAACACTGAGAAAGAAGCATGGTTAAAAGAAAACAATGTGAGAAAGAAGCATGGTTAAAAGAAAACATAGTGAGAAAGAAGCATGGTTAAGAAAACATTGTGAGGAAGAAGCATGTTAAAAGAAGAACATTGTGAGGAAAGAAGCATGGTTAAAAGAGACATTGTGAGGAAGAAGCATGGTTAAAAGAAAACATTGTGAGGAAAAAGCATGGTTAAAGAAAACAGTGAGGAAGAAGCATGGTTAAAAAGAAGACATTGGAGGAAGAAGCATGGTTAAAGAAAACATTGTGAGGAAGAAGCATGGTTATAAGAAAACATTGTGAGGAAGAAGCATGGTTAAAACTAAAACATTGTGAGAAAGAAGCATGGTTAAAAAGAAAACATTGTGAGGAAGAAGCATGGTTAAAAGAAAACATTGTGAGGAAGAAGCATGGTTAAAAGAAAACATTGTGAGAAAGAAGCATGGTTAAAAAGAGAAATTGTGAGGAAGAAGCATGGTTAAGAAAACAGTGAGAGAAGAAGCATGGTTAAAAGAAAGACATTGTGAGGAAGAGACGATGGTTAAAGAAAACATTGTGAGGAAGAAGCATGGTTTAAGAAAACATTTGAGGAAGAAGCATGGTTAAAACTAAAAACTGTGAGAAAGAAGCATGGTTAAAAAGAGACATTGTGAGGAAGAAGCATGGTTAAAAAGAAACAGTGAGGAAGAAGCATGGTTAAAAGAAGACATTGTGAGGAAGAAGCATGTTAAAAGAAAACTTGTGAGGAAGAAGCATGGTTATAAGAAACATTGTGAGGAAGAAGCATGGTTAAAACTAAAACATGGTAGAAAGAAGCATGGTTAAAAGAAAACATTGTGAGGAAGAAGCATGGTTAAAAAGAAAACATTGTGAGGAAGAAGCATGGTTAAAAGAAGACATTGTGAGGAAGAAGCATGGTTAAAAGAAAACATTGTGAGGAAAAAGCATGGTTAAAAGAAAACAGTGAGGAAGAAGCATGATTAAAAGAAGACATTGTGAGGAAGAAGCATGGTTAAAAGAAAACATTGTGAGGAAGAAGCATGGTTATAAGAAACATTGTGAGGAAGAAGCATGGTTAAAACTAAAACATTGTGAGGAAGAAGCATGGTTAAAAAGAAAACATTGTGAGGAAGAAGCATGGTTAAAAAGAAAACATTGTGAGAAAGAAGCATGGTTAAAAGAAAACATTGTGAGAAGAGAATGGGTAAAAAGAAACATTGTGAGGAAAGAAGCAGGTTAAAAGAAAAACATTGTGAGGAAGAAGCATGGTTAAAAAGAAAACATTGTGAGAAGAAGCATGGTAAAAAGAAGAATGTGAGGAGAAGCATGGTTAAAAGAAGAACTTGGAGGAAGAAGCATGGTAAAAAAAACATTGTGAGGAAGAAGCATGTGTTAAAAGAAAACATTGTGAGGAAGAAGCATGGTTAAAAGAAAACATTGTGGAGAACGAATCATGCTTCTTCCTCACAATGTTTTCTTTAACCATGCTTCTTCCTCACAATGTTTTCTTTTTAACCATGCTTCTCTCACAAGTCTTCTTTAACCAGCTTCTTCCTCACAATGTTTCTTTTAACCATGTTCTTCTCACAATGTTTCTTTTAATCATGCTTCTTCTCAAGTTTTTCTTTTAACCATGCCTTCTTCATCACAATGTCTCTTTTACCATGCTTCTTCTCACATGTCTTCTTTTAACCATGCTTCTTCCTCACAATGTTTTCTTAAACCTGCTTCTTCCTCACCAATGTTTTCTTTTAACCATGCTCTTTCTACATTGTTTCTTTAACCATGCTTCTTCTCACAATGTTTTCTTTTTAACCATGCTCTCCACAGGTTTTCTTTTAACCATGCTTCTTTCCACAATGTTTTTTTTAACCATGCTTTTTCTCACAAGTTTTCTTTTTTTAACCATGCTTCTTTTCACAATGTTTTCTTTTAACCATGCTCTTTCTCACCGTGTTTTCTTTTTAACCATGCTTCTCTCACATGTTGTTTTCTTTTTAACAATGCCTTTCTTCAATGTTTTTCTTTTAACCATGCTTCTTTCTCAGTGTTTTCTTTTAACCATGCTTCTTTCTCACAGTGTTTTCTTTTTAACCATGCTTCTTTCTCACAATGTTTTCTTTTAACCATGCTTCTTTCTCAGTGTTTTCTTTTAACCATGCTCGTTCTCACAATGTTTCTTTAACCATGTTCTTCTCACTATGTTTTTAACCATGCTTCTTTTCAATATGTTTTTTTTAACCATGCTTCTTTCTCAGTGTTTTGTTTTAACCATGCTTCTTTCTCACAATGTTTTCTTTTAACCATGCTTCTTTCTCACAATGTTTTCTTTTAACCATGCTTCTTTCTCACGATGTTTTTTTAAACATGCTTCTTTCTTACAGGTTTTTTTTAACCCTGCTTCTTTCTCACTATGTTTTCTTTTAACCATGCTTCTTCTCACTATGTTTTCTTTTAACCATGCTTCTTCTCAGTGTTTTCTTTTTAACCATGTCTTTCGACTATGTTTTCTTTTACCATGCTTTTTCTCACTATGTTTTCTTTAACCATGCTTCTTACTCAATATGTTTTCTTTAACCATGCTTCGTTCTCACAGTGTTTTCTTTTTAACCATGCTTCTTCTCAATGTTTTCTTTTAACCATGCTCTTCTCACTATGTTTTCTTTTTAACCATGCTTCTTTCTCACATTTTTTCTTTTAACCATGCTTCTTTCTCAGGTTTTCTTTAACCATGCTTCTTTCACGATGTTTTCTTTTAACCATGCTTCTTTCCACAATGTTTTCTTTTAACCATGTCTTTCAACAATGTTTTCTTTTAACCATGCTTCTTCTCAATATGTTTCTTTTAACCATGCTTCTTTCTCACTATGTTCTTTTAACCATGCTTCTTTCTCACAATGTTTTCTTTAACCATGCTTCTTTCCACAATGTTTTCTTAACCATGCTTCTTCTCAATATGTTTCTTTTTAACCATGCTTCTTTCTCACAATGTTTTATTTTAACCATGCTTCTTTCTCAATATGTTTTCTTTAACCATGCTTCTTCTCACATTTTTTCTTTTAACAATGCTTCTTTCTCAGGTTTCTTTAACAAGCTTTTCTCACAGTGTTTTATTTTTAACCATGCTTCTTTCTCACAAAGTTTTCTTTAACCAGCTTCTTTCTCACATGTTTTTTTTAACCATGCTTCTTTCCACAATGTTTCTTTTTCACATGCTTCTTTCTCACCATGTTTTCTTTTAACCATGCTTCTTTCTCACCATGTTTTCTTTTAACCATGCTTTCTTTCTAACCATGTTTTCTTTTCAACCAAGCCTTCTTTCACACCATGTTTTCTATTTAACCATGTTATCTTTCTAACCATGTTTTTTTTTTCAACCATGCTTTCTTTCTAATCACGTTTTCTTTTCAACCATGCTTTCTTTCTAATCAAGTTTTCTTTTCAACCATGCTTTCTTTCTAATCATGTTTTCTTTTCAACCATGCTTTCTTTCTAAACATATTTATTTTCACCCATGTTTTCTTTTTCACCATGCTTTAATACTAACCATGCTTTCTTTTACACCATACTTTCTTTCTGCTTCCATTCTAAACATTTTTTTAACTATGCTTTCTTTCTTACTATGTTTTCTTTTTAACCATGTTTCCTGTCTAACCATGCTTTCTTCCTTACCATGCTTTCTTTCTCAATATGTTTTCTCTCACACCATGATTTATTTCTAAAAATGCTTTCCGCAGGTAGAATGCAGCTAGAAGGAACAATTTTCTCCTTCTTTATCTTCGTCAACATCTCTGAGATAGAACCTTTGAAGAAAATATTCAACATCAGTGTACATTATGGGCATCATTAAACAGTTATGGTGATAAGATTGATACCCTCTAATACAATATCTGTGCCAAAGATTAATAAGAATTGTAAAGATCTCACCAAAACTACACTATCATCAGTACCTGGGCACCATGCCCTTTGGTTTCCCCAAAGTTTCAGGGCTCCGAAATCTGTGTGTGCATGCCAATTTGGTACGGCAGTTTTTGTTTTCCTTTTAAAATGGTATATTAAATAATAATTAAACAACCGTGAAATCCAAACATGTTTCTTTCTAAGAAAGCCATTTAAACCAAGAGGTCATTAATTTAATTGTTGAAAAGACCATATGCCTTTGCTGTTCATTGCTTAGATAGCATGTTAAATGGGGCATGATTAGTGAGAATAATTAGGTTCCTATTTTCAGTGTGTTTAAGTTACTATAGCAATAGCTGATGACATGTTTACAGTCCAATCAATTTTGTTTTCTATTTTCTATTGACATCAGTAATGCTAACTTAATCTGGTCCAGTGAAGGAGTTAGCATCTTTTTAGCTTTAGAATAACTGTTTGATCTATTGTATGCTATTTTCCAAGAGCATGTACTTTAGCTGTTTTATTAAAAAAGTATAATTCAAGATCTGAATAATAAGAGTAAATGGGAGTTTATGAAACAGATTTATTTGCTCTTTGTGCAGAAAAGAGTATGTTGTACACAGTTAAAATATGTATCTGCAATAATTTATGGTGATGGATAGAGACCCTGAAACAGTAACAGAAGTGAGACTGAATACATAAATTAACCTGAATTAGGTGAAACTGCAAAAGTATCAAGCTATCCTTCTACTATAAGATATAAGATTAAAGATAGATAAGTTTTCAGACATTCTCCATTAGGTAGAACTAGGAATGATTTGAATACCACTGACTGTTGCTGAATTTATGTGTGACTTATTTAGAAAAGATTGTTAAGTTCTTGTCATTGTTATTGCTGCTGTTTTTACCAAAATTGGACTTAGGGCAATTCATAAAGTGCAGACAACCGGTTGCATATCGGCATTTCGCTTTTTGACGCATATCACCGTGCATCTTGCCAATACACAATACTATGTGTTGTTAACCAATACGGCTGTTTGAACCAAGGCTGGAGCACACTGCAACAGTGAGTATCCTCTCACCAATCACACTAGCATTCTTTATCTTTGTTTTAATAAGCTGGCTTGATGACAGACACACCCAACTTTAAAAGATATAGGGATTTGGGATGTATGTGCATGTTGGTATTATCTTCTGTGGGGTTTTATGCTGCTCTTATGTAAATTAAGACTGCAAATTACCGGTATATGTTTTGTGCTAAAATATAGTAAATAAATATAATACTTTGAATGTGGCAGTGGCAGCACCAAAAAACCCATTAACGTTCTGCGTTGGTGACTTGTACATAATATGTACATCAGCACAATCTATGTATATTCCTGACTTACAAAGGCCTCGATTTACCAGATGCTAAAATATCTGCCCGATAAATTTATTTTTAAGGATATTTTTGATGCGATTGCTACAACATTTGCCTATTCTCCAACTCTTAAGTTTGACTGGAAGTGATCCAAAAGAGTTGAACAGTGGTACAGAAAATGAGGGGGAGGCAGAATCGTAACTAGAAGGATGGAGCACAATGTGAGGGGGAGGCAGAATCAGATCAGAAAGGTCGTGCTCAATGCAAGTGGGAGGCAGAATCTGAATCACTATTTTTTCTACATTTTTTTATCATGTGTATGGAAATTTTTTAGGAATTACAAGAGATGTATTAATGATCAAAGCCCTTTAGGCATATTAACATTGAATGACAGTCTGCAGGGTTATTTTTTAGTGAGGCATCATGGTGGCTGAAGACTGAGTTTGATTCCACCCTTGGACACATCTGCAAGGAGTTTTTATGTTCTCCCCGTGCTTGTGTGTGTTTCCTCCAGGCACTCCAGTTTTCCCCACAAACATTAAGACATACTGATAGGTTGTATGTATCAAGTAAATGTGCTGAGATTGTAAGCTCTTCAGGGCAGGGCCTGATATGAATGCATACATGGAATTGTAAAGCGTTACGGAAGATGTTGGTGCTAAATAAATCCACAATAATAATAATAATTAGTTAAAGTCTAGTGATGATTCTGTCTTATCACTGGAATTTTATAAAAAGGGGGGCCCTGTCCCAAGTCACAACCCAAGAACATGCATTTATTTTCTAGAAAACTTGTACAAGTTTTGTTTTGGGTGTGGCTTATTTCCACAGCTATATGTATCTGTTAATGAACAAAGGGGCATATTTATAAAGGAACGTGTTAGCGCAAAAAATTACGCCCCACTCGGCCGGCGGAAAATAGCGCTATCGCCGTATATGTAACGGCGAGCGCTATTCCCGCGATACCTATCGCGGCCGCGATGTGCTGCGTGTAATTTTAAGCCCCTTCGCGGCGATACTGTATAGTATCGCCGCGAAGGGACTAAAATCCCTTCCCGACGCTGCTCCTACCCCGCCCACACCCCCACCCCGCGGGCAGCGGCGACCACCCCGCCGCCGCCGCCGCTTCCCAGCAGCCCCTCCAACCCGTTCCCCGTTCGCGGCAATCTCGGAACGGAGGCTAGGAGGGGCTGCGGGAAGGGGCCGCAGCAGGTGGTCGCGACCACCCGCCGCGCACCCCCTCCCCGGCAACCCCTCCAAGCACCCCGCCCCGGCCGCTCCCGGGAGGGCCGGAGGAGCCGCTGGGGGGGTGGAGGCCCTCCGCGGGGCTCTGAGAAGGGCCTTTTGGGCTTAGGGGTCCCGCAGCTCGAAACCCGGACCCCCCTCCCGGCCCTTACAAGGGCCCTGCGCACTGACAAGTGCCTTTGGCGGGGGTCCCGCAGCTGAAACCGGACCCCAGTGCGGCGCTCTAAAGAGCCCTGGGGCGACGTCTTCTTTCTTCCAGTCCCGGCGACACCACTCCGCCGAGGCCGCCGACCCCGAGAGTACCCCTGCGGCCGCCAGGGGTACCCCCGGCAGGCCCGCCGACCTCCCGAGGCGATGTTGCCGGCGTCTTGATCCGACGCGACGTCTTCGGCTGGCGACACCAACCCCACTCAGTCGCGCATGCCAGGCAGACTCACTGCGGCCAGTCCATTGAGCCAGCTGGCACCCGCCGCCTCAGCGGAGCCGATGTTGCCAGCCGCTTTTTTTTTCTTTCTTCAGCCATCTACTGCGATGGCATCTGAGTTCCGCGGCGGAAAGCTCCTCTTTATAGGTTTGCAGAAATCCATAATCCGTTTCTGATTGGTCAATTTTTAATACTTGCTTACATTAACCAATCAGATTTCTGGAAAGTTCTGAAATCTGATTGGTTATGTAGCAAGTATTAAAAATTGACCAATCAGAAACGGATTATGGTTTCTGCAAACCTATATAAAGAGGAGCTTTCCGCCGCGGAACTCATTGCAATCGCAGTAGATGGCTGAAGAAAGAAGAAAGAAGCGGCTGGCAACATCGCTCCGCTGAGGCCGGCGGTGCCAGCGGGCTCACTGGCGCGCAGTGAGTCTGCCTGGCATCGGCGACCTGAGTGGGTTTGGTGTCGCCAGCCCGAAGACGTCGCCCAAGGGCTCTTCTAAGAGCCGCACTGGGGGTCCCGTTCGAGCTGCGGGACCCCGCCAAAGGCACTTATAGTGCCGCAAGGGCCTTACAAGGGCCGGGGAGGGGGTCCTGTTTCGAGCTGCGGACCCCTAAGCCCCAAAGGGCTCTTATAAGAGCCGCAAGGGCACTTGTCAGTGCCGCAAGGGCCCTTTAAGGGCCGGGAGGGGGTCCCGGTTCGAGCTGCGGGACCCCTTGCCCCAAAAGGCTCTTGTCAGAGCCGCAAGGGCACTTGTAAGTGCCGCAAGGCCTTAAATAGGGCCGGGAGGGGGGGTCCCGGTTCAGCTGCGGGACCCCCTAAGCCCAAAGGCCCTTCTCAGGGCCCCGCGACTGGGAGGGAGCCTCCACCCCCCCCACGGCTCCCTCCCGTCCCCACCCCGGGAGCGGCCGGGGCGGGGGCTGTGAGGGGTTGCCGGGGAGGGGGTGCGTGGGGGTGGTCGCAGCCACTGCTGCGCCCTTCCCGGCAGCCCCTCCTAGCCTCCCGTTCCGAGATTGCCGCGAACGGTGGAACGGTTGGAGGCTGCTGGGAAGTCGGCGGCGCGGGTGGTCGCCGCTGCTGCCGCGGGGGGTGTGGCGGGGTGGGCGTGTCTCCCGGGCGGGTGCGACCACCGCCGCGGTTGCCTGCCCATCCCGCCGCGGAGGTTAGAGTATCGGCTGACTTCGCTCCCTAATCAAGGTGGCGAAGTAAACAGCCGATCTAGCCCGAGCGAAACCAGTACCGCAGCTTTATAAATAGAAGCGGCGGTAACAGTAAGTATCAGGCGCGAAAGGTAACACGCTTCGTTAACTTTTCGCGGCGTTTTCGCCTTATAAATCGGCGGTAAACGCGATTTATGCGTTAATGGCCGCGAAACGCCGCGAAAAGTTAACGAACCTTTAAATATAGCCCCAAGCACTCTGTCACCACATGAAAGTTTGCATGCCTATATCTTTGGATTTATGCCAGTTAGAGCAGGGTTTCTCAAAGGGTGTGCCGGCACACACCGGTGTGACTTTAAAGAGCCAAAGGTGTGCCTCAAAATTTTGGCAGTGGAAATAATTTCCATTTGTATATATTATTATAACATTTCAATGCAGTTAGTGTAACTTTACACTACATTGATTTGAATACAATATACACTAAAAAGTGCATAAACTATGGTTAAAGGACAACTATACTATTAAAAATTAACTTTTTAAAAATAAAAGTACCTGGGTAAAAGTTTTTTTTGCTTCTAACTAAAGTAAGATAAGCATGCTCTTGAATGAAAATCATTATTTTTCCCATGAGGAAAAGGAGCAAATATGTGTGAAGAGGTTTGCCCATTAAACGTATGTTACGGCCGTACATTCCAGGACTAAAAAACGACATAGCTGATGCACTCTCTCGCCAACAGTGGGATCGATTTCGTCTCCTTGCACCAGGAGCAGCGGTCCGCGGGATCGAATTCCAACACATCTGTGGAAACTCATTAGAAGGTTTTCCACATTAATAACGCAATCACATATACAGGCTACTGGGCAGCAGTTACAGCAAGTGGGCAAGATGGATGCCAATTTCTTAACCGGAGGATCCTTGGTACCCTAGACAGATGGGACCCCAAACTTGTTGTTAAGGTACCTTTCACGCTATTCGGCAAATGTTTCAGTGAATGTGATAAATAAGCATACAGCGGCCATAAGTTTCTTATTGCCCGAAGCATAGGCGCCACAGACCCACACCACCACTTCGTATAAAGGCCTAATCAGATCACAACAATAGCAATAAACAGATGGACCACCCAGCCCACTGTCCCCCAGTATACACTCTTTGTCAGATCTGCAATCCCCAACCACCCACAGACACCCACCCTTTCCCTTACTCAGCTACCCCCTCCCACTTACTACAAGCGCCACCTTTGTCCGCTCGCCATTCTCATGGGCTTTTTACGGCGGTTTCGCCGAGTACCCACCTTGCCAACCAATTAGATAAGGCGACAGGTCACAACCCAACCGCGCCGGGGGGGGTTATTACTGACTCAACCGACGCTGGACTGTATCAGCCCGGTGTCAGCTTTTCCCCAACCCACTCCATAAACCACCTAGAACCTCAAAAAGGCAGTGCCTTTCCGATACGAGCCTTAGGGCTGTTACAGGCTGTTTTACATGTCCAGTTTTCATTGTAGATTATTTAAATGCTGTTAACAGTTACTTCATTACAGCGATGCTAATACAATCATCATTTAGGACCTCAGTAATCATTGAACAAGGACTACGGCCTCCTTCGGAGCCCGGCAGCAGTAGCTCTTATTGGCATAAATCCACATAGCCCAGCGTTCCCACAAGCAGTTATAGTCTAGTCCTCATAACCATTAGTTGTCCTGGCAACAAGAGATACGGACTTTCGGCTCCCGCCGCGCCGCGTGGCCCTTGTGTGGCCACTCCTCCCATGCGTGCGCCCCGCGCCTCTTGGCCCACAAAGCGTCAGCTTCTCTGCTTGTTGCGCCCGCACACGTTTTCTCCTTCAAACAGGTTCCCCCCCAGCAACATCATGGATGGTTATGGGGCAGCATGTGTTTTCTGGGCGGAACAGAGAGCAGGTCTTGCAATTTTAATGGGCATTACTTAAGGTTTACCCAGTTCCACCACCATCTGTCATTGATTTGGGTACAGAGGCGATGCTCCCATGTTCGCGACAGAGCAGGCGTGCGTCCCAAAAGCAATCTCATTGTAGCCAAAAAACTATGTCCAACGAAACATATTAATATTCTCCACTTGGGGGGGGCAACCGACGTGGGAGGGGTGACACCCATGCGCACCTTATCAAGACCATTGAAACGGGATGCTGAGGCTATGGTCCATTTTTCCAGACTAATATGGTCAAATATAATAACGCGTTTCTTTTGGCGAGGGGCGCAGTCTCACACGGCCATTGAAGGTGCGAAAAAGGTGAATAACGCCAGGTCCAAAATTTATTCAATCCAAAACGGGGGTTTATAGTAAGGCACGGAGACATTGAATATGACAGTCTCTGTTCCGCCAGGATGGGGTCACCTGTCAGAAGAGGGTCTCCGATTTATTTAATCTGGATTGCCAATCAGTTCTGAGGGTGCTATGTTGGTTGTGGGGTCGTGCATGGTGTGAGGAATCCAACCAGGCGGGCTATGGGGGGTCCCTGTCGGTCGGCCATGGGAAACTAATAGTGACGAGAATTATGGAGACAGGTGGTATTGGTCTAACCCCAGGTGGTGGCAGTGGTGACGTTGGGAATATGGCGCCATTTAATGAACACAGGCATGCTGAAGATGGCCAATGTGTTTCAGCGGGGGAGTATGTTGAACTAACAGGAATTTTGGCACCGGCTGAACAGGGAACTTATCTTTTAACACTAAAAATTGCTTTGAAATCAAATTGTTTTAAATCAAATTTCTTTAAATATAATGTCTTTACAAGGTATTATTGTTAACTATTGTACCATGTAATGTTCAGTTTCAAATATATATACTGTTAACAAAAAGGATATATTTATTGTATCTGATAATAAATAAAGCTGTGGCCAGCTACTTTATCAACTAATATGGTGTGGTGTCCGTTATTAATAGTTAGAAGTAAGAATTAGCCTTGCCCTTATGTCATGATATTTACTCTCTATGCATTTTTTTTTCTTTCTTTTTAGATTAAAGGACAATTATAGTCGTAAAATCTACCCCATCCTCCTTACAAGTGCCTAGGGGGAGGATCTGAATTGCTAAGTACTCCCCCTAGGGTACACTATCTAGGTCAAATAATACTTACCAAAAGATTATTCCTTTCACATGGTGTAACTCCGCCTTCCAGACTGTCAGTGACAGAATCAATGGGAAGACACGCTATGTAAGAAGCACATCTTCCCATGGCCAGGTCCTGGACAGTCTGCAAACTCGGAAATAAAGCGGAGCGACGAAGGAATCTTTGAGTAAGTATTACTTGTCTTAGAAAGTGTACCAAAGGGTGAGGACTTAGTGATTCATGTCCTCCCCTTGGGTGCATAAGGTAGTGAGAAGAGGAGAGAATAAGGGAAGATGGGAGGTTTATAATGTCTTTAATTCATTGTACTACTGGACGTGTGGCATAGCCATAAACAGTGCACTAGTTATGTATCTAAAGCCTTGTGCACATTTTCGATAGGACATTACGGTGCCTAAGGCTCAAAATAATAATTAAAAAAATTAAACAACTGGGCTCCTCCACAAGTATTGAAATTTAAATTGTGAGTAATGTGTCATTCAATTTAGAATTCACCCAAGACAAGAGCTACTTTTTGGTTTATTCTAACCACGGTTTTTCATCAAATGCTTCCTTGTAACCATTTTCTTTCTCACTGTGATTCTTTACCATGCTTTCTTCTATCATCAGCTTTGTTTTTAGCTGTTTTTCTTTTACCAGATCTTTTTTAGGATACTTTTTTTAACATACTCTCTCTCTCTTCTCGAACATGTTTTCTTTAAGCATGCTTTCTGTCTAACTATCAGTTTTTATGCTTTTTTTAAAAAAAAAAAATTTTGACCACAATCTTTCTATATATCCATTTTTCTTTTTAAACATTTTTTTTCTAGCCATGCTTTTTTTCTGGTGATATTTTTCTACCCATAATTGTTTCTATAATGCTTTTTTTTAACCATGCTTCTTCTCACAATGTTTCTTTTAACATGCTTCTTCTCACATTCACTAGGATACTGTTTCTTTTAACCATGCTTCTCCTCCAATGTTCTTTAACATGCTCTTTCTACAAGTTTTCTTTTTAAATGATTCTTCCTCACAAGTTTCTTTTTAACCATGCTTCTTCTCACAAGTTTCTTTTTACCATGTTCTTCTCACAATGTTTTTTTTAACCAGCTTCTTCCTCACAATGTTTTCTTTTTAACCTGCTTCTTCCTCACACATGTTTTCTTTTAACATGCTTCTTTTCCTCACAATGTCTTCTTTTTAAACATATGCTTCTTCCTCACAATGTTTCTTTTTAATCATCTTTTCCTACACAATGTTCTTCCTTTTTTAACCATGCTTCTTCTCACAAGTTTTCTTAACCATGTTTTCCTCACAATGTCTTCTTTTTAACCATGCTCTTCCTCACAAGTATCTTTTACCATGCTTCTTCCTCACAATGTTTCTTTTAACATGCTTATTCCTCACAATGTTTCTTTTTAATCATGCTTCTTCCTCACAATGTCTTTTTAACCATGCTCTTCTCACAAGTTTTCTTTTAACCATGCTTCTTCCTCAACAATGTCTTATTTTAAACCATGCTTCTTCCTCACAATGTTTTTTTTTAACCATGCTTCTCCTCACAATGTTTTCTTTTTAACCATGCTTCTTCTCACAATGTTTCTTTTTAACATGCTTCTTCCTCACAATGTTTTCTTTTTAATCATGCTTCTTCCTCACAATGTCTTTTTTAACCGGCTTCTTCTCACAATGTTTCTTTTTAACCATGCTTCTCCTCCAATGTCATTCTTTTTAACCATGCTTTCTTCCTCACAATGTCTTCTTTTAACCATGCTCTTCCTCACAATGTTTTCTTTTTAACCATGCTTCTTCCTCACCAAATGTTTTCTTTTAACCATGTCTTCCTCACAATGTGTTTAGTTTTAACCATGCTTCTTCCTCACAATGTTTTCTATAACCATGCTTCTTCCTCACAATGTTTTCTTTTAATCATGTCTTTCTCACTGTGTCTTTTTAACCATGTTCTTCCTCCACAATGTTGTTTTTCTTTTAACCATGCTTCTTCCTCACAATGTTTTTTTTTAACCATGCTTCTTCCTCACAATGTTTCTTTTTAACATGCTTCTTCCACAATGTTTTCTTGTTAACCATGCTTCTTCTCACAAGTTTTCTCCATTTTAACCTGCTCTTCTCCAAAGTTTTAGTTTTTAACCATACTTCTTCCTCACAATGTTTCTTAAAACCATGCTTCTTCCTCACAATGTTTTCTTTTAATCATGCTTCTTTCCCACTGTTTCTTTTAACCATGCTTCTTCCCACAATGTTTTCTTTTTTTGTTAACCAATGCTTCTTCCTCACAATGTTTTCTTTTTAACATGCTTCTTCCTCACAATGTTTTCTTTAACCATGCTTCTTTCTCACAATGTTTTCTTTTAACACATGCTTCTTCCCTCCACATGTTTATTTTAACCATGCTTCTCACTCACAATGTTTTAGTTTTAACCATGCTTCTTCCTCACAATGTTTTCTTATAACCATGCTTCTTTCTCACAATGTTTCTTTTTAACCATGCTTCTTCCTCACAATGTTTTAGTTTTAACCATGCTTCTTCCTCACAATGTTTTAGTTTTAACCATGCTTTTTCCTCACAATGTTTTCTTTTAACCATGCTTCTTCCTCACAATGTCTTCTTTTAACCATGCTTCTTCCTCACAATGTCTTCTTTTAACCATGTTTCTTCCTCACAATGTCTTCTTTTAACCATGCTTCTTCCTCACAATGTTTTCTTTTAATCATGCTTCTTCTCACTGTTTTCTTTAACATGCTTTTCCCACAATGGTTTTCTTTTAACCATGCTCTTCTCACAATGTCTTCTTTTAACCATGCTTCTCTTCACAATGTCTTCTTTTAACCATGCTTCTTCTCACAATGTCTTCTTTTAACCATGCTTCTTCCTCACAATGTTTTCTTTTAACCATGCTTCTTTCTACTAGTTTTCTTTAACATGCTTTCTCACAATGTTTCTTTTAACCATGCTTCTTCTCAGTGGTTTCTTTTTAACCATTGTGAGAAAGAAGCATGGTTAAAAAAGGAACCATAATCCTATCGAAAATGTGCACAAGGCTTTAGAGACATAACTAGTCATGTTTATGGCTATGCCAACGTTCCAGTAGTACAATGATAATAAAAGACAATTATACCCATCTTACCTTATTCTCTCCTCTTCACTACCTTATGATAATTTTTCTACATACTTGTTCTCACTTTTTTTTAACCATGTTTTCCCACAATGTTTTCTTTTAACCATGCTTCTCCTCACAATGTTTTCTTTTTAACATGCTTCTTCTCACAAGTTTTCTTTTTAACATGCTTACTGTCTCACAATGATTTTCTTTTTAATCATGCTTCTTCCTCACAGTGTCTTCTTTTTAACCATGCTTCTTCCTCAACAATGTTTTCTTTTAACCATCTCTTCCTCACAATGTCTTCTTTTAACCATGCTTTTTCCTCACAATGTTTTCTTTTAACCATGCTTCTTCCTCACAATGTTTCTTTTTAACCATGCTTCTTCCTCACATGTTTTTTTTAACCATCTTTTCCTCACAATGTTTTAGTTTTTACATGCTTCTTCCTCACAATGTTTCTTATAACCATGCTTCTTCCTCACAATGTTTTCTTTTAACATGCTTCTTCTCACTGTTTCTTTTTAACCATGCTCTTCTACATGTCTTTTTACATCTACTAAGTTCTTCTTTTTAAACCATGCTTTCTCCTCACAATGTTTTCTTTTTACATGCTTCTTCCTCACAATGTTTTTTTTAACCATGCTTTCTTCTCACAATGTTTTCTTTTTAACCATGCTTCTTCCTCACAATGTCTTATTTCAACCGCTTCGTCCTCACAATGCTTTTCTTAACCATGCTTCTTCTCCACACATTGTTCTTTATCCCCTGCTTAACATTCCCCAATGTGTAACCGCTTCTTCCTCACACAGCAACTAATTCAGCTTCTTCCTCACAATGTTTCTTTTTACCCATGCTTCTTCCTCACAATGTTTTTTTTGTAAACCATGCTTCTCCTCACAATGTTTCTTTTAACCATGTTCTTCTACAATGTTTCTTTTAACATGCTTCTTCCTCACAATGTTTTTAGTTTTAACCATGCTTCTTCCTCACAATGTTTTAGTTTACCATGCTCTTCCTCACAATGTTTCTTATAACCATGCTTCTTCCTCACAATGTTTTCGTTTTAACCATGTCTTCCTCACAATGTTTTAGTTTTAACCATGCTTCTTCCTCACATGTTTTAGTTTTAACATGCTTTTTCCTCACAATGTTTTCTTTTAAACCTGTTTTCCTCACAATGTCTTCTTTTAACCATGCTTCTTCCTCACAATGTCTTCTTTTAACCATGCTTCTTCCTCACATGTCTCTTTTAACCATGCTTCTTCTCACAAGTTTTCTTTATCATGCTTCTTTCTCACTTTTTCTTTTAACCATGCTTCCTCACAATTTCTACATGTTTCTTCCTCACAATGTTTCTTTAACCATGCTTCTTCTTCACAATGTCTTCTTTTAACCATGCTTCTTCTTCAATGTCTTCTTTAACCATGCTTCTTCACCAATGTCTTTCTTTAACCATGCTTTTCTCCACTATGTGTTTCTTTAAACCATGCTTCTTCTCACATGTGTTTCTTTAACCATGCTTCTTTCTCAGTGTTTTCTTTTTAAACCATTGTGAGAAGAAGCATGTGTTAAAGAAAGGCACCATAATGTCCTATCGAAATGTGCACAAGGATGCTTAGATACATAACTAGTGCACTGTTATGGCTATGCCACACGTCCAGTAGTACAATGATAATTAAAAGACAATTATACCCATCTCCCTTATTCCTCTCTCTTCTCACACCTTATGCACCCAAGGGGCGGACGAAGTTAAAGAAAAATAGTGAGAAAGAAGCAGGTAAAGAAACAACAGTGAGAGAAAAGATGTGAAAAAGAAAACACTGAGAAAGAAGCATGGTTAAAAGAAAACAATGTGAGAAAGAAACATGGTTAAAAGAAAATAGTGAGAAAGAAGCATGGTTAAAAGAAAACATTGTGAGGAGAGAAAGAAGCATGGTTAAAAGAAAATATGTGTGAGAAAGAAGCATGGGGTTAAAAAGAAAACACTGAGAAAGAAGCATGGTTAAAAGAAAACAATGTGAGAAAGAAAATGGTTAAAAGAAAACATAGTGAGAAAGAGCAGGTAAAAGAAAAAGAGTGAGGAAGAAGCATGGTTAAAAGAAAAAATTGTGAGAAAGAAGGAGCATGGGATTAACAAGGAAAAACATGGTGAGAATAGAAAGAAGCATGTTTAAAGAAAAACATGTGAGGAAGAAGTGGTTAAAAGAAAACATGTGAGAAAAGAAGGGTTAAAAAAAACATTGTGAGAAAGAAGCATGGTTAAAAGAAAACATGGCTGAGAACGCAGTAAGGGGAAAGAAAACACTGAGGAGAAGCATGGTTAAAAGAAAACATAGTGAGAAAGAAGCATGGTTAAAAGAGAAAACACTGAGAAGAAAGAAGCATGGTTAAAAGAAAACAATGTGAGAAAGAAAACATGGTTAAAAGAAAACTAGTGAGAAAAGAAGCATGGTTAAAAGAAAAACATTGTGAGGAAGAAGCATATGGTAAAAGAAGACATTGTGAGGAAGAAGCATGGTTAAAAGAAGACATTGTGAGGAAGAAGCATGGTTAAAAGAAAAATGTGAGGAAAAGCATGGTTAAAAGAAAAACAGTGAGGAAGAAGCATGGTTAAAAGAAGACATTGTGGTGAGAAGAAGCATGGTTAAAAGAAAACATTGTGAGGAAGAAGCATGGTTGAAAGAAAAATTGTGAGGAAGAAGCATGGTTAAAACTAAAACATTGTGAGAAAGAAGCATGGTAAAAAGAAAACATTGTGGGGAAGAAGCATGGTTAAAAGAAAAACATTGTGAGGAAGAAGCATGGTTAAAAAGAAAAATAATGGTGAGAAAGAAGCATGGTAAAAAGAAGACATTGTGAGGAAGAAGCATGGTTAAAAGAAAACAGTGAGGAAGAAGAAGCATGGTTAAAAGAAGACATTGTGAGGAAGAAGCATGGTTAAAAGAAAACATTGTGAGGAAAGAAGCATGGTTATAAGAAACATTGTGAGGAAGAAGCATGGTTAAAACTAAAAATTGTGAGAAAGAAGCATGGTTAAAGAAGAGACATTGTGAGGAAGAAAGCATGGTTAAAAGAAAACAGTGAGGAAGAAGACATGTTAAAAGAGACATTGTGAGGAAGAAGCATGGTTAAAAGAAAAACATTGTGGGAAGAAGCCATGTTATAAGAAAAACATTGGAGAAGAAGCATGGTTAAAACTAAACAGTGGAGAAAGAAGCATGGTTAAAAGAAAAACATTGTGAGAAGAAGCATGTTAAAAAGAAAACATTGTGAGGAAGAAGCATGGGTAAAAAGAAGACATTGTGAGGAAAAGAAGATGGTAAAAGAAAACATTGTGAGGAAAAAGCATGGTTAAAAGAAAACAGTGAGGAAGAAGCATGGTTAAAAGAAGACATTGTGAGGAAGAAGCATGGTTAAAAGAAAACATTGTGAGGAAGAAGCATGGTTATAAGAAAACATTGTGAGGAAGAAGCATGGTTAAAACTAAAACATTGTGAGGAAGAAGCATGGTTAAAAAGAAAACATTGTGAGGAAGAAAGCATGGTTAAAAAGAAAACATTGTGAGGAAAGAAGCATGGTTAAAAAGAAAACATTGTGAGAAAGAAGCATGGTTAAAAAGAAGACATTGTGAGGAAGAAGCATGGTTAAAAAAGAAAACATTGTGAGGAAGAAGCATGGTTAAAAAGAAAACATTGTGAGAAAGAAGCTGGTTAAAAAGAAGACATTGGAGGAAGAAGCATGGTTAAAAAGAAGACATTGTGAGGAAGAAGCATGGTTAAAAAGAAAACATTGTGAGGAAGAAGCATGGTTAAAAAGAAAACATTGTGAGGAAGAAGCATGGTTAAAAGAAAAACATTGTGAGAACGAATCATGCTCTTCCTCACAATGTTTTCTTTAACTGTTCTTCTACCATGTTTTCTTTAACCATGCTTCTTCCTCACAATGTTTCTTTTAACCATGCCTTCTTCCTCACAATGTCTTCTTTAACCATGCTTCTTCCTCACATGTTTCTTTTAATCATGCTTCTTCTCACTGTTTCTTTAACCATGCTTTCTTCCTACAATGTCTTCTTTTAACCATGACTCTTTTCAACAATGTCTTCTTTTAACCATGCCTTCTTCTCACAATGTTTTCTTTTAACCATGCTTCTTCCTCACAATGTTTTCTTTTAACCATGCTTCTTCTCACATTGTTTCTTTTAACCATGCTTCTTTCTCACAATGTTTTCTTTTAACCATGCTCGTCTCACAGTGTTTTCTTTTTAACCATGCTTCTTTCTCACAATGTTTTCTTTTTAACCATGCTCTTTCTACAATGTTTCTTTAACTGCGTCTTCACAATGTTTTCTTTTAACCAGCTACTCACGTGTTTCTTTTAACATGCTTCTTTCTCACAGTGTTTTCTTTTAACCATGCTTCTTTCTCACATTGTTTTCTTTTAACCATGCTTCTTTTCAGTGTTTCTTTTTAACCATGCTTCTTTCTCACGGTTTTCTTTTAACATGCTTCTTTCTCATGTTTTTTTTAACCTGCTCTTTCTCCTGTTTTTTGTTAACCATGCTTCGTTCTCACAATGTTTTTTTAACATGCTTCTTTCTCACATGTTTCTTTTAACCATGCTTCTTCTCAATATGTTTCTTTAACCATGCTCTTTTCAGGTTTGTTAACCATGCTTCTTTCTCACCAATGTTTTCTTTTAACCATGCTTCTTCTCACAATGTTTTCTTTTAACCATGCTTTTTCTCACGATGTTTTCTTTTAACATGCTCTTCTTCAGTGTTTCTTTTTAACCATGCTTCTTTCTCACTATGTTTCTTTTAACCATGTTCTTTCTCACTATGTTTTCTTTTAACCATGCTTCTTTCTCAGTGTTTTCTTTTAAACCATGCTTCTTCTGACTATGTTTTCTTTAACACATGCTTCTTTCTCACTATGTTTTCTTTAACCATGCTTCTTACTCAATATGTTTTCTTTTAACCATGCTTGTCGTCTCACAGTGTTTTCTTTTTAACCATGCTTCTTTTCAATATGTTTCTTTAACCATGCTTCTTTCTCACTATGTTTTTTTTAACCATGCTTCTTCTCACATTTTTTTCTTTTAACCATGCTTCTTCTCAGTGTTTTTTTTAACCATGCTCTTCTCACGATGTTTTTTTTAACCATGCTTTTTCCACAATGTTTTCTTAAATGCTCTTCTCACAAGTTTTCTTTTAACCATGCTTCTTTCTCACATATGTTTTCTTTTAACCATGCTTCTTTTCTCACTATGTTTTCTTTTAACCATGTTCTTTCTCACATGTTTTCTTTTAACCATGCGTCTTCTCACAATTGTTTCTTTTGAAACCATGCTTCTTTCTCAATATGTTTTCTTTTAACCATGCTTCTTTCTCACAATGTTTTCTTTTAACCATGCTTCTTTCTCAATATGTTTTCTTTTAACCATGCTTCTTTCTCACATTTTTTTCTTTTAACCATGCTTCTTTCTCAGTGTTTCTTTTAACCATGCTTCTTTTCTCACAGTGTTTTATTTTTAACCATGCTTCTTTCTCACAAAGTTTTCTTATAACCATGCTTCTTTCTCACTATGTTTTCTTTTTAACCATGCTTCTTTCTCACAATGTTTTCTTTTTAACCATGCTTCTTTCTCACCATGTTTTCTTTAACCATGCTTTTCTTTCTCACATGTTTTCTTTTAACCATGCTTTCTTCTAACCATGTGTTCTTTCAACCAAGCCTTCTTTCACACCATGTTTCTATTAACCATGTTATTTTCTAACATGTTTTTTTTTTCAACATGCTTTCTTTCTATCACGTTTTTGTTCAACCATGCTTTCTTTCTAATCACGTTTCTTTTCAACCATGCTTTCTTTATAATCATGTTTTCTTTTCAAACCATGCTTTCTTTATTAACATATTTATTTTCACCCATGTTTTCTTTTTCACCATGCTTTAATACTAACATGCTTTCTTTACACCATACTTTCTTTTCGCCATGCTTCCATTCTAAAACATTTTTTTAACATGCTTTCTTTCTACTATGTTTTCTTTTAACCAGTTTCTGTCTAACCTGCTTTCTTCCTTACCATGCTTTCTTTCAATATGTTTTCTCTCACACCATGATTATTTCTAAAAATGCTTTCCGCAGGGTAGAATGCAGCTAGAAGGAAAATTTTCTCCTTCTTATCTTCGTCAACATCTCTGAGATAGAACCTTTGAAGAAGAAAATATTCAACATCAGTGTACATGTATGGGCATCATTAAACAGTTATGGTGATAAGATTGATACCCTCTAATACAATATCTGTGCCAAAGATTAAAAGAATTGTAAAGATCTCACCAAAATACACTATCATCAGTACCTGGGCACCATGCCCTTTGGTTTCCCAAAGTTTCAGGGCTCCGAAATCTGTGTGTGCATGCCAATTTGGTACGGCAGTTTTAGTTTTTGTTTCCTTTTAAAATGGTATATTAAATAATAATTAAACAACCGTGAAATCCAAATATGTTTCTTTAAGAAAGCCATTTAAACCAAGAGGTCATTAATTTAATGTTGAAAAAAGACCATATGCCTTGCTGTTCATGCTTAGATAGCATGTTAAATGGGGCATGATTAGTGAGAATAATTAGGTTCCTATTTTCAGTGTGTTTAAGTTACTATAGCAATAGCTGATGACATGTTTACAGTCCAATCAATTTTGTTTTCTATTTCTATTGACATCAGTAATGCTAACTTAATCGGGTCCAGTGAAGGAGTAGCATCTTTTTAGCTTTAGAATAACGATCTATTGTATGCTATTTTCAAGAGCATGTACTTAGCTGTTTATTAAAAAAGTATAATCAAGATCTGAATAATAAGAGTAAATGGGAGTTTATGAAAAAGATTATTGCTCTTGTGCAGAAAAGAGTATGTTGTACACAGTTAAAATATGTATCTGCAATAATTTATGGTGATGATAGAGACCCTGAAACAGTAACAGAAGTGAGACTGAATACATAAATTAAACCTGAATTAGGTGAAACTGCAAAAGTATCAAGCTATCCTTCTACTATAAGATATAAGATAAAGATAGATAAGTTTTCAGACATTCTCCATTAGGTAGAAATAGGAATGATTTGAATACCACGACTGTTGCTGAATTATGTGTGACTTATTTAGAAAAGATTGTTAAGTTCTTGTCATTGTTATTGCTGCTGTTTTTACCAAAATTGGACTTAGGGCAATTCATAAAGTGCAGACAACCGGTTGCATATCGGCATTTCGCTTTTTGACGCATATCACCGTGCATCTTGCCAATACACAATACTATGTGTTGTTAACCAATACGGCTGTTTGAACCAAGGCTGGGAGCACACTGCAACAGTGAGTACCTCTCACCAATCACACTAGCATTCTTTATCTTTGTTTAATAAGCTGGCTTGATGACAGACACACCCAACTTTAAAAGATATAGGGATTGGGATGTATGTGCATGTTGGTATTATCTTCTTGTGGGGTTTTATGTGCTCTTATGTAAATTAAGACTGCAAATTACCGTATATGTTTTGTGCTAAAATAGTAAATAAATATAATACTTTGAATGTGGCAGTGGCAGCACCAAAAGACCCATTAACAGTCTGCGTTGGTGACTTGTACACATAATATGTACATCAGCACAATCTATGTATATTCTGAAGTAGGAAATGTCTTACAAAAGGCCTCGATTTACCAGATGCTAAAATATCTGCCCGATAAATTTATTTTTTAAGGATATTTGATGCGATTGCTACAACATTTGCCTATTCTCCAACTCTAAGTTTGACTGGAAGTGATCCAAAAGAGTTGAAACAGTGGTACAGAAAATTGGGGGAGGGAGAGGCAGAATCGTAACTAGAGAGGATGGAGCACAATGTGAGGGGGAGGCAGAATCAGATCAGAAAGGTCGTGCTCAATGCAAGTGGAGGCAGAATCTGAATCACTATTTTTTCTACATTTTTTATCATGTGTATGAAATTTTTTAGGAATTACAAGAGAGTGTATAATGATCAAAGCCCTTTAGGCATATTAACATTGAATGACAGTCTGCAGGGTATTTTTAGTGAGGCATCATGGTGGCTGAAGACTGAGTTTGATTCACCCTTGGACACATCTGCAAGGAGTTTTTATGTTCTCCCCGTGTTGTGTGTGTTCCTCCAGGCACTCCAGTTTTCCCCACAAACATTAGACATACTGATAGGTTGGTATGTATCAAGTAAATGTGCTGAGATGTAAGCTCTTCAGGGCAGGCCTGATATGAATGCATACATGGAATTGTAAAAGCGTACGGAAGATGTTGGTGCTAAATAAATCCACAATAATAATAAAATTAGTTAAAGTCTAGTGATGATTCTGTCTTATCACTGGAATTTATAAAAAGGGGGGCCCTGTCCCAAGTCACAACACCAAGAACATGCATTTATTTCTAGAAAACTGTACAAGTTTTGTTTTGGGTGTGGCTTATCCAAAGCTGATGATGTATCTGTTAATGAGACAAAGGGGCATATTATAAAGGAACGATGTTAGCGCAAAAAAATTACCGCCCCACATCGCAGGCGAGAAAATAGCGCATCGCCGTATATGTAACGGCGAGCGCTATTCCCGCGATACCTATCGCGGCCGCGATGTGCTGCGGTAATTTAAGCCCTTCGCGGCGATACTGTATAGTATCGCCGCGAAGGGACTTAAATCCCTTCCCGACGCTGCTCCTACCCCGCCCCACACCCCCGCGGCGGCAGCGGACGACCAACCCGCCGCCGCCGCCGCTTCCAGCAGCCCCTCCCAACCCGTTCCCCGTTCGGGCAATCTCGGAACGGGAGGCTAGGAGGGGCTGCGGGAAGGGCCGCAGGAGTGGTCGCGACCAACCGCCGCGCACCCCTCCCCGGCAACCCCTCCAAGCACCCCGCCCCGGCCGCTCCCGGGGAGGGGACGGGAGGGAGCCGTGGGGGGGTGGAGGCTCCCCAGCGGGCTCTGAGAAGGGCCTTTGGGGCTTAGGGGGTCCCGCAGCTCGAACGGGACCCCCCTCCCGGCCCTTACAAGGGCCCTGCGCACTGACAAGTGCCTTTGGCGGGGGTCCCGCAGCTGAAACGGGACCCCCAGTGCCGGCTCTTAAAAGAGCCCTTGGGCGACGTCTTCTTCTTCCAGTCCCGGCGACACCAGCTCCGCCGAGGCCCCGACCCCGAGAGGTACCCTGCGGCCGCCAGGGGTACCCCCGGCAGGCGCGGCGCTCAACGAGGCCGATGTTGCCGCGTCTTGATCGACGCGACGTCTTCGGGCTGGCGACACCACACCCCATCAGGTCGCGATGCCAGGCAGACTCACTGCGGCCGCCAGTGAGCCAGCTGGCACCGCCGGCCTCAGCGGAGCCGATGGTGCCAGCCGCTTTTTTTTCTTTTCAGCCATCTACTGCGATGGCATCTGAGTTCCGCGGCGGAAAGCTCCTCTTTATATAGGTTTGCAGAAATCCATAATCCGTTTCTGATTGGTCAATTTTTTAATACTGCTTACATTAACCAATCAGATTTCTGGAAGTTCTGAAAAATCTGATTGGTTAATGTAAAGCAAGTATTAAAAATTGACCAATCAGAAACGGATTATGGATTTCTGCCAAACCTATAAAGAGGAGCTTTCCGCGCGGAACTCAGATGCAATCGAGTAGATGGCTGAAGAAAGAAGAAAGAAGCGGCTGGCAACATCGGCTCCGCTGAGGCCGGCCGTGCCAGCGGGCTCACTGGCGGCCGCAGTGAGTCTGCCTGGCATCGGGCGGACCTGAGTGGGTTGTGTCGCCAGCCCGAAGACGTCGCCAAGGGCTCTTCTAAGAGCCGCACTGGGGGTCCCGTTCGAGCTGCGGGAACCCCGCCAAAGGCACTTATTAGTGCCGCAAGGGCCTAAGGGCCAGGAGGGCCGGGGACGGGTCTGTTTCGAGCTGCGGGACCCCTAAGCCCCAAAGGGCTCTTATAAGAGCCGCAAGGGCACTTGTCAGTGCCGCAGGGCCCTTATAAGGGCCGGGGAGGGGGGTCCCGGTTCGAGCTGCGGGACCCCTTAAGCCCCAAAAGGCTCTTGTCAGAGCCGCAAGGGCACTTGTAAGTGCCGCAAGGGCCCTTATAGGGCCGCGGGGAGGGGGGGGTCCCGGTTCGAGCTGCGGGACCCCCTAAGCCCCAAAAGGCCCTTCTCAGGGCCCGCGGAGGGAGCCTCCACCCCCCAGCGGCTCCCTCCCGTCCCCACCCGGGAGCGGCGCGGGGCGGGGGGTGGAGAGGGTTGCCGGGGAGGGGGGTGCGTGGCGGGTGGTCGCGACCACTGCTGCGGCCCCTTCCCGGCAGCCCCTCCTAGCCTCCCGTTCCGAGATTGCCGCGAACGGGGAACGGGTTGGGAGGGGGCTGCTGGGAAGCGGCGGCGGCGGCGGGTGGTCGCCGCTGCTGCCGCGGGGGTTGTGGGCGGGGGTGGGGGGTCGTGTCTCCGGGGCGGGGTGCGACCACCCGCCGCGGGTTTGCCTGCCATCCCCGCCGCGGGAGGTATTAAGTCGGCTGACTTCGCCTCCTTCAAGGTGGCGAAGTAAAACAGCCGATACTAGCCGAGCGAAACCAGTACCGCAGCTTTATAAATACGACAGCGGCGGTAACAGGTAAGTATCGGCGACGAAAGGTTAACGCTTCGTTAACTTTTCGCGGCCGTTTTCGGGCCTTATAAATCGCGGTAAACGCGATTTATGCGTTAATGGCCGCGAAAACGGCCGCGAAAAGTTAACGAACCTTATAAATATGCCCCAAAGAGTGTGCAAACAGCAATAGAAAGTTTGCATGCCTATATCTTTGGATTTATGCCAGTTAGAGCAGGGTTTTCTCAAAGGGTGTGCCGGCACACCACGGTGTGACTTTAAAGAGCCAAAGGGGTGTGCCTCAAAATTTTGGCAGTGGAAATAATTTCCCATTGGATATATTATTATTAAACTTTCAATGCAGTTAGTGTAACTTAACTACATGTATTTGAATACAATATACACTAAAAAGTGCATAACTATGGTTAAAGGACAACCTACCGAATTATACTCGAGTATAAGCCGAGGTTTTTAGGTTTAAAAAATAACCTAAAAACCTTGACTGGCTTATACTCGAGGTCAGGAGCAACTTACCTTCAATCCAGAGGCAGCCGCAAGTCCGGCCGGCAGTTCCCAGTAGTTCTTCGCGGTTGCGCGATGACGTCATCACGCACGCTGGCGGGATGATGTCATCGCACAGCGCCGAAGCAGTAATGGGAAACTGCCGGCCGGACTCGTGCTGCTGCTATGGTTGCAAGAGAGGAAGACTGAAGACCAGGTACGGGTAAGTGAGCTGGGGGGGGGGGACTGGGGGAGGGCTGGGGGGAGTATGCCATGCAGACACCCACATTTTCTTTACTATAGGTGGTTGGAAGCTACAACTCCCAGCAACCAAGCATGCTGGGAGTTGTAGTTTCCAAACATCTACAGTGGGAAGGTATTAGGGTGGGGGACAGTATGCCATACAGTAACCCCAATACCTTTTTACATATGGTGGTGGAAACTACAAACTCCAGCAACCAAGCATGCTGGGAGTTGTAGTTTCCAAACATCTACAGTGGAAAGGTATTAGGGTTACTGTTGGCATACTGTCCCCACCCTAATACCTTTCCACTGTAGAGGTTTGGAAATCACAACTCCCAGCATGCTGGATGCTGGGAGTTGTAGTTTCCAACCACCTATAGTAAAAAGGTAATGTGGGTGTCTGACATGGCATACTGTCCCCCCAGCCCTCGGCTTATACTCGGGTCAATCATCTTTTCTAATTTTTGAGGCAAAAATGGGTGCCCGGCTATACTCTAGTCGGCTTATACTCGAGTATATACGGTTATACTATTAAAAATTAACTTTTTAAAAATAAAAGTACCTGGGTAAAAGTTTTTTTTGCTTCTAACTAAAGTAAGATAAGCATGCTCTTGAATGAAAATCATTTTTTTCCCATGAGGAAAGGAGCAAATAATCTGAGAAAAAGAGAAGGATACATATTGCTAATGGCTAATGCAAACTGTAAGGTGACAGAGGACATTCCTGACATGTATTTGTAGCGAATACAGAGCAGACGTGATCCCATTGAGAGACACTCACTCTGGGGCAGTATACAGTAATTCATAGGGACCCAATTAGCATGCATGCATGCGGCCTGATGGAGAAAAATTGCAGTGGGACCCAGTAAAAATTCTGATTGGTTCCCCCAAATTATTTCCATGGTAAACTTTTACACCTTTTAATACATGATCCACAATGGTAATGTGTTGATATGTGCTTAGGGGGAAATGCAGTAACTTTTGCCTATGTTACATACCTGTCCGAGATCCCGCAGTGCACTTTGCAATATTTAGTGAATTATCTGCTCCTTCCAGCGATGTTCCCAGAACTGGATTTCCTGACAAACTTTACAACTGACTTACAGCTGTAACTTCGACCGTAAAGTGTATTCTGGCCAGGGAACGTCACAGGTATGAACCAGTGGACCGGAAAATGTTTACTACAATTAGCCGTTAGTCAGAACAAATGTCTAATTAGCCATGTCTATGGCCAGCATTAGTACATTGCAGGATCACAGTCAGGTAAGAGGGTACTTTAAATGGCGAGGAAGCAGAGGGGTTTGGGGAAGGTACGTAAGTATAATTGCCTTTAACAATGACACTATATTGTACATTGCATAATACAGATAGACTGTGTAGGTCAAGCTGTAAAAAACTAAAATCATACCAGTATTTATTTCCAAAACATATTAAAATAGATATTTTACCCAAAAAAAGATTTTGCCACAGCAATCCAGTGGGACCCAACAATTGTTTGGACTAGACTAACATGGTGTGCATCATACAAATCCAATAGCTGCATGTGATCAAAATGAAAAAGCTTTATTTAGTTAAATAACACAATTATAACTATACAACAGATAATGCGGGCTATGTACTGAGAATTGCTATTGCTTAGTATTGCCCCCACTAATCCAATATTCCATTTCGATTGCAGCTTTCGGTAAATTGCAATCTTAAACTTTTGCATGTCTTACACGAGCTATGTGTTCCACAATCAGATTGGTACATCGATTGCGATTGTTTTGGTTTTTGGTGCATTTTGCTACAGATCATTTTTAAAAACACAATAGAAATCAATAGTACCGTTCACACTTTTGTGTTCCGATTCTGTCTGTTGGCATTCCGGTCCGCAACGTTTAAAAAGTGCACTGAATGCTGCATTCCCGAACGTTTTTTGCAAGCATTTGTACAGAAAACACATGTAAAAAACGGACACAAACAATGCTTCTGGTTTCTAGATGCACTAACCCTTTAGTTATAAATAACCCAGAATGGATTCTATAAGTTACATAGTAACAGACATTATGGGTAGGGTATAAAGGTTGGACTAGATGGACGTACGTTCTTATACAACCTCCAATACTATGTTACTATGTAACTGTTATACAGACATTATGGGTAGGGTATAAAGGTTGGACTAGATGGACATATGTCTTTATACAACCTCCAATACTATGTTACTATGTAACTGTTATAAAGACATTATGGGTAGGGTATAAAGGTTGGACTAGATGGACATATGTCTTTATACAACCTCCAATACTATGTTACTATGTAACTGTTATACAGACATTATGGGTAGGGTATAAAGGTTGGACTAGATGGACGTATGTCTTTATACAACCTCCAATACTATGTTACTATGTTACTATGCAAAAAACTGACAGAAATGCATTATATGGGTTTCTGTCAATTTTTGGCAGTTTCTAGTGTGAAGGAGCCCTTATCCTCTATGGCAAATGGGTTAGCGTAACTTTAAGAAGGAAAACAGAAATAAAGAGGCTCAGGGTACAATGCACCCACTGTATCAAATAAATGGATTCACAAAGTTATCCAATCTCTATAAGTAATTATCAAAACAGAAATATTTTAATAAATATTAGGAGGGAAGTGAGGGTTGCTGTATTCTATGTTTCCCATCATAATAAATAACAGACGTGTACAAGGCCACTAACTCCCACAATTCCAGTGTCAAGTGTGTACTCTTTATTATGGTATTACAAAGAAATTCTTTTAACATCTGATTGGTTTGCAACTCATATAAGCAGGTGTTTATTATAAAGCTTTATTATAAGCATTGTATTTGCTTGGGAATGGATTCATATCTGACAGGGAAGCTATGAGATGCAGAACCTATGCCAGACTGATAAAAGCTGTTAAAACAACAAAATGCCTTTATTTGGCACAAGATCTACTTTCTAAGCCAATTTTTCATTAAAATGCTCTCCCGATGGAAAACAGTCCCCGTGGCTGCCCAATGCTTCTCTGATATTTAGTAGCCATTACTGAAATTGTGAGAGAATAATGGAGAGAATGTGGAGTATTCAATTAAACACAGCCCATGCAGGGTTTTCTATTATAATCCTTTCAGAAAATATTATTAGGCTTATTTATTAAAGGTGGGTACACACAGTAACGAGACCGTTGGAGTGTTACTGTGTGTAGCACTTTTCTGAATGATCATGAGGCCTTGCGATTATTCAGAAATGCTCAAAAAATTTCCTCGCCCACGGTAATCTCCCTGTACTTAAAGGGCATGTCCAACCCCAAAACTAAAATTTAACCCACTACTGGCCCCACTATGTAGTGTAAAAAATCCTTACCTTAAATCTCTGCTCCAAATGGTTCTCCTGCAGTACCTGTCCAAATTCCAGAAAGTGAAGAGTAGGAGCTGTCTGTGTGTCATCTGGCCCTCCCTTCCTCCCACCTTCTTGCTCATTTAATTGCTGCCTCAATCTCTACCATTAAAACCCTTTTCTGTAGTGTAGGGTACCCCAGCCCATCCCCAACCGCAGTATTAGATTTGTAAAACAAGCCCCAGAAACAGACTTACCCGAAAGCCTTCCCTCGGCTCTCTGCATAGCCAGCAGCCGCGTCAGTCGGTCTGGCCCGTTTGCAACTTCCGGTCCAATCGGTGGTAAGTCTGTTTCTGGGGTTTGATTTACAAATGTAACATGGCGGTTGGGGGTGGGCTGGGGTACCCTACACTATGGAAAATTTTAGTTTCTGGGGCGGATATAACCTTTAAAGTATATGGAGTCAGCTACGGCTGGGGTAAATCTGCAATGCCAAACATTCTCCCTATGCTTTACTTAAGGAGAACGCTCGTAATCGTCTGTCATTTTCTAACGATCATGCAAGTGTGTACCCAACTTGGTGCAACTTGGTGCAAAAATGAGTCTGGGCTGTTAACTTTTTACTGGTCTACTACAGTTTGAAAACATTTTGTAACATCTGATAATGCAGATAAAGAACATGGGCAAAAATGTGCACCTTTTATTAAATAAGCCAAATATATATGCTTAATATCCAAAAAAGTCTCAACCAAACATTAACTATTTAAAGGAAAGGTTCACACAAAAAGTGAACTATTCCTTTAAATTAATGATTGAAGACCGGAAGGAAAAGGACCTATTCCTCACCTTTTAGTTCTTCAATCACTCGACCAGGAGCCAGGATCGAAGGTGAGTATATTTACCTCGCGCACGATCCACCGACAGCTCCCTTGACAAGTCCCAACCGTTTCCTGATTTAGTTTTACTATAGCGCACATGCTCGATATTGCGCGTTACAGTTAAACTAAGCCCTGAAGCAGTTGGCAATTTTCAATGGAGCTGGCGGTGGATCGTGTACAAAGTAAATATACTCACCTTTGTTCCAGGCTTCTGGTCGAGTGATTGAAGAATGGAAGGTAAGGAATAGGTCCTTTACCTATCGGTCTTCAATCACTACTTTAAAGGAATAGTTCACTTTTTCTGTGAACTATTCCTTTAGCATTCTGGATCTGAAGAGTGGTTTAAATTTACACAGATGGGATGTTCAAAGCAGCAGGATCAGATTTTAGTGTTTCAAAGTCTGTCTTACATAGTTGTGACTGTGCCAAGGCCTGAAAGTTTGTACACGTGAGACCACAGGCTGACCCGCAATGCACAATGTGTAACGAATAGGCAATATGGCAGACAATCGATTAGTGCAGCCAAGTGCCCAAACTATAAGCAATCGTTGGCTATAACGGGTGTTTGCTACACATTGTGTGTTGTGGGTCAGCTCCTCGGCCGGACGTGTGTACGGGCCTTAAGAAGAAACAGTTAATGTTACCCTTGTTGGATGGTTTTATTATCACCCAGTTATAGAAATCCTAACCATCAGATAAGGTTATAGAGGGGAACATTTATTCACAGTGAATTAAGCATGATGGTTACAAGAGGTTACATATAACAATAGTTGTTCTCAAACTTTTTCTCAAAAGTTGCACACTTCACAATTTAAACTTATCTTGCAGAACACCTTGGTTCTTAATATAGGACTTAATGTGGTAATTCCCCATATTTTATGCACTAAAAAGCGAGTATAAAGTTGCAAGGACTGCATGAAAATTGCATCACAATATATATATTTATAAAGTTCAACACAACACACAATGACCAGACTGGACCGGATGGTAAAAGGTCTGAAAAGTGTTCGATTCAATGCAAGTTTCATACGAGTAACCGTCCGTTCGAGCTGCAGTTTGCGAAATGAAAATAATTAAAGAACGAATCACAGCGCATGCAATTTGACAACCTACATTGACGTGCACTGATCTGCTTTTCTCACGCACTAACAGATCGCAATCATTAAGCGCACAAGAAAACCACATCCTTTACCTCACAAGTGTAAAATTTGGTGAGAAACCATGTTGCAGTAGAACCTGCATTATACATTGTAAAAGTCTGCCCATGCGCTGACAGACAACATAAGGCCAACCCCATCCCCCAACGATCTCTTCTATCGAGCATGTGCAGATAAGGACAAGCCAGGTGCACATTTTAATGGAACCCCACAACTGCTATAAAATCAATTCCAGACAGGATAATTCCATGGTTTATTGGACATCAAATGTTAATGAGGTGCTAGGAAAATGTGTTAATTCTGCCAATTATCTGCCTTAATTGGTAAATGAATGTCCTATCTGCATAATAAATCTGTCTAGGGATGTGTTTTGATAATGATTGTCTTTGTGTTTGTGATGAATCACCTTGCAATTGCAAGGGAATTTTTTAAGGCCTCCGGGTTTATACCATTCAAGTTTCCTCTAGAAACTTACATGACGGCAGCCTTAAAAAACATCAACATGAAATTTTTTTATTTTTTTTTACAATTTGCCGCTGTTTTATAATTATATGATAGATAGGAGCTCATATTCCCTAGGAACTGGGACCATTTGCTTTCATCTGGAAAACTTTGGAATGTGCATGAATCCTGGATTCCCCTTCCTAATCACATTCCAGGCTCTACTGCACATGGGCCAGCCGGGACACAAGTTGGGCAAAAGGCAGCTGTAACAGTAGGATTATTTAAAATTTATAGTATAAAGAAATGTTTACATTAATTGACAATAAGCTATTGTCAATTAATTAAGCTAATAAGATACACAAGTCTTCCCCTTCTTCAGGTTATGGCTTATTAACATAAACAAGTCTTTATACAGTATAAGTGTGCTCCTACCATCTTTTTTAGTACAATTCTAGTATTTTGAGGGACATTTGATTGGTGAATGCACCTATTACAGTTTACCAGCTGTTCCCCTGTGTCATGTTCACCTTGTTAGCAGAACACATCTTGGTAAATACTGCATAATGGCAGACAGACAGAAGCTGACATATCTCCTATTTAATTATAGAACGCCAAATTTGAAAAAATATATAGTTATACCAATATGTTAATAGCTGCAGTACAGAAGGATATCAGACCCTATCTATCCTTTATATTGACCATTTATTGACTGTAGATTTATGGACACTTCTAGACATAAACGGTCCTATTATCCAATTATCTGCCTGTTAACTACTTGATCTTTTCAGCACCATTAAACTCATAGTAATAAATATTTTTGTATCGCCATGGTGTGCAGGTGAAGAATAAATGTGAGGGAGCCATATCTGCCAATGCTTTTATAAACACCATATACTGAGACAGACAACCCTGCAGGGAATTCCAGTTCCCCATTGAAACAGTTATAGAATGAGGCAAAACAAGGTAACATAACAAACCATTCAATGATGAAAAACAACTCTGCTATAAAGAACAGACCTAACTAGGAGGACTGAACACATTACCCTGGATCATAGAGAAGATATCTATACCTACAGATCATTGGGAAGATCTCTCTGTGCAGATCATAGAGAGATCTCTGTACCTACAGATCATTGGGAAGATCTCTGTACAGATCATAGAGAAGATATCTGTACACACAGATTATAGAGAGATCTCTGTACATATCATAGAGAAGATCTCTGCACACACAGATCATTGGGAAGTTCTCTGTACAGATCATAGAGAAGATCTCTGCACACACAGATTATAGAGAGATCTCTGTACCTGCAGATCATTGGGAAGATCCCTGTAAAGATCATAGAGAATATATCTGTACACACAGATCATAGAGAGATCTCTGTACCCACAGATCAATAGGAAGATCCCTGTAAAGATCATAGAGAAGATCTCTGTACCCACAGATCATAGTGAGATCTCTGTTTATTCAGTAAACCACAAACTTTTCACAATTAACATATAACAATACAGCCAGTAAGATTATATTTTAGGGATAATGTATCACAGTATATCCTAAAAAAAACAATGCACAAAAAAGTTAAGCCATGTAAAAAATAAATTGGCTTTATTTAGCTTTGATATAAGTTTGCAATGATCTGCATTTAACATAAGAATTAATTTTTAATATTCGGATACTAAAATAAAACTAGAATAACATCCTATGACGGGGATGTCAAACTTGCAGCCCTCCAGATGTTCGAAAACTACAACTCCCAGCATTTGGGTTGCAAGTTTGACATTGCTGTCCTATGGAAAATCCATTCAGCCCACTGCATGGTTTATTAGGTTTAAAGGAGAACAAAAGCAAAAATGCAAATACGCCTTCTATAGTTTCATTCCCAGTAAATACCAATTAGTTATTTCATGAATACAAAGAGGTCATGGGTGGGTCAACTAATATTTACTTGATAGCGTTGGCTGAGGGCATTAGTTAGAGAACTTAGGGCTAGGCCACACTAGTACGATTCTCACACGCTTTCAATTGCATTTTGCAATCCGCATTAGAATAGCATGCCAGTGCTTTTCAATGTGGGTGGCCACACCTTATGCCCTGCAATAACAAATTATTAGCAAAATTGTACGATAAATACGTTGGAATCACACTATTTAAGCTCTTTTCATGTTGCCTTGATAGTGTGACCGCAGCCTTACTGAGCATGTGCAGCTATGTATGTAGGTCCGTGGTCCACTAAGGAAATTCTAGAAACCTGCAGAATTAAACAGATTTTTTCCACATAACACTTCTGAGATGTGAGAGATGCAGCAATCTGTTACTCTCAATTAGCAATTCTAGAATACCTGCAGGGTCATTTATATTTTGGCTACAGTTGTCTTTTAAATACAACTCCACTACATTATACCCCTTTCCCCCATGTGCTTCTTGCTCGTTGGATAACGAACATACACATTGTCTGTGAGTCATTTCATGTAGTGTGTATTTGTTTATTTCTCCCCTTCTCAAACAGAAGATAATAATCCAACACAGATAGTAAAAGTAAAACTGTTTTCCTAGTTGTCTCTACAGAGAGGTCCCTGTATAGCTTTCTCTATAGAAAGGTCCCTGTATTGCTGTCTCTATAGGGAGGTCCCTGTATAGCTGTCCCTATAGAGAGGTCCCTGTATAGCTGTTTATAGGAGAGGTCCTGTATAGCTTTCTCTATAGAGAGGTCGTGTATAGCTGTCTATAGAGGGGTCCTGTATAGCTTTCTCTATAGAGAGGTCCTTCCCTGTAAGCTGTTCTATAGGGAGGTCACTGTATAGCTGTCCCTATAGAGAGGTCCCTGTATAGCTGTCTCTATAGAGAGGCCTGTGAATAAGTGTCTCTATAGGAGGTCACTGTATAGCTGTCCCTCTAGAGAGGTCCCTGTATAGCTGTCTCTATAGAGAGGTCCCTGATAGATGTCCTATAGAGATCCCTGTATAGCTGTCCCTATAGAGTTCCCGTATTAGCTGTCCTATAGAGAGGTCCCTTTGATAGCTTTCTCTATAGAGGAGGTCCCTGTAGTAGGTCTCTATAGGAGGGTCCCTGTATAGCTGTCCCTATAGAGAGGTCCTGTATAGCTGTCTCTATAGGAGGTCCCTGTATAGCTGTTCTATAGGGAGGTCCTGTATAGCTGTCCCTATAGAGAGGTCCCTGAATAGCTGTCTCTAAGCGAGGTCCCAGATAGCTGTCCCTATAGGGAGGTCCCTGTATAGCTGTCCCTATAGAGAGTTTCCTGTATAGCTGTCCCTATAGAGAGTCCCGTTATAGCTGTCCTATAAAGAGGTCCCTGTATAGACTGTCTCTATAGGAGGTCCCTGTCTAGCTGTCCACTGTATATCTTCCCTATAGGGAGGTTCCCTGTATAGCTGTCTCTATAGGAGGTCCCTGTATAGCTGTCCCTATAGAGAGGTCCCTGTATAGCTTTCTCTATAGAGAGGTCCCTGCATAGCTGTCTCTATAGGGAGGTCCCTGTATAGCTGTCCCTCTAGAGAGGTCCCTGTATAGCTGTCTCTATAGAGAGGTCCCTGTATAGCTTTCTCTATAGAGAGGTCCGTGTATAGCTGTCCCTATAGAGAGGTCCTTCCCTGTAAGCTTATCTATAGGGAGGTCCTGTATGAGCGTGTCCCTATAAGAGGTCCCTGTATAGCTTTCTCTATAGAGAGGTCCCTGTGATAAGCTGTGACTCTATAGGGAGGTCCCTGTATAGCGTCCCTCTAGAGAGGTCCCTGTATACTGTCCTCTAAAGAGGTCCCTGATAGTTTCATCTTAGAGATCGTCCTGATAGCGCCTTAGAGTTCCCTATATGTCCAATAGACCGGTCCCTTGATAGCTTTCTCTATAGAGGAGGTCCCTGTAAGTGTCCTCTATAGGGACGGGATCCCTGTATAGCTGTCCCTATAGAGAGGTCCCTGTATAGCTGTCTCTATAGGACGGTCCTGGTATAGCTGTTCTATAGGGAGGGTCCATGTATAGCTGTCCCTATAGAGAGGTCCCTGAATAGAGGTCTGCTAAGCGAGGTCCGGATACTGTGCACTATTAGGGAGGGTCCCTGTAAGCTGTCCCTCTATAGAGGTGTTCGCTGTATAAGTATAAAGCTGTCCCATAGAGAGGCCCGTTATAGCTGTCCTATTGATGTAATATAAGGAGGTCCCGTATAGACTGTCTCTATAGGGAGGCCTGTTAGCTGTCCATGATATCTTCCCTATAGGGAGGTCCCTGTATAGCTTCCCTATAGAGAGGTCCCTCTATAGGCTGTCTCTATAGGAGGTCCCTGTATAGCTTCCCTATAGAGAGGTCCCTGTATAGCTGTCCCTATGAGAGTCCCTGTGATAGCTGTCTCATAGGAAGGGTCCCTGTATATAGCTGGCCACTATAGAAGTCCCGTTATAGCTGTCCCTATAGAGAGTCCCTGTATAGCTGTCCTCTATAGAGAGGTCCCTGGGTATAGCTGCGCCTATAGAGAGTCCTGTATAGTGTCCGTATAGAATCAGCTTAGGTCCCATGAGATAGTCTGTTTTGTCCATATAGAGAGGTCGCTGTATAGCTGTCCCTATAGAGAGCGGTGCTGTTATAGCTGTCCCTATAGAGAGGTCCCTGTATAGCTGTCTCTATAGGGAGGTCGCTGTACAGCTGTCCCTATAGAGAGGTCCCTGTATAGCTGTCTCTATAGAGAGGTCCCTGTATAGCTGTCCCTTTAGAGATCCTGGTAGATTCTACGAACTCTCCATCACTTACCACCTCTGAGTCTTCCAGTCCATGAAGATACAGGTCGTCGTACATAAGGATCCAAAGTATTAAGGCAAAGGGAACGAACCAATCAGAACCCAAATGGAAGGATTCTGACTATGTAGCGTGTGAATAGAGGGGACCGGTCCAACTGACTGCACAGGGAGAGCAGCACCACGGGGAGAGGGAGAGAGAGAGAACTGCCAAGGTTTGGTCCCACCCTAAACTAAAGGAACCTGGGAGGTTTCTCTTTCCCTAACAATCAGTCAATGTAACAATAGTGCCCACCCACCGTCCCTTCCAGTCACACACATAATGGGGTGGGTCCTCTGATTGGAGGAGCGGTTTGTTCCCTGGAGTCCCAGGCTCGGTGGCTCTGGGAGGCTGATGCTGACATAAACCAAGCACCTATCCAGGGACGCTGCTTGATCAGCCTGATCACACAGGGAAGAGGAACCGTAACAGCCACTGCTTCCTGTTCCACATTGTATGAATTCACATGGCACTCCAATGGCAATCAGTACATTATCAGATAGTAATGGTACAATATCGGATAATAATGGCACAGCAAATCAGATAATAATCACGGTACAGTATCAGATAATAATCACGGTACAGTACTAGATAATAATCACGGTACAGTATCAGATGATAATCACGGCACTGTATCAGATGATAATCACGGTACAGTATCAGATGATAATCACGGTACAGTATCAGATAATAATCACGGTACAGTATCAGATGATCACGGCACAGTATCAGATGATAATCATGGTACATTATAAGATAATCACGGTACAGTATAAGATGATAATCACGACACAGTACCAGATAATAATCACGGCACAGTATCAGATGATAATCACAGTACAGTATAAGATGATAATCATGGTACAGTATCAGATGATAATCACGGCACAGTATCAGATGATAATCACGGTACAGTATCAGATGATAATCACGGTACAGTATCAGATAATCACGGTACAGTTTTAGATAACAATCACGGTACAGTATCAGATAATAATCACATTACAGTATCAGATAATAGTTACAGAACAGGATCAGATAATAATCACAGTACAGTATCATACAATCATGGTACAATATTACACAATCATGGTACCTCTATAGGGAGGTCCCTGTATAGCTGTCCCTATAGAGAGGTCCCTGAATAGCTGTCTCTATAGCGAGGTCCCAGTATAGCTGTCCCTATAGGGAGGTCCCTGTATAGCTGTCCCTATAGAGAGGTTCCTGTATAGCTGTCCCTATAGAGAGGTCCCTGTATAGCTGTCCCTATTGGTGTGTTACCCCACTATGGGAAAATGTTTTTCCGGGGGGCGATTTAACCTTAAGTATATGGAGTCAGCCTACGGCTGGGGAATCTGCAAATTGCCAAACATTCTCCCTATGCTTTACATAAGGAACGCTCGACGCTGAATTCGTGAATTTTCGTTCCATGTTTTTTTCTAACGATCATGAGTGTGTGTACCCAATTGGTGCAGAACTTGGTGCAACAAATGAGTCTGCGCATGTTAACTTTTACTGGTCTATACAGTTTTGAAACATTTTGTAAATCTGATATGCAGATAAAGAACATGGCAAAAATTGGCCTTTTATTTAATAAGGCAAATAGATTGCGTTAATATCCAAAAGTCTCACCAACCAACATACACTATTAAAGGAAAGGTTAAACAACACAAAACGTGAACTATTCCTTAATTAATGATTAAGAAGACCAGGAAGGAAAGACCTATTCCTCACATTTTAGTTCCTTTTCAATCACTCCGACCAGGAGCCAGGACGATAGGTGGATATATGTAACCTCGCTCAACGATCCACGAAGCTCCCCTTGACCAAGTCTCAACTTTCCTGATTTTATGTTTACTATAAGCGCACATCTCGATATTGGCGCTTACAGGTTACACTAGCCTGAAGCGTGCAACTTTTCAATGGAGCTGGCGGTGTGATCGTGCAAAGTAATATACTCACCTTTGTTCCAGGCTTCTGGTCGAGTGATTGAAGAATGGAAGGTAAGGATAGGTCCTTACTCTCCGGTTTCAATCAACTACTTTAAAGATAGTTTCACTTTTTCTGTGAACTATTCCTTTACTTTGGATCTGAGAGGGGTTTAAATTTACACAGATGGGATTTCAACAGCAGCCAGGATCAGATTTTAGTTTCCAAAGTCTGCTTCCATAGTTGTGACTTGCCAAGGCCTGAAATTTTGTAACACAGTAGACCACAGGCCCCCTGACCCCCAATGCACAATGTGTAACGAATAGGCAATATGGCAGACATCCGATTAGTGCAGCCAAGGTGCCCAAACTATAAGCCAATCGTTGGCTTATAACGGGTGTTTGCTACACATTGGTGTTTGGTGGCATGCATCCGCGGCCGGACGTGTTGTACGGCCTATAGAAAGACACAGTTAATTTACCCGTGTTGGATGGTTTGTATATCACCCAGTTTTAGATAAAATCTAACATCAGAAAGGTTATAGAGGGGACATTTATTCACAGTGACATTAACGATGGTTACAAGAGGTTTACATATAACATATGTTCTCAAACTTTCTCAAAATTGGCACCTTCAACAATTTAAACTTATCTTGCAGAACACCTTGGTTCTTATATAGGACTTAATGGGTAATTCCCCAATTTATGCCACTTAAAAAAGCGAGTATAAAGTTGCAAGGACTGCATGAAAATGCATCACAATATATAATTTATAGTTCAACACAACACCAGACCCGAACTGGATCCGGATGGTAAAAGTCTGAAAATGTTTCAGTCAATGCAAGTTCCATACGGAGTAACCGTCACGTTTAGAGCTGGCAGTTTGATGAATGACAAATATTAAAGAACGAATCACAGCGCATGATATTGACAACCTACTTGACGTGCACTGCATCTGCTTTTTCTCGCGCACTAACAGATCGCACATCATTAAGCGCACAAGAAAACCAATCCTTTACCTCACAGTGTAAATTTGGTGAGAAACCATTTGCAGTGAACCTGCATTAATACATTGGTAAAAGTTCTCCATGCACTGACAGACAACATAAGGCCAACCCACTCCACCAACGATTTCTTCTATCAGGCATGTGCAGATCAAGGGCAAGCCAGAGTGCCATTTTAATGGAACCCACAATGCTTATAAAATCAAGTCCAGAAGGATAATTCCATGTGTAACTTGGAATCAAATTTAATGAGGTGCTAGGAAAATGTGTTGAATTTCGCCCAAATTATGCCTGCTGAATTGGTTAAAATGAATGTCCTATCGCTAATAAATCGTCTAGGGATGGTGTTTTGATAATGATTTCCTTTGTGTTTTTGAATGAATCACCTTGCAATTGCAATGGGAAATTTTTAAGAGGCTCCCGGGTTTAATGCCATTCAGTTTCCTCTAAAACTTACAATGCACGGCAGCCTTAAAAAAACTCAAAACATGAATTTTTTTTTTTTTTTTTTAACAATTTGCCGCTGTTTTATAATACTTATACTGATAGATAGGAGCTTCATATTCCCTAGGAACTGGGACCATTTTGCTTCATCTGGAAAACTTTGGAATGTGCCAGAATCCTGGATTCCCCTTCCTACACATTCCAGGATCTACTGCACATGGGCCAGCCGGGAACCAAGTTGGGCAAAAGCAGCTGAAACAGTAGGATTATTTAAAATTTACTAGTATAAGAAATGTTTACCTTAATTGACAATAAAGCTATGCAGTTATTAAGCTAAATAAGATCACCAAGCTTCCCCTCTTCAGGTTTATGGCTTATAACATAAAAGTACTTGATTATAAGTATAAGTGTCTCCTACTATTTTTTTTAGTTACAATTCTAGTATTTGAGGGACTTGATTGGTGAAGAACCCTATTACAGTTTAGACCAGACTGTACCCTGTGTCATTTATCCTTGTTAGCAAAACCATCATTGGTACATCTGCATATGCAGAACAGACAGAAGCGACATATCTCCTTTATTATAGAACGCCAAATTTGAAAAAATATATAGTTTAATAAAACCAATAGTTAAATAGCGCAGTACACGAAGGATATCAGACCTATCTATCCTTTATATTGACCATTTTTGGACTGGTAGATTAGTGGACACTTCTAGACATAAAACGGTCCTATTACCAATTACTGCGCTGTTAACTACTTGATCTTTTCAGCACCTTAAATCATAGTATAAATATTTTTTGTATCGCATGGTGGCGGTATGCAAGAATAATGTGATGGAGCCATATCTGCCATGCTTTTATAAACCATATACTGAGACAGACAAACCACTGCAGGAACTTCCGTTCCCCACTTGAAACAGTTTATAGAATGAGGCAAAAAAAACAAGTACCGTAAACATTAACAACCATTCAATGATATAAAAAAAACTCTGCTATAAAGAAACAGACAAATGGAGGACTGAACACATTACCTGGATCTATCGAGAAGATATTATACCTTACAATCATTGGGAAGATTCTCCTCTGTGCAATTAGAGAGACTCTTACCTCAAGATCATTGGGAAGATCTCGTGTACAGATCATAAGAAAGATATCTGTACACACAGATTATAGAGAGGATCTCTGACCATATCATAGAGAAGATCGCGCACCACACGATCATTGGGAGATTCTCTGTACAGATCATAGAGAAATCTCTGCACACTCAGATTTAGAGAGACTCGTAACCGCAATCATTGGGAAGATCCCTGTAAAGATAGATAGAGAATATATCCTGTTACCACAGATCATAGAGCGATCTCGTACCACAGATCAATAGGAAGATTCCCTGTAACGATCATAGGAAGATCTCTGTTACCCCATGACTCATAGTGAGATCTCTGTTTATTCAGTAAACCACAAACTTTTCAAAATTACACCATACAATACCGCCAGTAAGATTATATTTTTAGGGGATAATGTATCACCGTATATCCTAAAAAAAACCAATGACAAAAGAAGTTAAGCCATGTACAAATAAAATTGGCGTTATTTAGCTTTGTATAAGTTTCAATGATATGCATTCTTTAAACATAAGATTATTTTTAATATTCGGATACTAAAATAAAACTGAGAAAACACCTATGACGGGGATGTCAAAACTTGCAGCCCTCACCCGAGTTCGAAAACACAACTCCCAAATTGGGTTTGTCAAGTTTGACATTGCTTATCCTATGGAGAAATCCAATTCAGCCCATGGCATGTTTATTATGGTTTAAAAGGAGAACAAAAAGCAAAAATGCAATACGCCTTCATAGTTTACATTCTCAGGTAAATAACCCCCAATAGTGTTTTCATGAATACAAAGAGGTCATGGGTTGGGTCAATAATATTTACTTGATAAGCGTTTGCTGAGAGGCATTAGTTAGAGAACTTAGGGCTAGGCCACAATAGTAACGATTCTCAACACAACCGCTTTCAATTGCATTTGCAATCAGCATTAGATATGCATGCCATGCTTTTCAATGTGGCGTTGGCCCACCTCTTAGCCCTGGCAATAACAAATTCTTAGCAAAATTGTACGATAAATACGTTGGAATCACACTATTTAAGCTCTTTCATGTTGCACTGAATAGTGTGACCGCAGCTACGAGCCTGTGCAGCTATGTGTGGCCGTGGTCCACTAAGGAAATTCCTAGAAAAACCTGCAGAAGAATAAACAGAGATTTTTCCACAAACACTTCTGGATGTGAGAGATGCAGCAATTGTTACTCTCAATTGACATTCTAGAATACTGAAGGTTCATGTCTATTTTTGGCTACACTTGTCTTGTAAAACAAACTCCAATTCACTACATTATACCCCTTTCCCCCATTTGTGCTTAGCTCTGTGGATAACGAACATACACATTGTGTGATCATTTCATGTATGTGTATTTGTTTATTTCTTATTCCCCCTTCTCAAACAGAAGTACATAATCCACACATCAGATAGTAAAAGTAAAACTGTTTTCCCTATTTTTGTCTTACAGAGAGGTCCCTGTATACTTTCCTAATATAGAAAGGTCCCTGTATTGCTGTCTCTATAGGAGGTCCCTCGTAATGCTGTCCCTATAAGAGGGTCCCTGTAACTAGCTTTCTCTATAGAGAGGTCCCTGCTAGCTGTCTCTATAGGGAGGTCCTTTATAGCGTCCCTCTTAGAGAGGTCCCTGTATATCTGTCTCTAAGAGGTCCTGTATAGCTTTCTCTATAGAGAGGTCTTGTATAGCTGGTCCTATAGAGGGTCCTGTATAGCTTTCTCTATAGAGAGGCTTCCCTGTAAGCTTTCTATAGGGAAGGGTCCCTGTATAGCGTGTCCCTATAGAGAGGTCCCTGTATAGCTGTCTCTATAGGAGGTCCCTTGAATAGTTGTGGCTCTATAGGGAGGTCACTGGGTATGCTGATCCCTCTAGAGAGGGTCCCTGTATACTGTGCTCTAAAGTAGGTCCCTGATATGTGTCCTATAAGAGATCCCTGATAGCTGTCCCTATAGAGGTCCCGTATTCGCGTCCTATAGAAGGTCCCTGGATCTTCTACTATAGGCTGTATATTCTCTTATAGGGAAAGGTCCCTGTAGAGAGTCTCTATAGGACGGGTCCCTGTATAGCTGTCCCTATAGAGAGGTCCCTGTATAGCTGTCCCTATAAAGAGGTCCCTGTATAGCTGTCTCTATAGGGAGGTCCCTGTCTAGCTGTCCCTGTATATCTGTCCCTATAGGGAGGTCCCTGTATAGCTGTCCCTATAGGGAGGTCCCTCTATAGCTGTCTCTATAGAGAGGTCCCTGTATAGCTATCCCTATAGAGAGGTCCCTGTATAGCTGTCCCTATAGAGAGGTCCCTGTATAGCTGTTACAGGGATCCTCTATAGGGACAGCTAAACAGGGAATAGCTGTCCCTATAGAGAGGTCCCTGTATAGCTGTCCCTATAGAGATCCCTGTATAGCTGTCCCTATAGAAAGGTCCATGTATAGCTGTCCCTATAGAGAGGTCGCTGTATAGCTGTCCCTATAGGGAGGTCGCTGTATAGCTGTCCCTATAGGGAGGTCCCTGTATAGCTGTGTATAGCTGTCCCTATAGAGAGGTCCCTGTATAGCTGTCTCTATAGGGAGGTCGCTGTACAGCTGTCCCTATAGAGAGGTCCCTGTATAGCTGTCTCTATAGAGAGGTCCCTGTATAGCTGTCCCTTTAGAGATCCTGGTAGATTCTACGAACTCTCCATCACTTACCACCTCTGAGTCTTCCAGTCCATGAAGATACAGGTCGTCGTACATAAGGATCCAAAGTATTAAGGCAAAGGGAACGAACCAATCAGAACCCAAATGGAAGGATTCTGACTATGTAGCGTGTGAATAGAGGGGACCGGTCCAACTGACTGCACAGGGAGAGCAGCACCACGGGGAGAGGGAGAGAGAGAGAACTGCCAAGGTTTGGTCCCACCCTAAACTAAAGGAACCTGGGAGGTTTCTCTTTCCCTAACAATCAGTCAATGTAACAATAGTGCCCACCCACCGTCCCTTCCAGTCACACACATAATGGGGTGGGTCCTCTGATTGGAGGAGCGGTTTGTTCCCTGGAGTCCCAGGCTCGGTGGCTCTGGGAGGCTGATGCTGACATAAACCAAGCACTTATCCAGGGACGCTGCTTGATCAGCCTGATCACACAGGGAAGAGGAACCGTAACAGCCACTGCTTCCTGTTCCACATTGTATGAATTCACATGGCACTCCAATGGCAATCAGTACATTATCAGATAGTAATGGTACAATATCGGATAATAATGGCACAGCAAATCAGATAATAATCACGGTACAGTATCAGATAATAATCACGGTACAGTACTAGATAATAATCACGGTACAGTATCAGATGATAATCACGGCACTGTATCAGATGATAATCACGGTACAGTATCAGATGATAATCACGGTACAGTATCAGATAATAATCACGGTACAGTATCAGATGATCACGGCACAGTATCAGATGATAATCATGGTACATTATAAGATAATCACGGTACAGTATAAGATGATAATCACGACACAGTACCAGATAATAATCACGGCACAGTATCAGATGATAATCACAGTACAGTATAAGATGATAATCATGGTACAGTATCAGATGATAATCACGGCACAGTATCAGATGATAATCACGGTACAGTATCAGATGATAATCACGGTACAGTATCAGATAATCACGGTACAGTTTTAGATAACAATCACGGTACAGTATCAGATAATAATCACATTACAGTATCAGATAATAGTTACAGAACAGGATCAGATAATAATCACAGTACAGTATCATACAATCATGGTACAATATTACACAATCATGGTACTAAAAGTTTTTCTAGATTGTCTCTACAGAAGAGGCTCCACCGCCTATAGCTCTATATTAGAAAGGTCCCTGATGTGCTTGTCTCTCTAGGGAGGCGCACCGCGCACACGCTGTCCCTTAGACGACGGGGCCCTGTATAGCGCTACCTTACGTCACCTACACTGCACTCCCCTCGTGACCACCCGCGTAGCTCTGCGTACCGTTCCTCCGTCCCCCCCCCCCCCCGTCTTCGTTCCCCCCCTCTGTGCTCCTCCCCCCGGTAGGTAGCATAGCCCCCCTCTCTAATATACGGACTGAGCGCACCACTGGTATAGCTGTCCCTCTAGAGAGGTCCCTGTATACTGTCTCGATAGAGAGTCCCTGTATAGCTTTCTCTATAGAGAGGTCCGTGTATAGCTGTCCCTATAGAGAGGTCCTGTATAGCTTTCTCTATAGAGAGGGTCCCCTGTATAGCTGTCTCTATAGGGAGGTCCCTGTATAGCTGTCCCTATAGAGAGGTCCCTGTATAGCTGTCTCTATAGAGAGGTCCCTGAATAGCTGTCTCTATAGGGAGGTCACTGTATAGCTGTCCCTCTAGAGAGGTCCCTGTATAGCTGTCTCTATAGAGAGGTCCCTGTATAGCTGTCCCTATAGAGATCCCTGTATAGCTGTCCCTATAGAGGTCCCTGTATAGTGTCCCTATAGAAGAGGTCCCTGAATAGCTTTCTCTATAGAGAGGTCCCTGTATAGCTGTCTCTATAGGGAGGTCCCTGTATAGCTGTCCCTATAGAGAGGTCCCTGTATAGCTGTCTCTATAGAGAGGTCCCTGTATAGCGTCTTATAGGAGTGTCCCTGATAGCTGTCCCTATAGAGAGGTCCCGAATAGCGTCTTATAGCGAGGTCCCAGTATAGCTGTCCCTATAGGGAGGTCCCTGTATAGCTGTCCCTATAGAGAGGTTCCTGTATAGCTGTCCCTATAGAGAGGTCCCTGTATAGCTGTCCCTATAAAGAGGTCCCTGTATAGCTGTCTCTATAGGGAGGTCCCTGTCTAGCTGTCCCTGTATATCTGTCCCTATAGGGAGGTCCCTGTATAGCTGTCCCTATAGGGAGGTCCCTCTATAGCTGTCTCTATAGAGAGGTCCCTGTATAGCTATCCCTATAGAGAGGTCCCTGTATAGCTGTCCCTATAGAGAGGTCCCTGTATAGCTGTCTCTATAGGAAGGTCCCTGTATAGCTGTCCCTATAGAGAGGTCCCTGTATAGCTGTCCCTATAGAGATCCCTGTATAGCTGTCCCTATAGAGGATCTTGAGAGGTCATGTATAGCTGTCCCTAAGAGATCCCTGTATAGCTTCCCTATAGAAAGGTCCATGTATAGCTGTCCCTATAGAGAGGTCGCTGTATAGCGTCTCTATAGAGAGGTCGCTGTATAAGAGTATAGCTGTCCCTATAGAGAGGTCCCTGTATAGCTGTCTCTATAGGGAGGTCGCTGTACAGCTGTCCCTATAGAGAGGTCCCTGTATAGCTGTCTCTATAGAGAGGTCCCTGTATAGCTGTCCCTTTAGAGATCCTGGTAGATTCTACGAACTCTCCATCACTTACCACCTCTGAGTCTTCCAGTCCATGAAGATACAGGTCGTCGTACATAAGGATCCAAAGTATTAAGGCAAAGGGAACGAACCAATCAGAACCCAAATGGAAGGATTCTGACTATGTAGCGTGTGAATAGAGGGGACCGGTCCAACTGACTGCACAGGGAGAGCAGCACCACGGGGAGAGGGAGAGAGAGAGAACTGCCAAGGTTTGGTCCCACCCTAAACTAAAGGAACCTGGGAGGTTTCTCTTTCCCTAACAATCAGTCAATGTAACAATAGTGCCCACCCACCGTCCCTTCCAGTCACACACATAATGGGGTGGGTCCTCTGATTGGAGGAGCGGTTTGTTCCCTGGAGTCCCAGGCTCGGTGGCTCTGGGAGGCTGATGCTGACATAAACCAAGCACTTATCCAGGGACGCTGCTTGATCAGCCTGATCACACAGGGAAGAGGAACCGTAACAGCCACTGCTTCCTGTTCCACATTGTATGAATTCACATGGCACTCCAATGGCAATCAGTACATTATCAGATAGTAATGGTACAATATCGGATAATAATGGCACAGCAAATCAGATAATAATCACGGTACAGTATCAGATAATAATCACGGTACAGTACTAGATAATAATCACGGTACAGTATCAGATGATAATCACGGCACTGTATCAGATGATAATCACGGTACAGTATCAGATGATAATCACGGTACAGTATCAGATAATAATCACGGTACAGTATCAGATGATCACGGCACAGTATCAGATGATAATCATGGTACATTATAAGATAATCACGGTACAGTATAAGATGATAATCACGACACAGTACCAGATAATAATCACGGCACAGTATCAGATGATAATCACAGTACAGTATAAGATGATAATCATGGTACAGTATCAGATGATAATCACGGCACAGTATCAGATGATAATCACGGTACAGTATCAGATGATAATCACGGTACAGTATCAGATAATCACGGTACAGTTTTAGATAACAATCACGGTACAGTATCAGATAATAATCACATTACAGTATCAGATAATAGTTACAGAACAGGATCAGATAATAATCACAGTACAGTATCATACAATCATGGTACAATATTACACAATCATGGTACAGTATCATAAAATCATGGTACAATATCATACAATAATGGTACAGTATCATACAATCATGGTACAGTATCAGATAATTAAAATACAGTATCAGATAATCATGGTACACATATCATACAATCATGGTTACAGTATCAGATAATAATTATAGTACAGTATCAGATAACCATGGTCAGTATCATACAATCAGGTACAGTATCATACAATCACGGTACAGTATTATCCGATCATGGTATCGTATCATAATATGATCATGACACAGAATCAATATGATTATAGTACAGTATCATATGATCATGGCTCAGTATCATACAATCATGGTACAGTATTATCTGATCATCATATCGTATTATCCGATCATGGCACAGTACCATATGATCATGGTACAATATCATTTATCATGGCAGAGTATCATACAATCATGGTACAATATTCTAGAATCATGGCACGTATCAGTTTCATACAATCATGGTACGGTATTATCTGATCATTGTATCATATCATCATATGATCATGGTACAGAATCAATATGATCATAGTACAGTATCATACAATCATGGTACAATATTACACAATCATGGTACAGTATCATAAAATCATGGTACAATATCATACAATAATGGTACAGTATCATACAATCATGGTACAGTATCAGATAATTAAAATACAGTATCAGATAATCATGGTACACTATCATACAATCATGGTACAGTATCAGATAATAATTATAGTACAGTATCAGATAACCATGGTACAGTATCATACAATCATGGTACAGTATCATACAATCACGGTACAGTATTATCCGATCATGGTATCGTATCATAATATGATCATGGCACAGAATCAATATGATTATAGTACAGTATCATATGATCATGGCTCAGTATCATACAATCATGGTACAGTATTATCTGATCATCGTATCGTATTATCCGATCATGGCACAGTACCATATGATCATGGTACAATATCATATAATCATGGCAGAGTATCATACAATCATGGTACAATATTCTAGAATCTTGGCACAGTATCAGTTTCATACAATCATGGTACGGTATTATCTGATCATTGTATCATATCATCATATGATCATGGTACAGAATCAATATGATCATAGTACAGTATCATACAATCATGGTACAATCTTACACCATCAATCAATGGTACAGTTCATAAAATCATGGTACAATATCATACAATAATGGTACAGTATCATACAATCATGGTACAGTATCAGATAATTAAAATACAGTATCAGATAATCATGGTACACTATCTACATCATGGTACAGTATCAGATAATAATTAAGTACAGTATCAGATACCATGGTACAGTATCATACAATCAGTACAGTATCATACAATCACGGTACAGTTTATCCGATCATGGTATCGTATCATAATATGATCATGACACGAATCAATATGATTATAGTACAGTATCATATGATCATGGCTCAGTATCATACAATCATGGTACAGTATTATCTGATCATCGTATCGTATTATCCGATCATGGCACAGTACCATATGACATGTACAATATCATATAATCATGGCAGAGTATCATACAATCATGGTACAATATTCTAGAATCATGGCACAGTATCAGTTTCATACAATCATGGTACGGTATTATCTGATCATTGTATCATATCATCATATGATCATGGTACAGAATCAATATGATCATAGTACAGTATCATACAATCATGGCTCAGTATCATAGGATCATGGTACAGTATTATCCGATCATTGTATCCTATTATCCGATCATGGCACAGTATCATATGATCATGGTACAGAATCAATACTTTCATGGTACCTTATCAACCGATCATGGCACAGTATCATCCAATCATGATACATTATCATCCATTCATGGTACAGTATCATATGATAATAGCACAGTATCATGCAATCATGGTACAGTATCATAGTATAATGGCACAGTATCATACAATCATGGTACTGTATTATAAGATAATGGTACAGTATAATCCGATCATGGCACAGAATCATACAATCTTGGTACAGTATCAAACAATCATGCTACAGTTTGATACAATCATGGAACAGTATCACACGATCATGGTACAATATCACGTAATCATGCTACAGTATCATACGATCATGGTACAGTATCATACGATCATGCTACATTATCATATGATCATGCCACAGTATTAATCGATCATGGTACAGTATAATGCAATCATGGTACAGTATCATACAATCACAGTACTTCTCTTTTGTAGAACCAGACATTTAAAGAAGAACTAAAGATGTGTAGCATTAAATATGCTAAAAATATGTTTTCTGGCTGCTAATTCTCTTTTGTGGTCATAGGCAGGGCACCAGGTTGTAGCTAGAGGTGTGGGATGGGACAATAAATCACACATTAACATGTGTCATTATGTAACATGATTTCCCCACAATGCTGCTAATTTCAATGGAGAGAGATACAGCTATAGGATTATTAGAAATTATTACATTCTGGAATATTTACATTTTAGCTTTACATGCTGGACTCTCATTAAAACTAGAAGATATGGGGAACTATGTTTATTCAGCTCATTTTGCAATATTTCCACCTTATGTGGAGTCCTTGCCTGTCTTACTTTATAACAGTGATGTTGAACATTGGCACTCCAGGTGTTTGGAAACTACAACTACCAGCATGCCTTGTACCAAAGTACAACATCCCAGCCCTATAATAAAACAGATATAGAGCCTATAACATTGCTAATGTTGGTAATGCATTACCAGGTACAATTCTTTTTACTTTCCTATGACATTAAAATATATACTTTTTGTTGCATTGCTTTCAATGCATCAGAACCATTAATGGCAGTTTTTTCAGAATGTCAATTAGAAAACACAGATGTCACCAATAATAGATATCTCAAAAGGTTTGGTCAGTGAGAACCTGGAGAAATCCCATTAATCAATGTCCTGTTTGCTGTAAAGCTTTTACATTACACATCTCTATACAGGAGGATGGATGATGGTCTTGCGCCACCTTTACACAGTGCTTTGATGCTAAAATGTTCCATTTCCTTGGTACATGTGCCAATCAGGAGGGCCCAGGACCAGGAGACTCCAACTGCATAACAATAAGGCTAAGCAATGTAAGGTGTTGGAGATTTAATATTTTGTCATAATTTGGTTAGCAGGTACCACTGATTTCAGGAACCAGAAAAGTGATAGTAAAGTTAGATCATGTTTATTAATATTATTAATTGTGCTGTTCAGGTTCCCTCTTAATAATTTTCTTCCATCAAACCACATTCTGCTAGGTAGGGTTAGTGGGATATCCACCTTTGTGGAGCAAAAAAATCCCAGCAATTCTCATGTCTAAAAGAAAAATGTGTGTCTGAGGTATTGCGACAAGAAGGGCTGTGAACTAAGAAGTGCAGACAAGAGAAAAATAAACAGCATAAACGATAATGTGCTGATAACAGCAGAGATGGTTATATCACGTTACACTACACATTTAAGGGGTGGGGGGGGGTCAGCACAGCCCTAAGCAGGAAATGTGTATGGTGTGTAAATTTTTGTCACGTGGTTTCAAAGCATGAAGTGCAGGGGATCTGGTGATGCTGCTACGTATCACACAGGGGAAAAAAATAATGAAAGTAAATTGCAAAAATACTCAGGAAAGCAATTCCTGAGTTTAAATCAAATCAGTGACAGATGTTGTTTAATAAATAACTGTAACCTCATATGGAAATCAACAAGGTAAGAGATTATCACTAATGGGGCATTTTCCATTTTGTTTTATTTAACATTATTGCAAGTGATTTTGCAAATCCTGAAATGTCATATTTAAAGTAATAGAGCACCACCTGCTGACCATTTAAGGAATAAAGCAAATTTCTGTTGGTTTCTATTGTTTTTGTAACTATCCACGACTACACCTGTCCAGCATCGTCTAGGCATATCAGTTTCTAGCCTCATAATAGGTAATGGTCTTTGTCCTACTTTTTTTTAGATGAAACTTTCATATTTAGGAAATTAAAATTTTATAATCTGGATTGTTCTTTGTGTATAAACTTTCTAGGCTTTTACAATGCTATGCATTTTTAATATGCATTTTTAATTTATGTTATTTTACATTCTCACTCTCCCAGTAGGGTTTAGCTAGAAATACTTGGTCTCCATGTTTGCCAATTATGTCTGGCATAAAAAGTGAGAGCTCCCGAACTTGACCCTAGTTTTAGACAAATTCTGGTTATATAGAATGCTAATTCCTTATTCCTTCCTCTACCCTGCCATACTGTTCTTACTTCTCTTTACAAAGTTATGTAATGGGGAAAGAGCCCACCAAAACAGCAGATATGTTCTCCAGCCTATTGGTTTTCATGCAATCTCCATTCCTGCACTGTAACATACTGTTGGCCCACAGAACATCAACTGTTACAAATGGCCAGAGGAGAGGTAATGAGCAGGTATTTTTATTTTTGAAAACACAAGGCCCTGTTTTTTGAAGCTTTGCTTTGATTTCTGAAGTTCCTGGGGTATTTCAGTCCACTCTACGCCGAGGCAGAAGTGTGCAAACTTACGCCCTGCAGGCAGCAGGAGTATGGCTTATTCAATGTATTTATACATTTAACATAGACAACTCCATTTTGTTTTCCAGCATCTCCTCACTGATGCCTTTAGTGCCTAACACATGCTTGTGAGGTTCTCATTCATCCAGGTCATGGTATATCTGTTGTATTCAATTAGATCAACTGGACTTGAAATGTAGGTCTTGAAGATGTTCGCTAGTCACGACTGGCTTTCTCTAATTCAGAATGACTGTACAAGAATCTGTGGGCATTATGTACCCTGGAAATCCCAATTAGCATATCACAGCCAGGTGTTAAGGGTGTGATTGATAGTGGCTAAGAGGTGTTATAGGAACGCCCAGAGTAAGGTGTAAAACAGCATTGTACATGGCAGACAGTTGGTGTCGAACCCCCCACCTATTTAGGCTTGGTTTCTTTATTTTCACCATAAAAGGTGTTAATGAGGCCATTATGTGAAAATAAAGAAAACCAAGCCTAAATAGATGGTGGGGTGGGGTTCGACACCAACGTCTGCCATGTACAATGCTGTTTTAACACCTTACTCTGGGCGTTCCTTAAACACCTCTTAGCCACTATTCTAATCACACCCTAACACCTGGCTGTGATATGCTAATTGGGATTTCCAGGGTACATAATGCCACAGATTCTTGTAACAACTGAACTGGCCCAGCAAGCGCCTCTTAGGTAACCAATGTATTGACAGCCCAGGTATAAGGACCTGGTGGTTCGGAGGTTTAAAAGGTTTGTGAGGTTCTCATTCATCCAGGTCATGGTATATCTGTTGTATTCAGTTAGATCAACTGGACTTGAAGTTTAGTTCTTGAAGACTTTCGCTAGTCATCCGACTGGCTTGCTCAATTCAGAATGACTAACAGATTGGCTAAGGACGTGACTGGTTCAGAGAGGTGTTAAGGAGGCTATTTATGTGAAAAAATAAAGAAACCAAGCCCTAAATAGAGGTGGGGGGGTTCGACACCAACTGTCTGCCAGTACAATGCTGTTTAAACACCTTACTCTTGGCGTTCCTATAACACCTCTTAGCCACTATCTATCACACCCTTAACACTGGCTGTGATATGCTAATTGGATTCCAGGGTACTAATTGCCACAGATTTTGTACAAGTCATTCTGAATTGAGAAAGCCAGTCGGATGACTAGCGAAACGTCTTCAAGAACTACATTTCAAGTCCAGTTGATCTAATTGAATACAACAGATATTTGCCTTCACACACATTGGCAAAATTCGAAAATACAGAATGAATGTACTTGTGATGTGGAAATCTCCACAAAGACGCCCGCTTTTGGGATACTGGCATGAAATTTCTCATTGAGATCATAAAAACAAAATAACATACCACACAAGCCGATGATGTATCTAATAAGGATAATGTTTTGACTGGTGGACATTTTGTTTATTTCATGCTGATCTCCAGAACCCCTTTGAACATGGAGAAACAGGCCGGACACCTTGGATAGTTTCTACCCATCAATATATAGGTGGCAATTTATAAATGAAATGGCTAATGACTGTCTATATAGTGTGCGATATATATCAAAAGTAATAGTCTCAGACCATATATATATATGATTTAGATTTATCTTATACATTTGATCAATTCTGATACACAAAACAAAAACATAATAAATTATCCCATTCTAAATCCTTAACACAGATCTCTCTTTCTGTGTAATGAAGCAGCTTACACAGCATTGCTAGGTTACAGTATTTACGCATCAGAGACAGACAGTTCTAACACTGTCACCCCGTATATTCCATAGCAACCGAGGTAACCTCCACCTAATTGGAATTTCCCTTGTCTGCTTGCTACTGATCTGCTGTAAACTGCAATGTAAGAATTCTCTACCTCACTCAACTCCCACACACGCAGCTCTCATTTCCAGCATTGACTTAACTAATCATTTACTAATTAACTAGATTTTAAAGAAAATAAACAGTACTGTAACATTTATCAATTTTATTTTTTTTTAAATAAAGAATTTTAAGGTGATTTCTCACATTAGTTTCCCCCCCCCCAAAAAACAAATAACAGCATCAATTAAATAGCTTTGCTGAGTCTAAAGCTAGGTACACACAAACCAGTCAATGGCAGAGAATGGTTGGTTAGACCAAAAAATCTCCCTGTGTACCTAGCTGTCTCTTCCTTGGATGTTCATGCAGAACCCTAGTTCCAAGTGTTATAAGATGATAATTACACAGGTAATTCAAGTGTTTATTGGGTAAACCAGATACGCAGAACGTTACATTAGGTCACTGCTCTCTGAAACATGTGTATTTTTGTTTTCACAATAAAATTTAAATTCACTTTTTCTTAGTTATGTTAATATACTATTTACTGCAAGCAGGACACTGACGAATTTGCTCTTTTTAATTACCAGGCAAGTGGCCACAACTCAATATGCATAGACAAATGAATATTTGTTTAATAAAACAGATAAATACCCCAGAATAAAAAGACAATTAGGTCAATAGGTGCAATATTGTACCATGTCACCAGGCCTCATCGCCTACATGTAGGAAAGGCAGTATATACCACATGCAGTATTGGCATCTTCACATACAGTCAAACATACATGGCAGATAACTACTAAAACCTTTAAATTATTAATTGCTCTTGATTTTAAGTTTTTCATTCCTTCTCTTTCGATTTAATAATCAATTGTAGGGAAATCACAAAAAAAGGGGAAGCTCATATCAATTATTACAATAAACATGGACAAGCAGTGCTCCATTGCATATCCCATAGCAACAAGTACATACAAGCTGATTGCTCACAATTGGCAATGGATTTCCACACTAGGACAGTTTTGCATCATCTTGACAAATAAGTATTAAGCATTTTAGGGTGAACTCAAAAAAATAACTGTGTGTTTAAATAAGAATATTTCGGAAAGGGAAACATTGACAGAGCCTGTGTAGAACATTTGTGGTATGTTTTGCTAAGACTTTAAAAGGAAATGTACTTGTATCCAATTATATGGCTATAAATAAGATGTTTCAAAGTAATAATGTTGATAGTTCTACTCCCAAGAGGAATTTGGAAAGAAAAACAATATGGGTTATTACACTTGGAGTATAGATTAGTGGCCTAAGGCTACATTAATCAATATATAATCTAGACCAGTGTTTCTATACTTCTGTAAACTAGGTACCCTCAGTGCTGAAGGAGAGTTTTTTGTAATTGAATAACTAAAGGAGCCAAGACACTAAATCATAAAAATGCAATCAATGTGAACTTAAAACCAGGTCCTTAAGCAGGGCTCTCCAACCTTTTTGCACCATGCACTGGTTCCATTGATAGACAATGTTCCACAGACTGTCCCTCTCAGTAAATACATTATCTTACATAATATACTATACTGTATAGATAATAGGTGTGGCCAAACAGTGGCGTAACTAGGAATCACTGTGCCCCCCAGCAAAACTATGATGGGGCCCCTATCCATACTTCATCCACAGTGGTTTTCTGGGAGGCGGCTATATCTGTCGTTAGAAAATTAAGAAGATGGTCCCCCTTGGCTCCTTGCCCCCCCCCCCCTGCTTCCCTGGTAGCTACACCCCTGTGACCAAATGATTCACAGACTAGTACAGTCCATGAAAACAATGGTTTGGGTTCACTGACTCAAATGATTTAAAAGTGTGTTTAAAACCCTAGTAAAAATAATGATTGGTTTGCTGTATTAGTCCAATATATGTAGTAAAAAGTAGAGTACTGTATGTATGTATATATATGTTTATTTATATAGCGCCACTTGGGGACGCAGCACTGTACAGTATTAAAATACAATAAAGTCATACAAGGGGGATAAATACATAAATAGTTCAGTACATAAATATATAACTTATATAAATAGAAGTGCTAGGGCTTTGCCACAAGAGGTAATTAGGTCCCTGCCATGTAGAGCTTACAGTCTAGTTACTGTGATACTTTTAATGGACTAACAGTTTATTATAGTTGACAAGCTTTCGAGGGATCAACCCTCTTCCTTAGGTCAGAGCATAATAATACCCCCCCCCAAAAAAAATCCAGAGTATATTCTGGACTTTGGGGGGGGGGTTATTATCTTGTTATCTTATGTAATTAGCTTTTTACTTTCTGTTAACCTTTGTTTCAATCAGTAATGCTCTGACCTAATGAAGAGGGTTGATCCCTCGAAAGATTGTCAACTATAATAATCTGTTAGTCCTTTAAAAGTATCACAGTACTCTACTTTTTAAAACCCTAAACTCTTTCATGCTCACATTCGAACACTTGAAATTAGCTGAAATTGCAGCTGTAGAATGAGGTGGCAGACAGGAAGCTGTCAGTGCCACAAATGCAGTTAACAAGCATTTGTTTGGGGTTTCCAGGTAAAAACGGCAGGTGGGAGTATTGAACTCTAAACTGAGGGAGTAAATAGATGTTTCGTAACTAGTACTGGGCAGCAGTGACCTGGTGAAGTATAACATGTATTACTACAGAAAAAAAACTATTTGGATGCATGGACTGTGTATCATAATAAAGCAACACCAGATATGTTTGCTTAAAGTGCCACTAAATATAGAGGGGCTTTCTGCAGACGTAACTAAACATGTATTTACAGAAATCACTGAGAGACTTTTTAATAATGGATGTATACAAACAGGGTTACTATTGCATGCAAAAGGCACTAAGGAAATCAAGACCAAAACATTAGTTTTATACAGAAGTATCTTCTCATCACAGAGGTATTTCTTTGTGCTATGTATCATCTTTGTAGATGAAAACTTTCCCTGGGCACAGTAGCAATTAAACCTGTGTCAAGACCTGGAATAATACGTGTGCACATGTGCATGCATTAAAAGGAGCAGAAACTGCCAATGTCTGGTCATTTCAAACAAACTGGTCTGATACCTGTCCATGTGTAGAGTCAAAATAAAACAACATTCCAATTAGACGGGGTCAAACAGATTCCATATACATAAATAAAACAACAGTTTTATTTATGTATATGGCCTAGCCCTGACAAATTATTCCAACTCCATTGGATAGAGATTTACCAAGTTTCCTAATCTCACTTTCAAATGTAAAAAAAATCATCAGGATTCTATTGATCAGCAAATTGGAAGAAACAGATTTTTAACCAATTCAATTCATTTTAAATCAGCCACAAAAAAAAAACCTGTATTGGCACCTTAAACTGTTACTTTTACCGAAAGTCTTATTATACTCAAAGAAGCTGGGGAAACCAAACAGCATATTTTGGGTATGAAAAGTCTACACACCACAAAATGCCAGATTTTGTTTGAAATTGTCATTATTATAATTAATTTAATTATTTGTAAAGATTTAAAGATAAATCCTGTTCTAACATATTCCAAAATAAACATCTACACAAAAAAAAAAAAAAAAAAATTAGAAACAATGGAAGAAAATATATCCTACCAAAAGAATTAGTGTGCAGTTGTGCTGCTCTCACAATCTTATACTCCATTGAATCACATTTAAATTTTATTGCAGCACTGGTCCAGTTTGACACATCTGGACATGCCATTTTTCCCCACCAATCCTTGCAAACAGTCTGCCAAAATCTCCTTTGCACAGCTCTTTTCAAGTCACCAACATATTTTTAGGCAAATTAAAGGGCATGTCCACCCCCAAAACTAAATTCTTCCCCACTACTGGCCCCACTGTGTAGTATTTAAAAACACTTACCTTACCTCAGTGCTCCAAATGGTTCTCCTGCAATGTCTGTGCAAAGTCCCAGAAAGTGAAGAGCAGGAGCCTGGCTGTGAGTGAAAATGTTTCCGCCTCTTACCTTTCCTCTGAGAGGTTTCTGGCATGCTCACTGCAGCCCTTTAACCCCCTCCCTCCCTTCCAGTCCCTCTTTGCGCTAGCATGAAAACCTTTTTCTGTAGTGTAGTGAAGGGGACCCTATCCCACCCCCAACCGCTATATTTGATTTTAAAAAAAATTATCTGAACTGTACTAACAGAGTCTCGTTCCCCCAGCGTTCTACACTGCCCGCAGCCATGTCAGTGATTGTCTGTCTCTCAGCCAATCACGGACATGGCTGCCAGTCTAGTCCCCTGCTTGCAGTTTCATGCAAGCAGAGGGACGGGTCTGAATGCCAGGGGAACGAGGCTCTGCAAGTACAGTTCGGATTCTTTTTTTTACAATCAAATATAGCGGTTGGGGGTGGGATAGGGTCCCCACCACTACAAAAAGGAACGGTACTCTGCTAGTGACACACACAACTAAAAATAATCAATACTATAAAAAATATATATTTAATATAAAGTATCCCACATATCACAAGTCAAAAGTGTGAGAAAGTGTGAGCCCCATATAGATAAATATGGGGCTGGCCAGCCACAACAGATATAATAACATGAATAATTAGCAAACAGAATAAAATATTATACACATATCCTGCATAAAAACTACTATAATCTCTAACAAGATATATCTATAACCATATGTGGGGATCCTGCAGGTAAAAAGTTGAAGGTAATATGTATAACCAGCGTCTCTCATCCAAAGGATATGTACTCCTAACAGCAAATGAGGTAGATAAATAAAACGTCCCGTATGTGTGCACACATAAATTCCATACAAATTCGGAATTGGTGGAGCTGGAAGATATAAACAGAATATACTACACCGTCGGTCTGGTAGTGGTTGAGGGATAGGCAGTCCTTCCTCGTTGGTCCCCCGGACTACGGCGGGTCCGTGGCTCACTGAGCAACTTGGGATCCAATAGCATACATTTGGTAAATGGATCTGTCCAGCAGCGTTCCTCCAACCGCGCAACTACCGATAAGAAGAATCCAGAAACTTTTAGGTCTAGACCGATCTTTCGGGCAAGCAAGCCCTTTTTTCTTTCCAGCTCTCACCCAGTATCAGGATAACACGTCACTTCCGCTACGCGTTTCGCTATCTCTTGCTTCGTCAGGCGTCCCCACTACTACAGAATTTTTTTTTTTATAAGAGGTGGAGATTTTCTATAAGGTCTTGCCTTTGGATGGGCCATTCTAGATATTGATCCTGCTTTGTTAAAATCATTGATTTGTTGATTTAGATGTGTGGTTTAGGTCATTTTCATGTTGAAAGATGAAGTTCCTCTTCATCTTCTGCTTCCTAGCTGATGCTTGAAGGTTTAGTAACAAAATGGACTAATACATGATTTTTTTTCCTGATTCTATTCACTGAACATGCCTTCACCATGTTTTACTTTGAGTATAATGTTAAGATATTCCACATGGTTGTGGGAGACTGCATATACCTCTGTGTAAAGCTTAACGGGGCTTGGATGTTTTTCTTTGTGAGTAGATTCATTGTCTTGCTACCTTACACCACAGTTTCTTTAAAGGGACAGTTCAGTGGAAATTATCAATATTTGTTTAATTGTTAGTTTGTGTAATGCCTTCTTAGTTATTCTACATATTTTCTCCCATTTTGAAAATTCAGTTGATTTCATACCCTTTGCTGTTCCCTGCTGTTGACATTAGTGAGCTGACATTTTAGGTTCTAACTGTCCTTCTTCTTCCCAGGATGCACCACTTCCTTGGAATGTTCCTAACAGTAATTTTTACTGATTGGCTGTTGGATGGGTCAAAGATGCTCAGATCTCTACTGAGCAACTGAATCAACCCAGGCGCTGGGTCAAGGGCAAGTCCATAATGGTCTCTACTAAGGGTCCTGCAAACAGGAAGTCAGTATTTCGGTTGCATTTATTTATATACAGACAAAATGCTGAATTGGCAGATTAAGGTCATTGGGATGAAAAAAAAATTCTGACAAGCATATGTATTTGCACTGAACTTCCCATTTAATGCTGCTATTATCCTCTTGATTGCATCTGACCAGTTTTTCTCAATCTTGGAAGGACATCCTGTTGAGCCATGTTTTCTCCACTTGTTAATGACTGTCTTTACCCGCTCCATGGCATGTTTATAAAGCATGTTTAATGCTTTGGGTGTTTTTCTGTATCCCTGTACTGATTGATCTTTTTCAGGGATGAGATCCCTTTTTTTATTTTTTGAGATTTATAGATATATACAGACCATGTTTTTTGAGAATTTCTATGAACACACGTTATATAAAGATTGTTAGACCAATAGTCAAAGGGACAGGCATTTCAGTTTCTTGTGTTCATTGAACTGTTTCTGATTAGCTTTTGACTTCTTTGCAAAGATGGAGATTTTGCAGTAAATGTATAATAAGTTCGGATAGGATTTATCCTGGTTTATTTTTAATTTTGCCTCAACTTTCATAACATCGCCCTGTAGATGTTTATGTCACAATATGACAGCGTAATGCTATAAAGTAATAGGAACACAAAGGATCCAGTTACATTACAACAAGGCACTAAGGTATCAAAATTGTCAGCAAAGAAAGAGCAGTTCTCCAGGGAAACTACATATTAAAACATTACTGCATCGGGTACATGGTGCTGTTTCCAACATTTTTTAAACTGTGAGTGAACTCCCACTAACCAGGGCGGTCGCTACCATGAGGCAGAGTGAGACCTTGTGATAGTGGAGAAAGCGGCACTTAGGAATGAGAGTTTTGGTTTGACAATATCTACAGGTTTGCATTATGGAAATCTCAGATGTAAGGGTTTTAAGTTGGGGGGCTGTTAGCATCTGTCATTTCCTGTTTACACGGGTTCATGTAGCTACAGTCACAAAGAAAACTATACCACAGCGTACAGATTATTAAAATGGACGCTGACCCATTTGCTAAGCAACCATAAAATCTCATATGATTAGAATCTTGGATGTTGTGATGTTTGAGGGATGAATCCAGTGATGACTTCAAGATACAGTTCAATCGATTGAATCAGTGAAGAGAATAGTAAGTGGCATCTGTAAGCAGCTAATTTTGCCACCCAGGCATCCTCTGTCATTTTTCACTCCCTTTCACTCTCACTCTCTGACAAAATCATTTTCATTTGTTGCTTGTGATGCCTGTCTATTTCTACATTATTGCTTTCCTGAGCATGTTGCCTTTTGCCCCTAGACGTAACAAGGCAGCATTCCAACCACTGCTTCTAGTATTCAATTTGGTAATCATTCATCTTTTTTGCTTGTGTATCTTTAACCTCTATTTAGTTTTATGCGCCAACCTTGCAGTGCAGTTCAATCCACTGCTTGTTCAAAATATCATATTTCCCACTTTATAATATTTCAAAATGTTCATCACCCAACTAACCTTTTCCTGGTTTATTTTTCTGCCTACCTCCTTTTTTCCATGCAGCTTACTGGTTTCCGTGCCTTTTCTTGTGGCTTTGAATTACTACTAATTCTGATTCCTTTTTTAATGGAAAAGAAAATGCTTTGTGTAAAACCATTAAGCTCAGCATGGATCACTGCACATCCCCAAATGTTTCTCTCTTCTCCAGATAAAACATACCTCAATACAAAAACACTAACCTTCCATTCACAGCAATAAAGAAAGGCAAATGGTTACCTCGTTCAGAAGAAATGTTGCACTGGAGTCAGAAAAAGACATAGAAGGGGTCAGAAATAGCTCAGAGCCACACTCTCAGAAGCTTTTGTCACAGGCAAGCTAGAGTTAGCATTTTCTGTTTATCTCTGTCACTGTGTTCATTGCCTTCTGTCTTTCTCTCCATCAAACACACACACACAAAACACAGAATTTCTCTGTTTCCCTGCCTCTCTTACTCCTCCTTCTGTTTCTCCAATTTCAATTCCTCCTTTCAATGCTAAAGCCTTGCTGAAATAATGGATCCAGAGACATCTAAGTGCAAAATAATTGTATTAAAGGCTTGTGGCAACAAAAAAAAGGGGTGAAAATCTTTCAGATGCACAAATTGATTTTATTTTTATTTTTATAGCCCCTGGCATATAGCTCATTATTCTGTGTTCTTTAATGCCACTCATAGAGAGACAAATAATTTCCCATTTACAGGCAATAACCTGGATTGGCAAGGCTATCATTACATTTTCAGTAATGGAATGAGGTAGATATGTAATATTGTAGCAGAACAGGCCAGTCTAGACCTAATCAGTTTGCACAAATGTACATCATATTTAAAAACTGACTTCTAATGAATATGAAAACAAAATCCTATTTTCGAACAATAGATTACTATTAATATCACATTATATTGGTGCATGTATTTAAAATATAGATTAAGTCAAGGCCTTTTATCTTTGTCCAGTGTTGTTACTGACTACATACAGTACTAATTGCAATCCTATGAATAAAGAAATAGAAGAAATTTTGAATGCAATTTTTATGCCACAAGGGAAGGTGATGTACTCAGGTGGATACCTGCATTAATGTAGGACAACACATAGCTACAATAATCAATATACTTTTGTGGTCACCTAAGTGTTTAAACAGATTCCTGGTGCCTAGGATAGCCATAAACATCTTATCCGATGCATGATTATGTATACAATACTTCCTCATTAAATATCGGGATTATTGATTGGTGATGTTTAAGAATCATTTAAGTTTATATGGCTGGTGCTGGATATTTGGCAGACAGGGAGGTGCTATCAGAAGCAGCATGAGAAAAAGAGACAGGGCAGACATCCCACCCTACAAAAACTAATTTCAGGGAGATACCTCATTGCTGCTTAACCAAAAAAATAAAGGCAGCTATAAGAAAAAAAAATGAATACATCTATTTACCAATTAGAAAAACAAATCAGTACCCATGCTCCAGAATTATACACTAAGAGACAGGGGGGAGCAGAGACTCTATCGGGAAACTGATCCCTTTTTTAATGCTAAAATAGCGTGCACACTGAGACAGAGGCAAAAATACAAACAAAGTAGACAGCAATAATAGCCACCTTCCAGTCTCTCTGGACTGGGAGCTCCAGACTCTCTCTTGTATACTCTCAATACCAAGCGTAGCGTTAGAGTATATAGGAGTGCACTCTCCTCACTAAGATTAAAAATGAATTTCAGGGAGGTTGTATATAATTTTAGGGAGTCAGGGATCTGCTATTAATTTCATGGAGACTCCCTGAACATCAAGGAGGGGTGAGATGCCTGAGAAGGACCCTCAAATCCAAATTTCTGTCCTTTTTTTAAAAAATAGTGATATAATAGTGATCTACTGATCATTCCAATAATATTCAATAAACATTCCCCACACTATAGCCAACATTCTCCTTTTCTTTTAGTATTTGTCTACTATACACAATACAAATCTAGAACGAGAAAATAATGTAAAATAATACACTTCCTAAAATGCTAAAATGTTTGTTACCTTACTGTTACCTTACCCCATGCCATATGTGGTGTGTGAAACTACAACAATGTGTTCCTGAACTAAAGCTCAGATCTTATTTTAATGGACACTGAACAAACATTAACAAGGTACATGTAGCTCAAAACCTTAATGAATAGGCTACCTTCATCAGGTAGGGTGGGTTTTGCAGTAATTCACAACAAAAATGACCAATATGGTCTCACCTCGTAAGTACATATAGCATAGATATCTTACAATAGGAAAGTTAGGTTTTATATCCAGACAGAGGAAAGGTTATTAAATGTGCATTTTATTTGGTCAGCTGTAGAAATAAAACAGAAGCTAAATGATTGTCTAATGGTATTCCACAATAATATCAGCATAAAGAAGATTTCTGTAAACCCTGCTGTTCCACTCCAATGGAAAAGCTGCAAAGTTCATGCAAAATAATATGCACACATACTCACTGCCATGACGCATTCCCTTCTAGTAAAGTGCTGGGTTTCTTCTTATTAGACATCACACATGTCGGCTTTCACCATTATTCCCAGGAGTACCCAGGGCCAGGTCACAGCACTTGACTGGTTTTGCCTCTTGGCACTTTTTCTTTTTGAAATTTGCAGAGAAGGAATGATTTGTGCACAAAATAATCTATGCCCTCATATGTTACTGTCTGTTTAAGGGAAAATAAATAGAAGATAAACCCTACTTATCAATAATGTAAATTTTCCATTTAAATAGCAGAGCAAACAGTAATAAAAATACATACTTACAAAAATGTTATGCCCAGGTATGTCACCATCTAGCCATGTAACACCTACATGTATCAGAATAAAGATAATGATATTACCAGTTTTAAAGGGCATGTCCACCCTTAAAACAAAAAAACTAGCCACTTGTCAGTTACCTGCCCCCAATTCCAACCAATATATTCAGAACATTAAAATATGTATTACTAGCCAGATATTTAAAGATACTTATTGCCCCATTCGGTCATAGAGAAAGATGGCTCCTCCCTCCATGCAGTCGATTTAGGCTGTAACTACTGACATCACAGTCAATGATTGACTGCATTTTCCCCTGCTGCCTCCTCTGCACATGCTGAAGTACCTAAAAGCTCATTAAGCAGGGGGGGGAGGCGGCAACCACTACAAGAAATAAAGAGAACAGGGACAATACTTATCATTAAATATCTGGTTAGAAATGCATGTAACAAAACACAAAAAATAGTAGTTGGGGTTATTGGCAAATAAATGACAAGTGATAATTTTTTTTGTTTGTTTCAAGGGTGGACATGCCCTTTAACCTCAACCTCTCTACCTCTTGTTTTTTCCCGTTCTTCATTATTTCCGGTCTCGGTTTGCCCTCCATTCCTTACCCCTTGCCTGAACCTTTATTTTGATTTTATAACATGGCTACTTTGTTTCATTGTACACAGCAAAGGAATAAAACACAGAAGTTATTATATGTTATATGATGTTGTATTTGTATTCATTGACATACCTGGCATTCCATTAACACATATATAAAATGGCTATACATAATGTATAAAATATTAAACTACCCTGCATTATTTACTGTAAAACTTACATGATTATGAAAAACAGTTTTGAGGAAGTTTTAAAAAAACTTTCACTATAAAGTAGAACTGAAGAACTTGTGAAAATGTTACCCACCTAACCCACTGTCCACTGATGTTTAGTACCCAGGGTGAGGACTTAAACCGCCAGGTTCTCAACGCTGGGTTTGCCTTCTAACTTCTGCAATAGTTACTTAAAGTTTTTTTTTTCATGCTCAATTCAGTAGTCGACCTTGGCCAATGAGAAGACACACTTTGTAGTAGAAGCGTGTCTTCTCATTGGACGAGATTGCGAAGGCATAAGTGGAGTCAGAGCCATGAACTAAACTTTAAGTATGTGTTGCAGAAAATAGTCAGTAAGCCCAGGGGTGAGGACCTGGTGGTTTAGGTACTGCTGAATGCAGGGTCCGGTGGAACAGGGTAGAGGTGCAGCAGATTTGCAGCAGAAGACCAGCAAATTTAAATGGAATTTCACTGACATCTACAAGTGAGTCATTGGTTGTGACATCAGCTATCACAGTTATGATTGATTGCTGTTACCCAGAAGAAGCAAGAAGAAGAGAGAAGGGGAGGTGAATATCGGGCTAAAGATGTAGTTCAGCCGATAAAAGGGAAGAGTACATACCATTGTAACTAGACATCTAAGTCTGTCAGGTTTTATTTGAAATAAACAGGTCAGTTCACCAAGCATTGCTTTTACAGATGAAAAGTACAATATGCAATGACAGGAAAAATACAATATTGCAATAATGCTTAGTATTGCATTTAACTATTTATGTCTGTTTAAGAATGGCCTCCCTTTAGGCATTTAAAAAAAACGAAACCAGTACAACTCCCATACTAATGTATTCTTTGCACTGTACAGACTCACACATTTTCTTATCCATTGTAGATCCCACTAGGCCTGTTTTAAAGATTTACAAAGTCCTAGTAAACCATTTCCCATGTAGATAGTGCTTACAGGGCATGTCCACCATTAAAGGAGAACTATAGTGCGTATAAAGTTTTTTCAAAAACAGTTAAAATGAACAGTACCTGGGGCAGGGAGGTAGGATTGGTAGTTTCTACCTCCCAATATTATTTATATGAGGAGCGGCAGCACAAAAAAAATGCTTCTGCCAAGCTTCCTAAGTGCTTCAGGAATTATGCAGGAAGGCACAGGGCCATAACCTGGCAGATGAAAACTGTATGTGCTATAGCTCCTCAACGAAACAATATTGGGAGGTGGGAATAATCAATTCTACCTCCGTGTCCCAGGTACTTTTCATTTCTTAAAAGTTCATTTTTACTGTATTGTTGTCATTTAAATCAAAATGGCGACATTTCAGTGTCTGCCCACAGCCCTAACTGCTATTTTTACCAGTTTATTACATGCATTTGTAACCAGATATATAATTCTGTAAGTTCTATTCCTTTCTGGAAAAAAGGTATCTGCCTCCTCCCTTTGCTCAGTGAGCTTTTTATTAGCTTGAGCATGTGCAGAGTAGGCAGCAGGGGAAACAGCAGTCAATCATTTGCTGTGATGTCAACAGACACAGTTTTGATTGACTGCATGGATGGAGGAGCCAGTTTACCAGGAAATAATTATCCTTTAATATTGGTTAGTAAAATTTCTAATAATGTGCTAAATAAGTTGGGGTTTGGGGCAGGTAACCGACATTTTTTTTAAAGGACAACTAAAGCCGCAGAACAACACTGAACCAGAAGGCAGAACACCTTGATATTAAACCAGTAATCTGAGTTTTACCTCTCATTTTGATACAGGACCTGGGAAATTTACCTAAATAACATATGATTTGTGCTTTATTTCACAGCATTCTAGTATCACACAGTTTAGTCAATGACTGTTTTGTTCTGCACATGCTCAGTCCTTAGCTGTGGCAGAAACTTGATACAGTTGGTCACACCCATTAATAATCAGTAGCCAATCATTTTACAGGACAGATAAAGCAAGGAAGCATGTGACTGAAGTCAGGAGGTGTGGTCTGGCACTTCACATACACACAGATACTTCATCCAGTTCTTAACAGGCTTACATTTACTTTAATACAATTTACTGAAGTAGGATTTTTAGGGGGGTTGTTTTCAGATTCTGGAGTATAAAAAATTGGGTTTAGTTCTCCTTTAAGTGGGACATGCCCTTTAAGGGTGTGTTTCTTAAACTCCCCTGATAGTGTGCTCACTTCATTAGCTTGCTCCAATTTCAGCTAGTCACATTTCTATGCAGAAGACATTTTAATTAATTTCAAAGAGCAGTTTACTCTCAGTTTGAAAAATCTTTATATAATATATATATTTTATATAATAGTTTAACATAAGCACCTTATTAGTAGAAATGACCTTTCAGTCTAATAATAATTTACCTAATAACTAAACTTCTGAATGTTATAAATTAACTTTGATTGAGCATCTATGTGTTTCTTCTGTTATCTGCCACTATTCTTTCCTAAGATAAATTTTCCACTTCCACCTACACAATAATTTGAAATTATATTAAACTCTAGATACAATAGAGAATAAATACTAAAATTGTCAAGGTGCTCTTTTCTGCAGTAATACAAACTACCCAGAATGTCTTTTAACATCTTCACTGTGATGTGTGAAAATGTTTTGCAGATAACTGATATTCCGTTTTATTTTTAATTCACGAGTAATTTGTTTTTGTTTTATCTTATTCACAAATATTTTATAAACGAAGAAAACAATACTAATTCACACCATGTCAAAAAGTTCCTGCATTTTATCCCCCACAGTATTCAAGGTTTTATCCACATTATTTATCAAAACATTTCTTTCAGTATTTCCGTAAAAAGTCATTTTCACATATTCCCTGTATTTTACTGTTTTTAACATCATTACTGTAGCAGGTCTTTCCTTTGCTATTACAAGTGTTTTTCATTTTGTCTTTCCTAGACGGACATTGTTATATTTTAGTCCGGTAAGCATTCCTATCTTTCCAAAGCCCTTCTGCTATTCTTAGAAATATATAAGAATGTTTTCATAATACAATTTGGCAAAGGTGTAAAGGCTTATTTTGTGGCTCCCCTTACATGCAAAAAAAGAAAATCAAAGGAAAGTTGCACTTAATAAGATTTAATACTCTTATTTACTTACTGTGAAATACTCTAGCACTGATACTGGAAGAAGCACTATCAGGATGGGATTAGCCAATAAATTAAAGGCCTGTACACATGTGAAATGTTTCTTTGACAGAGCAACCGAGGGCTGCCTGCTGGGCAATCGGTCCAGCTGAAAATCGCACATGCATGGGTGCACGTATTTATGCATGGGGACACATATATACAGGCCCATTAACACTGACGGGGCAGTTAGTAAATTTATATATTTTTATATATACTGTACACTGGTTGATGCTTTTCAATCAAAATCGGTCATTTACCGTTCTCCTATATCAAGCAGGAGATCAAACAGAAGGGGATCAGAGCAGTTGAGAAAATTTCAAGCTAAAATCTGATCAAGATTTTGGTTGCTACTTCCTAATGGAATTCCAACCAGGAATTATCAAGTATTGATTGGTTGCACTATTGTGCAGGTATCTTCCTGTTTCTGCATTTTAAAAAATACTTGTAGGTCTATGTACCGAGAGCCACTATCACTCTCTATTGCCCCCTTTAGACAATGCAGAGCCAACAGCAACTCTCAGTGCATAGTGAATGGTGCTTAACCTTTTCGAATATTTAGCACCAGCTATCTGCTGTCGCTAAAGATTTTGTCCTAAAGAGTCGCTATCGCTGTTGTTATGGCCTCATTTACGGAGGAGCATATGGCCACACAGAGCTCTCTTCTGCTCTTAAAGTTGCGCTATCATAAAACGATTTTTAAGCCTCAGTTTGCAGCGGCTCTACGAGTACCGGAGGAAACTCTCGTACAGCCGTCGCATAAGGTCCTGAAACATTTCAAATGGTAAATAAATAAAATAGATTTGCTCCTCATATGCAGACAGGAATGAGAAATGGTCAAATTTCTGATAAAACTTTAGCTTAAATGACAATGATACCCCCAAACCCGGCCTCCACATTTCTAATGTACACAAGGCTGGCATGCAGGATAAAAGTTTTAATACTAGCAGATCATATACCTACAGAGAAAGGGTACAGGATTTATAGGTGTAACTAGAACCCATAATGACATAAAGACAATCCGCACTAAAGGTGGCTAAACATATTGCAGATATTAGGCAAATCCCATTAAGATTCTTTTGATATTAGGAAGACCAACCATAAGGCAAACCACTGCCTTTTGCATCAAAGTTGGTTGTTACCAACAAAAAAATTCTGTCAGTCTGAATTAGCTCTCTTTTCTTTAAAGGATACCTATACTGTAAAAATTAACATTGTAAAAATGTTGGGCAGGAAGGTAGGATTAATAATTCATACCTTCAAATATTGTTTCATTGTGGAGCTACAGCACATTCAGTTTTCACTTGCCAGGTTAGTGCTCTGAGCCTTCCTATGTTAAAGATAGTGCTGAAGCACTTAGGAAGCAAGGCAGAAGCAGTTTTCTTTGTGCTGATGCTCCTCATAGAAATGTTATTGGAAGTTAGAAAGTACAAATCCCACTTCCCTGCCCCAGGTACTTTTCATGTTTAACTGTTTTTAAAAAACACTACAGGTCTACACTACAGGTCTCCTTTAAATAGAGGGAGCCAATAGGATTGTTTTGTGTGTGAGGAACAATTCCCATACAGAGTATGGAAGGGCAGTTATGTTCATGTGTGCAGTTTCCACTTCACATTCATATATGAAAATGCTTCATGTGTATAAGGGCTTCAATGGACTGGCAGTTATTGGGAGTGACAAGAAAGAGCAGCAATATATTTATTTACAGTACATTATTGTCCACAGCTATATTTTTAATTTTTTTCATTCTAAAGATTACCCTAAAACCATTCAAATCTTTGCTGTTCCCTTTCCTTAAGTTTCTTGTGATACTTTGCTGCTGGTAATGAAAGCCCCATTAAAGGGAAAGTTCACACCTAGAATGGAAGACTGTAAAAAGGTAAGGATCCTTCCCAAAAACTGCAATAATTACTGTATAAATCTCAGAGATGTGATACACGCAGGGGGAAGGTTCGATACTGATACACGCAGGGGGAAGGACAGGGCCAGGATGTTAGTCGAACCAAAGCTAGAAAATTAATTTCCCTGCATAAACGTGGCCATAGAGATGGATCATGATCATATGGGGCCCTAGGCAGGACCATCATTTAGGGCCCTCTTTTTGCTACATATATTGTATAGACTATAATGTTGTTACTGCTTTAGGCCCTTGCTAACTAACAGCTGTATCTCTAACCTCTGAAATTAGCAGTACTGCAGTGGAAACATCTGCTTAATTCCATAAATTTCTGCCTGTATATATCTTCAATCAGTTCTAAGCAGTCAGAAAACCTTTTGTTACTTACTAAGAAAGAGGGTTGCAGAAACCAGGAAATGCTAGAAACCTACAGAATGCCAAATTTCAGAGGTGACAATTCCAGCTATATGATAGGACAGGATTATAGAACCCACTCAGGCTCATTTACATTTTACATTTATTCTCTTTGAAAAAGTCATGAATGGGGGGGTTCTGACAGCTTTACATCTTGCCACGTTTATTGAAAATATATTATGCCCTATCGTATATACATCAGTGTAGTTGATTACTAAAGTTTGTTTGGAACTTGAATTACAGTCATCCAGAACTGTATGTCCTTTTCACAACTCAATTCTCTGGTTGTGATTTTTTACTTTTCGGGTGGAAGGTCTCATTTAAATGTTGCTTATATTCATAACATCAAACAAGCTAGGTTCAAATTACATTTTATTTTAATGCATACAGAATTTGTCATACTGGTTAGACAGGTTTTTTACTTCTGACTATGCTTATAATACATTAATATATCACAATGAATACTTTTTTGTAACAAAATGTAGCCGCATCAGGAGACTTAGTGATTGCAGTTCACTTTCTGTGATCTCAAACCAATTGTTTTGTTTTATAGAATTTATTCTTGGTAAAGCAAACACAATATATATGTGTACTTGTTTATAATTTTATAAAATTGTAGTTTAACTCTGATTATGTAAATCTTGATTCCCCCATATTGCCTACAGCTCAGCACTGATAGCTAAACCTGTTTGATTTACAATTAGTATTGGAGAAGATTTCGGTTTAATGATTTCTGTCTCTTAGCTGTTGATATAATACAAGTGTTTGGCAAGTTGTGGTATAGTTGAAATGATCATGGGTAATTAAAACTGTGAGGAAGATTTTTCATGCCCGTGTCCCGTTCTAAATTGTGAATTTGTAGCTATTGTTGTAGATTACTTGATTGTTGCTGGGAGCTGTAGACAAACAACCACAGCATAGTGACTAGTCAGTTTTTTTAGGTACATTGTGGATCCAATTAAATGCGTTATCAAAGTTTAACTATGCTTATTTGTGGGAAAAATAAAACCAGCCTATTTTGCAGCATATCCTGCGTTTGCCTTGGTTCCTTTCTCTACTCTTGTATTTGTGATATGCTTATTTGTAATTGTGTTTTAACTGTTTGATGTAAGCACAGAACATTTCTTTTCAGTTTGCATATAGTAAAACCAAAACTCTGCTTCCACCAATGTAACAAATGTCATTTGTGGTTTTTTTTAATACCACTATGCTTAAAATTTTACTATTGTACAAATTAATCTATACATAATGTGGGGTTATGAGCAAGTCTCTATTTTTCACTTGATGTGCATTAAAAGGCATATCCACCCCATTAGTAATCTTTTTCAGTAGTGTAGGGCTCCCTCCCCCAGCCCCAACCGCTATAGTTATATTTGCAGAAACTCCCCCAAATTGTACTTACCTTATCTCTCTCCTCCGATGTTGAGTCCTGGCCCTCTGATTGCATGAAACTACAAGCAGGGGGCCAGACTAGCAGCCGCGTCCGTGTTTGGCTGAGAGGCAGCCAATCACGGATGCGGCTTCAGTTATCCAGAATGTTGGGGGAAAGAGGTAAGGTAAGTACAATTCGGGGGAGTTTCTGCAAATATAACTATATAGTGGCTGGGGGAAGGAGTCCTACACTACAGAAAAGGGGATTTATGATAGGGGAGGGAGAGCAAAACGGATGGGAGAGGGAGGGGGAGGGCTGCAGTGCGCATGGCAAAATTCTCCCAGAGGAGAGACAGGAGGAAGAGACCTATATGGACACAGACGGGCTCCTGCTGTTAACTTTTTAGGACTTTGGAGGGACATTGCAGGGCAGCCATTTGGAGCAGGGATGTAAGGTAAGGATTTTATTACACTACACAGTGGGGCCAGTAGTGAGTTTAATTACAGTTTTGGGGGTGGACATGCACTTTAAAAGAAAAAAATTGGCGACTTGTCGGTTATCTGCCAACTGCTGTTTTTACCAGTTTATTACATTCATTTGGAACCACATATTTTATCATAAGTTCTTTTCCATTATGGAAAAGGTGTCTGCCTTCTCCCACTGCTCAATGAACTTTTAATAAGCTTGAACATGTGCAGAAAAAGCAGCAGGGGAATCGGCAGTTAATCATTGGTTGTGATGTCATCAGTCACAGCCTTAATTGACTGCATGGAGACAGGTTACCCTGCCAGAATGGAGAAAATAATACTACTTTAATATATATTTAATAATACATTCTCTTTTGGGTGTGTAATGAAACCAATGGTGCTCCCTTATAGGAGCAGCGATGGAAACTATAGGAAAGTAAAGCTGCTTAAGGGCTAGGCCACACTGATCCGCTTTTAAACACTAAGGTGGCCCAATTGATGTGGCCACACTGGTGCGCTACCGTGAGCTGCATTTTTGCATGTAATCAGAGCGCATGAAACATTAGGCAATCGCGTTGTGCGCGTTGCAGTGTGGCCTCACCCTGATTACAATGCATGTGTGGAGGGGGATGGTAAGTATAGTTTCCTTTAAGTTTTCTGGTAGTTTAAGCTCTTTAAAAAAAAAAAAAAAAATTAGCACAAACCTCCACAAAGCAACATGACATCGGCACTTTTGCATGACTTTTTTTAACACCAGCAAATAGCAGATGTTAAAATTACACAAGAATTACAATGGGATAGGGGCTTCCAAGCTTGCTTAATACCATCAGAGGAGACAATAAACTGGACTGGACTGTAATTAAAAAAAATACTGAAAATGGACATGATCCTTAAATATTACACTTTTATACTAAATTGATACAATAGTTATATTAATTTACTTCCCACGCTGACTTACCCGCCCATTCTCTGTGGTGAAAAAGTTTGAGGAATAAGAGGAAATAAATTCCACAATCTATTTTTAGCTCACAGAACTCCTGATTTTAATATGCATTGAAATGCTTTATTTATCATGTGAACATGGAAAAACTTGAGCTTCTGTCAAAACTACCAGCATTATGTGGTATATTGTTTTGGAATGTCTGTGATGAGAATTTGATTTAAGATGCAAAGGTCTGCGTGTTTTAGAGAAGTCTATGTCTTTAAGACTCATTCTTGAATTAATTTTTTCTGGATCTGGGGGGAGAACGTTTTTTTCCTGGACAACAGGATGAAATGAATATTGTATAGGAAAGCTGTAGAAAAAGAAGACATATGAATGTATTAAAGAGAGCGACAGAAAGACCAACTATAGAGCCCATAATGTGAGATCTGTAGCGCGGAAGGATACCAAGCACTTTAGTAGGGGTTTAGCTGCCAACTACCACCCATCTAGCATCTATCAACCTTGGCAATGATTGTGAAAATTTGTAAAAATAACAACTGTTTCTCCTTGTATTTGTTGCTGTCTGTGTTGACCAGGGAGGGGGTAACATCTTGTGCCTGGGTGCTTTAGGAATTTACTAGTTATGTGGTAGATTTTGAGGAGACATTCTGCTATGCAGGAGGGCTTAGGTGAATGAGAATGTTCTGCAAATAATATTTACTGGTAGTAATGAAAATAGTAAAACTGCATCCCAACTACCATAAATCCAGTTCTACTATAAATCCCAAGGAATTTCACTTGTGTATGGCACGCTGAACCGACCTGGCTCTATGTAATGTCTGGTACCACTGTTCCTAACTTCTTGTGTATGATAGGAACATTTCTATGTTGAATTCACTAGTGAATGATGACCCTATTTTTTCTGACTGACATAATACAAACAATAAATTTGTAGTCTGTCAGTCAGAAAAAACATTGCAACAACAAGCATCCCATTAAAGACCACACAAAAAGTAAGATTCATCCAAATTATACCGAGGTTTGTTGTTGTCCCAAAAATATCTGGCAAAATGTTGCAGTTGCTGGTCAATAGGCCCAAAATATTAGTCGGCATTTATACCTTGGATTAAGTTAAAGGATTTTTGAATGAAATCTATCCGGCATTATATATTATATAGTGGATAATGCACCCCCAACTGTAAATTATAAGGATATTAGAAGTCACCGAGGAGTTCCGTGAACATATAAAAGTACGAGGCCGCAGGCCGAGTATCTTTTGTACAGGGCACGGAACTCCAAGGTGTCTTCTAATATCCCTTTAATTTACAGTTGGGGGTGCATTATTTATTATAACCTACCCCTTTGTGGCTTCTGGTTTCCTTCTCCTGCTGGAACTGTAAGATTATAAGGCTATAATCTTACAGTTCCTCCCATAGAAATCCACTACAGGGGTAGGTTATATTGTAATTTTCTTTCTATAAAGCAGCATTTGTTAAAGTTGTGGGGATACTTTACAAAGATAGGTGAATGTTTTTCAGTAGCATGCAATTTAAAAAAACAGTGTGGTTGCAAACAAATAGAACCAGTAAAATAGTTGCTTGTAAAGCTGTACAAAAAGGGGCAACATGTCGTTTTAAAGGGCATGTCCACCCACCAAACTATAATTTAACCCACCACTGGCCCCACTATGTAGTGTGTAAAAATCCTTACCTCACATACCAGCTCCAAATGGTTCTCCTGTAGTCCCCCCCCAAAGTCCCAAAAACTGACCAGCAGGAGTACTGCAGAGACCATGGGAAAAGTTTGGCATGCGCACTGCAGCCATTCTTTCCCTCCCTCCTCTCCCTCCTGATTTTGTCTCCCTCCCCCTAGCTCCAACCCCTTTTGAGATAATGTTCTGCTCCCTCCCCCAGCCCCAACCGCATTTCTATTATTCACAGAAAGTGCCCCGATCTTTGCCTCTCTCCTTTGCCGGTCTGAACTCCCGGCAGCTGCGTCCGTGATTGGCTGCCTCTCAGCCAATCACAGACGCGGCTGCCGGTCCCGCCCCGCATTTCCGTGCAAGCAGAGGGCCGGGGTAGTGCGGCGAAGGATAGAGGCATGGTAAGTAAAGATCGGGGCACTTTCTGTGAATAATAGTAATGTGGTTGGGGCTGGGGGAGGGAGCAGTACATTATCTCAAAAGTTTATCAGAAGTGTGGACATGCCCTTTAAAGGTAATTAATGATCCTCTGAAAATTATTTTTTGTAGTTGTGACAAGAGAGTGAGTTTTTAATGAACCATAATTCTTGATATTTGTTTTTAAAATGGCTTAATTCAGTAACCGTAACCTTGACACAAAAGGAAGTGACATTTTGTGTACACATTAGCGCTGTGTATGTAAATGCACACACAATGGAACTTTGGTGGCTGTCTACTGTTATTTATTCAGCGTGATAATTCCTGGTAACTTTAAAATGTTTCAGAATTTGATATTACCAAATAAGAATCAAGAAAAAAAAGACTTTTGATTGGTTCAGTCCTTAAGGATTTAGCTGCTTTATGGATATGACCTAAATCTATGAATTAGAGCTAAATATAGGGATAAAGAGCAGTTAGCCGAAAAGATCTAGCTTTAAGCAATGTACAGACCAAGTATTCTTTGATTAGTGATTGATTTATCTGGTATGTAGGAGAACCCTTATGTACAACACATCTTAAAAATATAATAACAGATTGCACATTAAGTTTTCTGTTTTGATCTGATCATGTGAATGAACGTGGTTGTCTCAGAATTGCTATGTGAATTTGTCGTCACAATAGCTGACATTGAAAACACTGCAGTGATCTTCACAAAGTTCATAACTAGCTAGTGACAAAAGATGTATTGTTTACATCTCATGGTAATTGGACTCTTGGCTTATCATATTCTATAAAACTATAGATTACAGAGTAAATTGCTCAGCATCTTTTGTAACTATTGGAAGCCTGCATTCTATAATTGATCAAAATGCGGGTTTTTATAGGACAACTAAAGGCTTGGATACATTTTTCAGACTTGTACACAAAAAGCTGCTGATTTTAAATATTTTTAACAGTGATACATAGAAGGGAAAGCATATTTTGGGCAGCACGGTGGCTCAGTGGTTAGCACTTGTGCCTTGCAGCGCTGAGGCTCTTCAGGGCAGGGCCTGATGTGAATGTATACATGTAATTGTAAAGCGCTATGGAAGATGTTGGCACTGTATAAATCCATAATAATATTTTGATAACTTGCTCTTTCGCCTCTCTTTGTGGAATGTAGAAGAGCAAATTGGATCACTAAGAAAAAGATAGAGGACCGTCTTTCTTTTTATTGGTGGTTATACCTACTAGGCACCTTTTTAATATATATTCTCTTTGCAATTTGAGAGCTCCTATTCTGTCCTGGGTTAACCCCGAGCATGCAGTACTAAGGGCTAGAGGTGTGAGAAACAAACTGGAGAGTTTTCTATACACTGTTGGATGCTTGCATAGAACCTATCCTTGTATCTAAGCAACTAAGCCTGTTAGGTCTCATTGGTATAGGTTAACTTCATCAGCTTCTTGATGTGGAGTCCTCTGCATGCTTTCAGGGGCCCATGGGTTTAGGCTGGGTACACACGGTCCGATACTTCAAACCAGTCTCTGCGATATTTTGGTTGAAATGGTTGAAATTTTGGCGGTCAATTGAAAAATTACTGCAGCTGACATTTCAACGAAACCAATCTTCAGTGGCCCAAAACCTCAGATCAGTCTGTTATTGTTGTAGTAACTAAAGAGGTTTTAGATCCTATGGTGACATATGAATATCCTGCTTTTTTACAAGTGTTCCTATAGGCAAAGTACAAATTGGCCACATGGATGGCCTATATCTATATTCAATAGAATTTCCTGACCTTTATTAAATAAAATGTTTTTTTATGCATATGCCACTTGCCTTCCCTGAAGGTCCTTACTTCTAACCTTTTTTTACTTAAATTACCATTAGCAAACTTTTGCATTTCTCATAGTTGTGCACTGGATCCAGACTGGGGTTACTTTGACATGGTTGGAAGGCTTTTCATTCATGTGATCACAGTAATGTATACTAAAACCCCTTTGTTTATAACGTATGCCAATGTGCAGATAATATGATATTGTATGGTGCCCTAGGAATGTGTATTGATTATCTTTTCTGTTTGTATATCTTTTCTATGTTTATTATTTATGTTTTCTATGTTTGTTTATCTTTTCTATGTTTGACCAGATCAGTAGCACTTCCGCTAAATGTAGTTGTAAATTAGCCTAATTGGAGTGCTTCCGCAATCCTTGTATTGTATATACTGTATGTATGTATATGTGTGTATATATATATATATATATATATATATATATATATATATATATATATGCAAAAGTGTATGTGTGTGTATATTTCTCTGAGGAACTGTACACCACAAAATAATGTATTTGGCATGTTAAGGGAGGGGCATTTAGAGTGGGACAAGGTAGGCCTGACAGAGGGTAAACACAGGTTAGGGCTGCTAGAAATGGAGAACCTATTAGCTTACATCGTTGCACAGAGATTAAAAATCTATAGTTCAGGAATTGGCAGTTGTTGTGGAGACTGTGTTCCTCAACTATAATCATCACACATTATAGTGGGCAGGTGTGTAATGCCTTTCACGCATGTTCACAATAATGTGAGTATCCTATATTACAAAGTAAAAAAAGCAGATAGCTCTTGTACAATGCCTATAGTATAGATAAATTTTTAAACATTTTTTGTTAATAATGGCACGTGCTTAAACAATAAAAAATGATTAGATGTTACTGACATAGCACTTCATATAGAGACTCTTTAGCACTTTAGGTGTGGCTAAACCTTCCATTTTCACTTTTGTAACATAGGGTCAGTAAGTATCGTTTTTTAATTGTATATAATTTGTTTTGTAAGTAAAATATAATTCACCATTAGTACTATACTTGTTATAGTTTTGTTTTTTTGGTAATTTAAATGGAATTGTGAAAAAGTAGACACATACATATACATCTTTCCTATGTGTAATGTGTTATCTACCCCCACCTGATTGGTAGCTCCTAAAACTCAATGCAATGTCTGTAAAAAAAAAAATATAAATAGATTTATAGAATTGGAAGGAAGGGTTTTTATATATACCTTGTATTATATAAATATATTTATATCTTCATAGGAGATTGCATTGAGTTTTTAGGAGCTACTATTGTGGTGGGGGGTATATGATATTACATATGGGAAAGGCATATATGTATGTGTGTACTATCTCTCTATTAACATTTAAATGACCATCAGTAAATGTATATAAATTATAGCACTGACTTCAACATGGAATAGTCAAATGGCAGCTTAAACCACACCCCTGGTCCATGTGAAAGGAAGTGTAATCCAAAAAAAGTTTGTCTGCTACACAGGGTGTGATGTGTATTAATGGACATATACACCAAGGCTCCTTATATACTCCCACCAGCCTATAGGTGGTGTCAGTGAGTAAGAAAAGACAAGACATCCCTGCTCTCTATGGCTGGCAGGAGAGAAAGTGAAAGTAGATAGTGGTGTGTGCTTTGGAGAGATATTGAATGCAACACAAGATCCTGTGTATAAGATCCTGTTACCACCTGTTGGGAGGACAGATTATTGGTCAGACAATTTTACATTATTGGATGCAAACTCTGAGATAACAGATAAGTGTACACCAACTTACAAGGACACAACAAATATACAGAGGCCTGGTCAATATTCAAAGTGGTGTACCATAGACAGGCACACTCCTGATTATCACATGTTATGTGGGGAACCTGTTTATTGTGTACTGTCTGCTTTGTGCCAGACCACCAAAGTAACTCACTGTGTGCCGTGCAACCCATAATCCTTTTATATATATATATATATATATATATATTATATATATATATATATATATATATATATATATATATATCCATACATAGCCAAACATACAGACACATAATTTCCATATATATATATATATATATATATATAATATATATATATAATATATATATATATATATATATATACGGTATATATAAAAAGTATGTGCTCGTCCGCACTCCGTACTGGTATAATGCCCGGTGCGGCCGAGTGGATATGTACATAAGTGGAAAGGCAGCAGAGCACCCTGGATCTTTTGAAAGATTTATTAACAATCAAAGAGTAGGCAGATAACCTACGCGTTTCAGCCCATGTTCGCAGGGCCGTCCTCCGAGGACCTGCGAACATGGGCTGAAACGCGTAGGTTATCTGCCTACTCTTTGATTGTTTAATAAATCTTTCTAAAAGACCCAGGAGTGCTCCGCCTGCTTTCTCTCTCTATATATATAATATATTATTATATATATATATAGAAGGGATATTCTTCTTAACTATATAAGGGATAATGCGCTCCTTACAGTGTAATATAAGCTATTATGCCACGAGGAGTTCCCGACCATATAAAAGAACGAGGCCGTAGGCCGAGTGCTTTTATACAGGTCAGGGAACTCCGAGGTGGCATAATAGCCGTATATTACACTGTAAGGGGCGAATTATTTCTATAATACACAAGTTTTTATTTTAATAAGTACAGTGATAATAGCTGGTGAAAAGAATTTAACTTTTTTTTTCAAAGTTTGTTTAGTTTTTCAATTGCATGTTGCATGTAATGTTTTTTTCTTTTTTTTATACATAACATTAAAAAACATTGTTAAACATTTTCTATTATTTAATCTTATCTTAATATATGTTATAATTTATATGTAGTAATTTAGTCAGAATCAGATGTTTGTTTTAGGTTTATTTCACTTGTTTTATAGGCTTTGTTTACACGTTTGTTTTATTCCGTTTTGTTCGCACCTCTTTTTTGTTTGCATAATGCGTGTGCGCGCCCGGCTGCTCCGAGCGCGCCCACCTTTTACTTTGGTATTGATTTCCTCATTTGCCGTAATGGACGGTAATGCGCCAAGCTGTTCTGTGCCGTGTATGCACGGCTGATCCGTTCCTGTACAGCTCTTTGTGGACATTGATTTTGTGAAATGTTCAATTCCGGGGTGGCTGGATAAGAGGTAGGACAATGATTTTTATGTTATATTAGGAATGGAGAGCTGCAGTGGCACTAATAATTGAACTAATCACTCAGTGACATCACTGAGTGATTCTAATAAGGATTCTCGCCACTGCAGCTCTCAATTGAAAATATATATATATATATATTCTCCTCCAAATGACTGCACTCATATCTAATAAATTATCAGTTAAAGAAGTCCTGTGAGTGCAGTCATTTGGAAACATGGCATAATCTAATAAATTATCAGTTAAAGAAGTCCTGTGAGTGCAGTCATTTTTTGTTTATAGTAATCTGCTGTGTAACCGTCTGGTCCAGGAGCTTTGTTTATAGTAATCTGCTGTGTAACCCCCGTTCGTCCCCGGAGCTTTGGTTTATAGTAATCTGCTGTTTAAGTAAATGGAGAACTTGTCGTTATCTGCCAACTGCTGTTTTACCAGTTATTACATTCATTTGGAACCACATATTTTATATAAGTTCTTTCCATTATGGAAAAGGTGTCTGCTTCTCCCACTGCTCAATGAACTTTAATAAGCTGAACATGTGCAGAAAAAGCAGCAGGGGAATCGGCAGTTAATCATTGGTTGTGATGTCATCAGTCACAGCCTTAATTGACTGCATGGAGACAGGTTACCCTGCCGAATGGAGAAAATAATCTCTTTAATATATATTATAATAATATATTCTTTTGGGTGTGTAATGAAACCAATGGTGCTCCCTTATAGGAGCAGCGATGGAAACTATAGGAAAGTAAAGTGTTAAGGGCTAGGCCACAGATCCGCTTTTAAACAACTAAGGTGGCCCAATTGATGTGGCCACACTGGTGCGCTACCGTGAGCTGCATTTTTGCAGTAATCAGAGCGCATGAAACATTAGGCAATCGCGGTGTGCGCGTTGCAGTGTGGCCTCACCCTGATTACAATGCATGTGTGGAGGGGGATGGTAAGTATAGTTTCCTTTAAGTTTTCTGGTAGTTTAAGTCTTTAAAAAAAAAAAAAAAAAAATTAGCACAAACCTCCACAAAGCAACATGACATCGGCACTTTTGCAGATGACTTTTTTTAACACCAGCAAATAGCAGATGTTAAAATACACAAGAATTACAATGGGATAGGGGCTTCCAAGCTTGCTTAATACCATCAGAGGAGACAAAAAACGGACTGGACTGTAATTAAAAAAATACTGAAAATGGACATGATCCTTAAATATTACACTATACTAAATTGATACAATAGTTATATTTATACTTCCCACGCTGACTTACCCGCCCATTCTCTGTGGTGAAAAAGTTTGAGGAATAAGAGGAAATAAATTCACAATCTATTTTTAGCTCACAGAACTCCTGATTTTAATATGCATTGAAATGCTTATTTATCATGTGAACATGGAAAAAACTTGAGCTTCTGTCAAAAATCCAGCATTATGTGGTATATTGTTTTGGAATGTCTGTGATGAGAATTTGATTAAGATGCAAAGGTTCGCGTGTTTAGGAAGTCTATGTCTTAAGACTCATTCTTGAATTAATTTTTTCTGGATCTGGGGGGAGAACGTTTTTTCCTGGACAACAGGTGGAATTGAATATTGTATAGGAAAGCTGTAGAAAAAGAAGACATATGAATGTATTAAAGAAGAGCGACAGAAAGACCAACTATAGAGCCCAATGTGAGATCTGTAGCGTGGAAGGTACCAAGCACTTTAGTAGGGTTTAGCTGCAACTACCACCCATCTAGCATCATCAACCTTGGCAATGATTGTGAAAATTTGTAAAAAAAACACTGTTTCTCCTGTATTTGTTGCTGTCTGTGTTGACCAGGAGGGGGGTAACATCTTGTGCCTGGGTGCTTTAGGAATTTATGTTTTTGTGGTGATTTTGAGGAGACATTCTGCATTGCAGGAGGGCTTAGGTGAATGAGAATGTTCTGCAAATAATATTTACTGGTAGTAATGAAAATAGTAAAACTGCATCCCAACTACCATAAATCCAGTTCTACTATAAATCCCAAGGAATTTCACTTGTGTATGGCACGCTGAACCGACCTGGCTCTATGTAATGTCTGGTACCACTGTTCCTAACTTCTTGTGTATGATAGGAACATTTCTATGTTGAATTCACTGATGAATGAGGACCCTATTTTTTCTGACTGACATAATACAAACAATAAATTGTAGTCTGTCAGTCAGAAAAACATTGCCAACAACAAGCATCCCATAAAGACCCCACAAAAAAGTAAGATTCATCCAAATATACCGGGTTTGTTGTGTCCCAAAAATATATGGCAAAATGTTGCAGTTGCTGGTCAATAGGCCCAAAATATTAGTCGGCATTTATACCTTGGATAAGTTAAGGATTTTTGAATGAAATCTATCCGGCATTATATATATATAGTGGATAATGCACCCCAACTGTAATTATAAGGATATTAGAAGTCACCGAGGAGTTCCGTGAACATATAAAAGTACGAGGCCGCAGGCCGAGTATCTTTTTACAGGGCATGGAACTCCAAGGTGTCTTCTAATATCCCTTTAATTTACAGTTGGGGGTGCATTATTTATATAAACCTACCCTTTGTGGCTTCTGGTTTCCTTCTCCTGCTGGAACTGTAAGATTATAAGGCTATAATCTACAGTTCCCCCATAGAAATCCACTACGGGGTAGGTTATATTGTAATTTTTTTCTATTAAAGCAGCATTTGTTAAAGTGTGGGGATACTTTACAAAGATAGGTGAATGTTTTCAGTAGCATGCAATTTAAAAAAACAGTGTGGTTGCAAACAAATAGAACCAGTAAAATAGTTGCTTGTAAATCTGTACAAAAAGGGGCAACATGTCGTTTTAAAGGGCATGTCCACCCACCAAACTATAATTTAACCCACCACTGGCCCCACTTTGTAGTGTGAAAATCCTTACCTCACCTACCAGCTCCAAATGGTTCTCCTGTAGTCCCCCCCCAAAGTCCCAAAAACTGACCAGCAGGAGTACTGCAGAGACCATGGGAAAAGTTTGGCATGGCATGCAGCCATTCTCTTCCCTCCCTCTTCCTCCTGATTTTGTCTCCCTCCCCTAGCTCCAACCCCTTTTGAGATAATGTTCTGCTCCCTCCCCCAGCCCCAACCGCATTTCTATTATTCACAGAAAATGCCCCGATCTTTGCCTCTTCCTTTGCCGGTCTGAACTCCCGGCAGCTGCGTCCGTGATGGCTGCCTCTCAGCCAATCACAGACGCGGCTGCCGGTCCCGCCCCGCATTTCCGTGAAGCAGAGGGCCGGGTAGTGCGGCGAAGGATAGAGGCATGGTAAGTAAAGATCGGGGGCACTTTCTGTGAATAATAGTAATGTGGTTGGGGCTGGGGGAGGGGAGCAGTACATTATCTCAAAAGTTTATCAGAAGTGTGGACATGCCCTTAAAGGTAATTAATGATCCTCTGAAAATTATTTTGTAGTTGTGACAAGAGAGTGAGTTTTTAATGAACCATAATTCTTGATATTGTTTTTAAAATGGCTTAATCAGTAACAGTAACCCGACACAAAAGGAAGTGACATTTTGTGTACACATTAGCGCTGTGTATGTAAATGCACACCAAATGGAACTTTGGTGGCTGTCTACTGTTTATTATTCAGCGTGATAATTCCTGGTAACTTTAAAATGTTTCAGAATTTGATATTACCAAAAAGAATCAAGAAAAAAAGACTTTGATTGGTTCAGTCCTAAGGATTTAGCTGCTTTATGGATATGACTAAATCTATGAATTAGAGCTAAATATAGGGATAAAGAGAGTTAGCGAAAAGATCTATTTAAGCAATGTACAGACCAAGTATTCTTTGATTAGTGATTGATTTATCTGGATGTAGGAGAACCCTATGTACAACACATCTTAAAAAATATAATAACAGATTGCACATTAAGTTTTCGTTTTGATCTGATCATGTGAATGAACGTGGTTGTCTCAGAATTGCTATGTGATTTGTCGTCACAATAGCTGACATTGAAAACACTGCATGATCTTCACAAAGTTCATAACTAGCTAGTGACAAAAGATGTATTGTTTACATCTCATGGTAATGGACTCTTGGCTTATCAATTCTATAAAACTATAGATTACAGAGTAAATTGCTCAGACATCTTTTGTAAACTATTGGAAGCCTGCATTCTATAATTGATCAAAATGCGGGTTTTTATAGGACAACTAAAGGTTGGATACATTTTTCAGACTTGTACACAAAAAGCTGCTGATTTTAATATTTTAACAGTGATACATAGAAGGGAAAGCATTTTTTGGCAGCACGGTGGCTCAGTGGTTAGCACTTGTGCCTTGCAGCGCTGAGGCTCTTCAGGGCAGGGCTTATGTAATGTATACATGTAATTGTAAAGCACTGAAAGTGTTGGACTGTATAAATCCATAATAATATTTTGATAACTTGCTCTTTCGCCTCTCTTTGTGGAATGTAGAAGAGCAAATTGGATCACTAAGAAAAAGATAGAGGACCCTCTTTCTTTATTGGTGGTTATACCTACTAGGCACCTTTTTAATATATATTCTCTTTGCAATTGAGAGGTCTATTCTGTCCTGGGTAACCCCGAGCATGCAGTACTAAGGGCTAGAGGTGTGGAAACAAACTGGAGAGTTTTCTATACACTGTTGGATGCTTGCATAGAACCTATCTTGTATCTAAGACATAAGCCTGTGAGTCTCATTGGTATAGGTTAACTCATCAGCTTCTTGATGTGGAATCCTCTGCAGCTTTCAGGGGCCCATGGGTTTAGGCTGGGTACACACGGTCCGATACTTCAAACCAGTCTCTGCGATATTTTGGTTGAAATGGTTGAAATTTGGCGGTCAATTGAAAAATTACTGCAGCTGACATTTCAACGAAACCAATCTTCAGTGGCCCAAAAACCTCAGATCAGTCTGTTTGTTGTAGTAACTAAAGAGGTTTTAGATCCTATGGTGACATATGAATATCCTGCTTTTTTACAAGTGTTCTATAGGCAAAGTACATTGGCCACATGGATGGCCTATATCTATATTCAATAGAATTTCCTGCCTTATTAAATAAAATGTTTTTTTAGCAAATGCCACTTGCCTTCCTGAAGGTCCTTACTTCTAACCTTTTTTACTTAAATTACCATTAGCAAACTTTTGCATTCTCATAGTGTGTGCACTGGATCCAGACTGGGGTTACTTGACATGGTTGGAGGTTTCATCATGTGATCACAGTAATGTATACTAAAACCCCTTTGTTTATAACGTATGCCAATGTGCAGATAATATGATATTGTATGGTGCCCTAGGAATGTGTATTGATTATCTTTTCTATGTTTGTATATCTTTTCTATGTTTATTATTTATGTTTTCTATGTTTGTTTATCTTTATGTTTGACCCGATCAGTAGCACTTCCGCTAAATGTAGTTGTAAATTAGCCCAATTGGAGTGCTTCCACAATCTTGTATTGTAATACTGTATGTATGTATATGTATGTATGTATGTATGTATATTATATATATATATATATATATATATTATATTATATATATATGCAAAAGTGTATGTGGGTGTATATTTCTCTGAGGAACTGTACACCACAAAATAATGTATTTGGCATGTTAAGGGAGGGGCATTTAGAGTGGGACAAGGTAGGCCTGACAGAGGGTAAACACGTTAGGGCTGCTAGAAATGGAGAACCTATTAGCTTACATCGTTGCACAGAGATTAAAAATCTATAGTTCCGGAATTGGCAGTTGTTGTGGAGACTGTGTTCCTCAACTATAATCATCACACATTATAGTGGGCAGGTGTGTAATGCCTTTCACGCATGTTCACAATAATGTGAGTATCCTATATTACAAAGTAAAAAAGCAGATAGCTCTTGTACAATGCCTATAGTATAGATAAATTTTAAACATTTTTGTTAATAATGGCACGTGCTTAAACAATAAAAAATGATTAGATGTTACTGACATAGCACTTCATATAGAGACTCTTTAGCACTTTAGGTGTGGCTAAACCTTCCATTTTCATTTGTAACATAGGGTCAGTAAGTATCGTTTTTTAATTGTATATAATTTGTTTTGTAAGTAAAATATAATTCACCATTAGTACTATACTTGTTATAGTTTTGTTTTTTGGTAATTTAAATGGAATTGTGAAAAGTAGACACATACATATACATCTTCCTATGTGTAATGTGTTATCTACCCCCACTGATTGGTAGCTCCTAAAACTCAATGCAATGTCTGTAAAAAAAAAATATAAATAGATTTATAGAATTGGAAGGAAGGGTTTTATATATACCTTGTATTATATAAATATATTTATATCTTCATAGGAGATTGCATTGAGTTTTTAGGAGCTATATTGTGGTGGGGGGTATATGATATTACATATGGGAAAGGCATAGTATGTGTTGTTACTATCTCTCTATTAACATTTAAATGACCATCAGTAAATGTATATAAATTATAGCACTGACTTCAAACATGGAATAGTCAAATGGCCGCTTAAACCACACCCTGGTCCATGTGAAAGGAAGTGTAATCCAAAAAAAGTTTGTCTGCTACACAGGGTGTGATGTGTTTAATGGACATATACACCAGGCTTATATTACTCCCACCAGCCTATAGGTGGTGTCAGTGAGTAAGAAAAGACAAGACATCCTGCCCTCTTATGGCTGGCAGGAGAGAAAGTGAAAGTAGATTGTGGTGTGTGCTTTGGAGAGAATTGATGCAACACAAGATCCTGTGTATAAGATCCTGTTACCACTGTTGGGAGGACAGATTATTGGTCAGACAATTTTACATTATTGGATGCAAACAGATAAGTGTACACCAACTTACAAGGACACACAATATACAGGCCTGGTCAATATTCAAAGTGGTACACTCCTGATTACTCACAGTTATGTGGGGAAACTGTTTATGTGTACTGTCTGCTTTGTGCCAGACCACCAAAGTAACTCACTGTGTGCGTGCAACCATAATCCTTATATATATATATATAATATAATTATATATATATATGTATATTATATATATATATAATAATATATCATACATAGCAAACATACAGACACCTAATTTCCATATATATATATATATATATATATATATATATATATATATATATATATATATATATATATATATATATATATTATATAGTAATAATAAAAAGATATGTGCTGTCCGCACTCCGTACTGGTATGAATGCCGGGTGTGCCGAGTGGATATGTACATAAGTGGAAAGGCAGGCAGAGCACTCCTGGATCTTTTAGAAAGATTTATTAAACAATCAAAGGTAGGCAGATAACCTACGGTTTCAGCCCATGTTCGCAGGGCCGTCTCGAGGACCTGCGAACATGGCTGAAACGCGTAGGTTATCTGCCTACTCTTTGATTGTTTAATAAATCTTTCTAAAAGACAGGAGTGCTCCGCCTGCCTTTCTCTATAATATAATATATATATATATATATATATAAAAGGATAATCTATCCCTATTATTATATATAATATAGATATATATATAATATATAATTATATAGAGACTATTATAAGGAAATGCGCCTTACAGTGTAATATAAGGCTTATAGCCCAGAGGAGTTCCCTGACCATATAAAAGAACGAGGCCGTAGGCCGAGTGCTTTATACAGGTCAGGGAACTCCGAGGTGGCATAATAGCGTATATTACACTGTAAGGGGCGAATTATTTCTTATAATACACAAGTTTTTATTTTAATAAGTACAGTGATAATAGCTGGTGAAAAGAATTTAACTTTTTTTTCAAAGTTTGTTAGTTTTTCAATTGCATGTGCATGTAAGTTTTTTTTTTTTTTTATACATAACATTAAAAAACATTGTTAACATTTTAACTATTATTTAAAATCTTTATCTTAAATATATGTTATAATTTATATGTAGTAATTTAGTCAGAATCAGATGTTTGTTTTAGGTTTATTTCACTTGTTTTATAGGCTTGTTTACACGTTTGTTAATTCGTTTTATTCCGTTTTGTTCGCACCTCTTTTTGTTGCATTATGCGTGTGCGCGCCCGGCTGCTCCGAGCGCGCCCACCTTTTACTTTGGTATTGATTTCCTCATTTGCCGTATGGACGGTAATGCGCCAAGCTGTTCTGTGCGTGTATGCACGGCTGATCCGTTCCTGTACAGCTCTTTGTGGACATTGATTTTGTGAAATGTTCAATCCGGGGTGGCTGGATAGAGAGTAGGACAATGATTTTTATGTTATATTAGGAATGGAGAGCTGCAGTGGCACTAATAATTGAACTAATCCTCAGTGACATCCATGAGTGATTCTAATAAGGATTCTCGCCACTGCAGCTCTCAATTGAAAATATATATATATATTCTCCTCCAAATGACTGCACTCATATCTAATAAATTATCAGTTAAAGAAGTCCTGTGAGTGCAGTCATTTGGAAACATGGCATAATCTAATAAATTATCAGTTAAAGAAGTCCTGTGAGTGCAGTCATTTGCGCACTCACAGGTCTTGACAAAAAAGTTCAGAAAAAATAAACTTTTTATTTAGTCAACATGTTTCAACCAATATCAGGCCGTCATCAGGACTAAAATGTCACACATACCACCCAGATTAAATAGCCACCCAGTGACCAACCCCCTAAAAAACCTTGTAACCAGTACATAATATACCCATGAGAACCCATAACCACATACCCCATCAATCTATACAAATTTACAATTACACGATACCATAAAAGATTACATGTACAAATATCCAAAAATCTGCTACCTTCAGATCGAGAATAAAAAGCCATCGCGGCAGATCAGTGGACCAAGGCATAATAGATAAACTCAACACCGGGCTAATCCTACTTTCGGGAGCGTCACCAAAACCGCCGCAACAAACTACAGCTGAGAGGGCAGATCACATGATCATCCCACTGATGGCATACTCATACGGATTAACCAAGGCAACTGCAAAACAACAAGGGAGAGACCTAAGGCAAAGCGTATAAAGATAGTCACACTTCAAGAGGTGACAACCATCCTATCACATAATACCACGGAATAGCAGCCAAATCTCCCTATTATGAACATAAATAATCAACTTCAGCAATATAAATACACAATAAATATAGTATAAAAATGGCAAATGCATAATATACAACCGACAGTAAATGTATAGTATCTCTCTGCATAAAGATCTAGAAGAGCATCAGCAGTATCAAAAATCTATAAATCTAGTATCAAATTTTTAATGAATAGTATCAAAAGCATGTGAATTGTAAATCAAACAGCATTAACACCTCCATCAGTCAAATCCAAAGGGTATCATAATAGCAGCGCAGATTATTTGTTTCATTCAGACCGTATTGTGCCACAGTCTGTAAGCATGAAATCTATTGTGCCACAAGTCGCAAGAGGCTCTTTGCTCTATCACCCTCCATAGCAGGAACATGATCAATAAGCATGCATTTTAGTGTGGACAGGCCATGTCCTTTAGATTTAAAGTGCCTAGCCACTGGCTGGTCACCGAATTTGCTTATCTTTTGTAGTCGAACAATTGATTAGAGAGAGCCGCCCTTATAGAACTCTGGTGGTTGGCAAATCTCTCACGGAAGGATGTGGTAGTCTTTCCAATGTAGAGCAAACCACAAGGGCACATCAGAAAATATATGACAAAGGAACTAGTACAGGTAAGTCTATATTTAATTGAAATCCGTTTGCCCATTCTTGGATGCCGAAAGTCTGTCCCTGTTAGCTTATAGCCACAGGTCGTACAATTGGGACACTTGAAGCACCCTGGTTTGGGAGTTCCCCATGGCATTTTACTTTCAAGCTTGGCCCCCTTGTTTAAATCCGTCTTAACTAATAAATTGTGTAGAGTTTTACCTCTTCGATGTGCAAACCTTATCCTCTGTTGTCTAAACGGCAGGGACCCATCGCTCTCAATGATCTTCCATAGCTCATTCGCCTTTGCCACTATTGAAGGACTCAACACAGAAAAGTCAATAGGAAATGTCACACATAGATTATCCTTTTGTTGTTTTGCAGGTTCAGTACCTACAGCTACAAGGGCCTTAGTCAGTTGTTGTTTCAACACTATATAGTATAACCGCACTCACAGAAACGGCAGGTCATTTCCTTAAGTTGGAATTCTGTATGCTCCCCCTCTGTATTATTTCTAAGCACCCTTAGGTATTGAGTGTATGGTATCGCCTTTATTAAAGCCGGGGGATGAAAACTGCTAGCGTGCACGATCGTATTTCGATCAGTATCCTTACGATACAGCGAAGTACCAAGTCCATCCCCTGCCTTAAAAATAAGTAGGTCAAGGAACTCAATCTCATCCTCCTTAATATTAAATGTAAGTTTGATGGGTGAGTCAAGGGCATTAACCTTGGCTAGTCTTTCTTGTAGCAATACCTCACCTCCATCCCAGATCAAAAAAATATTGTCTATATATCGCTTAAATAGACAGACCCCCTGACCCAACATTGGCAAAAAATGGGCCTGTTCAAAATGCTGCATGTACAAATTGGCAAACGATGGGGCCACATTGGACCCCATCGCCGTGTCTCTACACTGGACATAATACTGTTCAAGAAAGCGGAAATGATTCTTAGCCAATATAATATGTAATAGTTCCATGAGATAATCCACTGGAGGTTCATGGTGCCCCATATCAATTTAAGCCTGTCTACAGGCCTGTATTCCATCCATCTGGGGAATCACTGTATAAAGGCTATTGACATCAATAGTTACCAACAATTTATCTTTCATTGACATTTTAGTTTGAGATAGAATATCAATCAAATGGCCACTGTCACGTAGATATGAACCCATGGATTTCACTGCAGGTTGCAGAAAAAAATCTACAAGTTGTGCTAGTGGCTTCAATACGGAACCATGTGAGGTTACTATTATTCCTAGTAGCACAATTGAGGCGATCACAAGGTGTGTTTTATCCGAGCATCTGGGGATCCTTTCTTCTACTTGTCGGGAGCACGGGGGAAGTAAGGGGTAGTCACACGGACCTCTGATTGTGATTTGATTTCACTATTTGAGTTCAGCACTCCCATGGTTAAATACACTGAGGAGGGGAGCGGGTAGTGGGTGGCACGGGGAAGGGTTAGTGGGAGGGTTTTAGTCTTTTTAAACCATATGTTTGTTTGTTTCTGTAACCCTGAGGAAGGCCCGTTAATGGTGGGCTGAAACGCGTTGGTTTGATACCGACTTTGCTTTATCTAATAAATGGATCATTAAGACCTTGGAGTGCCCAGTCCTTCCTTTTGAGTATGTGTATATATACATACATAGTGGTGTACATGTGAGAAGTGGAAAGAAAATCATACAATTCCAAACATTTTTAACAAATCTATAACTGCAAATTGGGGTGTACATAATTATTCAACCCCCTTTGGTCTGAGTGCAGTCAGTTGCCCATAGACATTGCCTGATGAGTGCTAATGACTAGAGTACACCTGTGTCTACTCTAATGTCAGTACAAATACAGCTGCTCTGTGACAGCCTCAGAGGTTGTCTAAGAGAATCTTGGGAGCAACAACACCATGAAGTCCAAAGAACACACCAGACAGGTCAGGGATAAAGTTATTGAGAAATTTTAAAGCAGGCTTAGGCTACAAAAAGATTTCCAAAGTCTTGAACATCCCACGGTGCACTGTTCAAACGATCATTCAGAAATGGAAGGAGTGTGGCACAACTACCAAGACAAGGCCGCTCCTAACTCACAGGCTGAACAAGGAGAGCGCTGAATCGGAAATGGACTCTGGACGAGCTGCAGAGATCTACAGCTCAGGTGGGGAATCTGTCCATAGGACAAGTATTAGTCGTGCACTCCATCCCGTTTGCAGTTTGCCACAAGCCATGTGGGGGACACAGCAAACATGTGGAAGAAGGTGCTTTGGTCAGATGAGACCAAAATGGAACTTTTTGGCCAAAATGCAAAACGCTATGTGTGGCGAAAAACTAACACTGCACATCACTCTGAACACACCATCCCCACTGTCAAATATGGTGGTGGCAGCATCATGCTCTGGGGGTGCTTCTCTTCAGCAGGGACAAGGAAGCTGGTCAGAGTTGATGGGAAGATGGATGGAGCCAAATACAGGGAAATCTTGGAAGAAAACCTCTTGGAGTCAGCAAAAGACTTGAGACTGGGGCGGAGGTTCACCTTCCAGCAGGACAACGACCCTAAACATAAAGCCAAGGCAACAATTAAATGGTTTAAAACAAAACATATCCATGTGTTAGAATGGACCAGTCAAAGTCCAGATCTAAATCCAATAGAGAATCTGTGGCAAGATCTGAAAACTGCTGTTCACAAACGATGTCCATCGAATCTGACTGAGCTGGAGCTGTTTTGCAAAGAAGAATGGGCAAGGAATTCAGTCTGTAGATGTGCAAAGCTGGTAGAGACATAGCCTAAAAGACAGCTGTAATTGCAGCAAAAAGTGGTTCTACAAAGTATTGACTCTGGGCTGAATTAGTACGCACACCCCACTTTGCAGTTATTGATTTGTTAAAAATGTTTGCAACCGCAATGGTATTCTTTGTTAAAAAAGCAGCACAATTGTACTTCATGGACTTGTTCCCCGGGAGGTTCGTAACACTCCCCACTTCTTTTTGGAAGTTGCCAAGCCGTGGGATGGACCCCACAGCCCACGTCTTGCGATTCGGCTGTAGAGGCAGCTAATAACAGACGCGGCGTGGCAATGCGAGACGCCAAGGAACAACGCATGTAAGTACATTTTCGTTTGCGTTTTTTTTAACAAAATGAATCATGGCGGTTGGGGGGTGGGCTACGGGGTGCCCTATTCTACAGAAAAAATAGGTGGTAGGGCACAAGCAGCAAAATCCAGCATGGATGGAGGAAAGGCATGCCACGAGTCCTTATGCAGGACAGGAATAGCAGGACGCGGATGACCCACAAACAGATCCTAATCTTCAGTTTTTGGAATTTTGAAAGGCAGCAGGAGACCCATAGAGGAAGCCGGATTATTTTTTACACTACACAATGGGGACAGTTAGTGGTTACATTTTAAGTTTTGAGTGGTGGGACATGGTTAAAATTCCATTTTCTTCCTTTCTATTCCCTCTTACATCAGATTAAGCAAGGCTGGTGCAGAGTTATTGCATAAAATACAATAGAAAAAGCTGCTTGAAAAGGTAAGGGAGACATTGACAAATAACAGAAATCTCTGTGCAGTTGGTTTTTAATTATACTAGGTCTGTAAACCAGAATCAAGTTAAAAGTAAGTGAACGTAATCCACATCTTTATGTAAGGGCTGCGTTGAAACATGTTAATTACCCCACAGAGTAAGTCCTTACTCTTATTGCAAATGAGAAAGGAGCTCTAGACAAGAGACTCTTTAGCCCAACATAATCACTAGGGGTATTGAACAAGGGTTGAATATGGCTGCATATTGCTATAGTACAATAGTCACTACCAATAATTGCCTTTCATTTAGTTTTATAAACAACTGTGCAACGATATAATATGTCTTGAGAGTGATATGCCTAAAAATATCTTTTATTTACTCTTTTCTCTGGCAGACAAATCTTTATGGACATGTCCCCCCTAAACGAAATGTTATCCCACTACCGGCCCCCACTGTTAGTACTAAATCCTTACCCTTAATTCCTGCTCCTTATGGTTCTCCTGCAGTACCGTTTCAATGTTTCCAGAAAGGGCGTCTGTAATTCATCTGATGCCTACTGCTTCTTTCTTGTTTGTTAGGTTTTCTGGCACTGTGCAGGGGACCCACCCCCCCCCCCCCCTCTGGGTTCCCTTATGGCTGTCTGTAGAGGATTGTACACAGTACGATCTGGCACACACCCCACGATGAAACGGGGGGTGCCATGGCAGATATGAACGATCCCGCCGGCCGAATGCATCACAACGTGCGATTATCAGCCGGAAAACCATCGGTTGCACTATGAGTGTGCTCGCATAGAGCTTATAGCCGCGTCTTGTATGATTGGCTGACCTCACCAATCACAGACGCTGCTGCTGGTTAGCCCCTCTTTGGGTTGCTTCTGGAAAGTTTCAGGAGCAAAAAGTGGGGGAAACAAGGTTAGTGCACAGTTATTTCTGGGGCTTTTTTACAATTCTTAAAATCGGCGGTGGTGGAGGTGGGCTGGGGGTGCCCGTACACATAGAAAAAAGTATATTTTAGGGGTGACATACCTTTAAGGATTTATCTTTTGATTACAGTGCGTTTGTCAAAAGTATTCGGCCCCTTAAAGTTTTCCACATTTGCACTTCTACCACAAACATGAAATCATTTAGTGGAATTCCACGTGAAAGACCAATACAAAGTGGTGTACATGTAGAAGTGGAAGAAAATCATACAATTCCAACATTTTTAATTATTCAAGTCCACCCTTTGGTCTGAGTGCAGTCAGTTGCCCATAGACATTGCCTGATGAGTGCTAATGACTAATAGAGTACACCTGTGATCTTGTCAGTACAAATACAGTGCTTCTGTGACACCTCAGAGGCTGTCTAAGAGAATCTTGGGAGCAACAACACCATGAAGTCCAAGAAACACACCAGACAGGTCAGGGATAAAAGTTATGAGAAATTTTAAAGCAGGCTTAGATCAAAAAATTTCCAAAGCTTGAACATCCCACGGCACTGTTCAAACGATCATTCAGAAATGGGAGTGATGGCACTGGTAAACCTACCAAAACAGGCCGTCCCCTAAACTCACAGGCGAACAGGAGAGCGCTGATCGAAATGCAGTCAAGAGGCCATGGTGACTCTGGACGAGCTGCAGAGATTACAGTCAGGGGGGAATCTGTCCATAGACAATATTAGTGCCTGACATGCCTTAGTCAGCCATTTCGCTCGTTACGTTTGCCAAAGCCATGTGGGGGACACAGCAAACATTGGAAGAAGGTGCTTTGGTCAGATGAGACCAAAATGGAACTTTTTGGCCAAAAGCAAAACGCTATGGTGTGGCGAAAAACTAACACTGCACTCATCTGAACACACCCATCCCCACTGTAATATTGGTGGTGGCAGCATCATGCTCTGGGGGTCTTCTCTTCCGCAGGGACAGGGAAGCTGGTCAGAGTTGATGGGAAGATGGATGAGCCAAATACAGGGAATCTGGAGAGAAACCTCTTGGAGTCAGCAAAAGACTTGAGACTGGGGCGAGGTTCACCTTCCAGCAGGACAACACCCTAAAATAAAGCCAGGGAACAATTAATGGTTTAAAACAAAACATATCCATGTGTTAGAATGGCCCGTCAAAGTCAGATCTAAATCCAATAGAGAATCTGTGGCAAGATCTGAAAACTGTGTTCACCACATACTGTCCTAATCTGACTGAGCTGGAGCTGTTTTGCAAAGAAGAATGGGCAAGGATTCAGTCTCTAGATGTGCAAAGCTGGTAGAGAATAGCCTAAAAGACAGCGTATTGTCAGCAAGCAAAAGTGGTTACAAAGTATTGACTCGGGTGATAATTACGCACACCCCACTTTGCAGTTATGATTGTTTAAAAATGTTTTGGATGAGTCCACTTCTCAGTACACCACTTTGTATTGGTTTCATGTGGAATTCCAATAAAATGATTTCATGTTTGTGCCAGTAAGTGACAAATGTGGAAAACTTCAAGGGGGCCGAATACTTGTTGCAAACACTGTAGTTACCAGTTAAGTCTGTTATAATAGTAACTATTATTAAGGCCTGGAACATACCGTATATACTCGAGGTATAGTCCAGGGTTTTCAGGCTGTGAAAACAGCCTAAAAACTGAAACCTCGACTTATACGGGGTCCCCAAGCCACTTCTGATGAGGAATCCAGCTCCGCGTCCATGATGGTCGCATCCACTGATCGTCACTACTCGGCCACGGGAAATGTAGCCGGTGACAAGTAGTGACGTCAGTGGATGGCAGCACGGTTCCCTCAAGTGAAGTTGGGGCCCGGATTCCTGCAAACTATGAAAAAGTAAGGATCTGCAGCATTAAAAGATGAGTTAACTTGTAGTGAGAGAAGATGGGTGCAAGGGAAATGGGTTTTATTTCCTGTGGGCTGTGGTGGGAGAGTGAAGTAAAGAGTCAGGGGACAGGATGTGGGTTTATATTCCTGGGGCTGGGGCGAGTAAGGAGTTCAGGGACAGGGTAGTGGTTTTATTCCTGGGGTGGGGGGGATGTAAAGTCAGGGACAGGGTAAGTGTGGTTTTATTCCCGGGGCTGGGGGAGAGTAAGATCAGGGGAGGTAGGGTAGTGTCGTTTTGGTGTTAGTGTGTCAGTTCCATCATGATGTGTTTGTAAACTATACCTCCCCTTCTACTACTCGTACCCTCCGACCTTATACTCGAGTCAATTGGTTTTTTACTCAGTTTGGGATAAAAATGGGTACCCTCGTCTTATATTTGGGTGCGACTTATATCTCGAGTAATACGGTACTACCTGCACATCCAGAGTCCTCAGGAGGACAAGGAATTACGTATATACGCAAGGTACCCATTTTTACTGAAAAAAGTTAGTAAACCAATTAACTCGAGTATAAGCCTATGGTGTGAAATTATGACCACTACTGCCTTCTGATTCTGTATTGTTCTGAGGCTTTAGTTGCCCTTTAAATGGGAAGCAGTCCCATACAGTAATAGCCAAATACAGTATGGCTTTTACTGTATGGGACTACTGTACAGGAATTCAGCTGTCCATTGAGGCCTCAAAACAATACAGAATCAGAAGGCAATCTTTTTAACAATAGATATACCATCCTCCTGATTCTGTATTTGTTTTTGAGGCATTAGTTGCCCTATAAATGGAGCAGCAATCCCATACAGTAATCCCAATTCCTTTAACTCCAGTTTGTTCGGAAACTAAAACTCCAGCAGCTTTTAGTTTGCAATGGCAAGGAATTGCAGGGGTGTACTGCATCGGATTACTGTCCCCCCCCCCTAAGATCCCCCAGTTCAAAGCGGATTTCTCACTGAGGTAAGTGACCCGATATAAGCCGACGGTTTTCGGTTTTTCAGGCTATTTTTAAAAACCTTAAAACCTTGGCTTATACTCAAGTATATAAGGCAGCAGTGACCAGAATTGAACACAACAGCTGCTAACTCTTCAACTTTTACTGAACTTTGAATGCCATGCAGGAAAAACCATAGGAGCTAGAGATGTAAGGTAAGGATTTTTGAAGCTACACACGTGGGCCCCCAGTAGTGGGTTTAAATTAAAAAACCGCATCCTCAATCCTTTACTTTGATTGCTCAGGACTAAAGCATTCACTCTTAACCTATGCCCCCTTTATCAGGCACAAACTCCGTGAAGGAAAGCTGCTCGCATTATTTGGAGGGGAATTTCCCAGAAGTCATTGGACCTTTTAAACCCGGCCAACCAGGAACATAACCACGGTGACATGCAGTCCCATAGAGAACCGCACAAACGTTGTACTGTTGTGGTTTTTCCGATTGCAGTTGGTCACTCGGAAAATGTAGAGTTGCATTGGGGGTTTAACCTCCTGTGTCCAACTACCATAAAATCCTAACTGTGTTAAGTTGCAGTCTGTATTGTAAAAATTAAGAGGGGGAAAGGGGAATGGATTACAAACGAACTGGTATAAGGCCTCATTTACTAACCCTGATAATGGGAAATCTTTACTGAAAGGAGTTCAGAAAGGGCAAACTAAATAATAAGGAGAATGGAGGGGCTGAATATGAGGCAGATTAGAAAAGTTAGAGCGTTTACACTGGAGAACATCCATTGATCAAGGGATATGATCCGTATATAAATATGTTGGCCATATATAAACTTTCTGTGCAATTGTCATAAAAAGTCAACAGATGGACTTGTGGCCATCTTTTAAATTGAAGAAAAAGTTTCATCGTTCAGGTTAGGAAGGTTTCTTTCTTGCAGTAACTGTGGAACTGTTCAGCGATGTCGTAATTGGCAAGTATAACATTGAATAGCTTTCAAAAGTTTCAAAACTAAAAATATATCTGTTGTATTTCAATTAGATCAACTGGACATGAAATGTAGTTCTTGAAGACGAGTTTGTAGTCATCCGACTGGCTTTCTCAATTCAGAATGACTTGTACAAGAATCTGTGGGAAATTATGTACCCTGGAAAATCCCAATTAGCAATATCACAGCCAGGTTAAGGGTGTGATTAGATAGTGGCTAAGAGGTGTTATGGAACGCCCAGAGTAAGGTGTTAAAACAGCATTGTACATGGCAGACAGTTGGTGTCGAACCCCCCCCACCTCTATTTAGTGCTTGGTTCTTATTTTTCACATAATGGCTCCTTAACACCTCTCTTGAACCAGTCACGTTCCTTCGCCAGTATGTTAACATTACGAATCTTCAAAGGTATGCACACACATTCCACAGATTCTGTACAAGTCATTCTGAATTGAGAAGCCAGTCGGATGACTAGCGAAACGTTTCAAGAAACTACATTTTCATGTCCAGTGATCTAATTGAATACAACAGTCTATACATGACATGGATGAATGAGAACCTTCACAGCATAGTCTAAAACTAAAATATTGAGAATTATTGGTAGTAATACATATACTGTAGTTTTGTTGATCCATTGCCCATTGTGGAGTCAGAAAAAAGGACTGTTTCGGCTTTATTGAGCAATGATCATCAGGTAGTGTATGCCTCTGGTTTTGTAGGTGTGAAACGCCTATCGGACAGACATTACTATAAAAGGGAGATTTGAGAGCAATTAGCTTTGAAGCTCCACTCTGTATATGCAAATAAGGTAACAGTAGCAGCAGGTGGGACTAGATGGCGTACGTGTTTTATTCAACTCAGATCCGGTTACATTACAATGTAATTTATAAAAATAAGGCACTTGATTGAAAGCTTAAAAGAAGGATGCTAGATTAAATATCTAAAAATCAGGGACAGAAACAAAAACCTGTGATTGGGAAGAATTTAGTTTCCAGTAATGAGGCAATTTAAAAAAAATGATTTTCCTCGGTCTTGGATACCTTTAAGCCGAAAACAATATGAGGCAATGGTCGCATAAGGGCTCTATTTGTTTTAGAAGAACAGATTACAGTTCTGTTAATTGTTATTGATTAACAAGAAACCAGTTTTTCATTGAATAGTATTCAGGATACTATTAAACAAGTTAAACAAGAAAACCGATATCTGGAGATTGGTGCGCATTTATTCTTTATTTAAAAAGTCAAGTCCATCCCCACCAAAACAAAAAGTGTAAAATGTAATTCACTTCATTTCTTTTATTAAAGGGCAAGTACATCCCCCAACAAAAACTGATTGAAATGCTTTATAACCCCCCCCACACCCCCAAACCTACATATTTAATACTAAAAATAAATGAATACATTTCTATATAACAATGCTCTTCCCCTCTCACTGCTTTCAAAAAAGGTTGCAAGCTCACACATGTGCTAGAGGAGGCTGGCTTGGGGAACTGCACTCAGTCATTGGTTTGGGAGATCATTTGTTCTGCAACAGCAGACTGCTGATACCCAGCAGATCAAGACAGTAAGAGTGTAAGTATTTGTGCCAATTCAAGACTTTCAAAGTCCTCTGCCTAAGTATCAGTAAGAAGGAACTGCAGTGAATAATAATGCAAGCCACACAAACTTACAATGTTTAGATGGTCTCCCCTTTCTCGGTACTCCCGTCCTCAACTGTTACAACCCAATTTCAACATAGTTAAGGGACACCCACTGAAGGGTATACCTAGGTTACTTTTACAATATTACAATCTAGGTATTCCAGGCGTCCTCTTATACCCGGATTTGTCCTATTTTCTGAGGCAGGTCATGAATCAGGGTCCGGCAGGATTTTAAAGATTGACCCACAATGCCGGCTTTAACACTTAAGTTCCCCTGCCTCACTTTCTGTCCAGGTTCTCCCCAGCATCATATTATCCAGGTGTTCTGCTCAGCTAAATCAAGTGATGCGCCTGGGCTCGGCAGCATGTGAATTTCCCTCCGTTAATGAATAAATCCAAGATTGCACCCCTGAAACCTAAACTTTCTGTGCGCTAACACAAAGCTCTTCATTCTATAGCTCGTTCCTTACATTGTTGTAGGACTGGCTCCAGGCAGGACTATATATTGCAACCAATGTAACAATCTATGGAGCAAACCGCTGAGTGATAGAGCAGCAGGGAATGTTTAAAAATGTTACAACTGACATCAGCTCAGGAACAACAGATTAGCTGTCTGATAGCCAGACCAGGTATGCACCCATGCGGAAGAGAATGAGGAGCCCCACTGCTGGTATACTTCATTTATAATGCCATTTGATGAGAGGGTTTAGCAGTGTGTGAGTGTGCATCAGAGTGTGTGTGTTACAGCAGTGTGTGCACACTGTGCAGCAGTGTGAGTGTTGCAGTCATGTCTGTTCAGCACAGTGTATGTGTCTCTGCATTAGTGTGTGTGTACATGTGTCAGAAGTTGTGTGACGTGCAGTCGTGTATGTGTTCAGCAGTGGTGTGACTGTGCGAAAAAGTGTGTGCAGCAGTGTGCAGTAGTGTCTGTTCAGCAGTGTGTTGTACTGTGAAGCAGGTGTGAGTGTGGCAGTAGTGTGTGTGTGCTGTGCATCAGAGTGTCAGCAGCCAGTGTGAGTGCGCAGTAATGTGTGCAGTAGTATATGTATGCACTGTCAGACAGTGTGGTTCAGCAATGTGTGTGTGCATGCCCATAGCAGAATGTGTGCAGCAGTGTGTGTGGTGTGTTTGCATTAGTGTGTGTACTGTGCAGCAGTGGTGAGTATGCAGTAGTGTGTGCAATAGTGTGTTGTACTGTTCAGCAATGTGTTGTGTGTGCAAGCAGTGCGTGAGTGAAGTAGTGTGTTTGTGCACTGTGCAGCAGTATGTTGTGTTTTCAGCAGTGTGTAGCACTTGTTCAGCAATGTGTGTGCAGTAATGTTGCGTGCAGCGTGCAAGTGTGTTCTGCAGTGTGTGAGTGTGATGTGGTGCAGCAGTAGTGAACAAGTGCAGCACTTATTAGCCAGTGTTTCGGGCTAGGCCACACTAGCGCATTTTTTGTTGTTTTGCGCACATTTTCGCACACAATTGCGCATGTGTTTTGGCTAGAATGGAAATTGCGGAAATGCAAAAAATCTGCATTTAATTTATGTAAAATAAGCAAAATCGCAATGCAAGATAATGCGCAACAATGCACCGTGCGTATAGTATGGCCTCCACCTAAGGTTTGTACACATGTGCGATCGCAGGTGCCAGCCGCAAGGCACGATAATTTGGCTCGTGTATGGGCACTTTATTGGCTGAAAGGAGAGCGATCCCCGAACGAGCAGCAATAAAATGCCAATACACGGCTGATTTAGTCCGAAACGGTAGTTCGTATACATCGTGTGTTGCGGCTCGGCACCCGTGATCGCAGTGTGTATGGACCTTTAGTCAGTGTAAAATGGCAATAGTGTTATCGCAAAGTGGGTGTTAACCTCAAAAGGTGAGTGTGGGTTTTGAGGAAGTGGATCTGGTCAAAAAAATTTGTTGCACACTGACACATGAATATAATGAAAAATCATGAATACAAATGATCAGTTCTGTCTTAAAAATGGCTAAAGCTGGCAGTTCTCTTCAATGGAAGGATCCTTCTAGCAAGAATGTATAGTATAGTATACTAATACTATTTTTGATAGTATATTTTCATATACATGTACAAAGTCTATCCAGGAGTGTCACATATGGATCTAAAAGACCTAAGATCTAGAGATCCTTAATTACTATAACAATTACCTCTCCTTTAGCTTCAAACACATGTGGCGATTGTGTTCCTAACCCGCAGTGCACAAAGTTTTATGAAGCAATTTCAGCTAAGTACACTCTAAGGTTTGTTAAACACGTGCGATCACGGGTGCCGACCCGTGATGCACAATGTGTACGGACAAGCGTTTTGGTGATAATTGGCGCGTGTATGGGCACTTTATCACCTAAAACGGCCGCTCATTCAGAGATCACCGGCGGGATCGGGCAACAATCTCCGAACGAATGGCCATTTCGGCCAATAAAGTGCCTATACACGCCCGATTATCGTCTGAAATGCTCGCTCATAACATTGTGCGTTGTGCAGGTCAGCATCCGCGATCGCAGTGTGTACAAACCTTAAGCAGCGTATTCAGGTCATAGAGGAAAAAAGAAGAGGAAGAATCCAAATTAACCAAGCCACGGAATAAGCAGCAGTATCCCGATCATAAATAGTGCTACAAAACTTTTTTTTATTTATATAAAAAAAAATTAAATATTGGGGTCGGAAGCAAGAATCTGGGACTCCAGTAATGCTGGATAACTGATAAAGTCTAAAGAGTACCTAGGGGCGAATACAACAGATTGATATTTTTCCATATTTCAATCAATATCGATCAGTCTATCGAAAAACTAGGTTGGGCAATATTTTCCGCAGTTTTCAAGCTGAAATCTGATCAGAAAACATTACAAGACATAGATTGGACTTTAATTGTCCATTCACAGAATTTTAACACAACATAGACCGAGACATGAATCATTAAATCAATATACATAATTGCTAGAAATGTTAAATTAGATATTGATACTTCATATAATTATAAGAAGGGGAGGATAAGGCTAATGTATCCAGAATGGAAATAAAATTAAATTAAAAAAACACACACAATATTAATAAAGCTTATGATTGGAGTCTAACTACTACTACTCCATTATCTTTACACAACGGGATAGAATCCATCTATCCAGAAAGGAGATGAATTACCAGCCGTGGTATAGAAGGAGTAGCTTTGGAGATAATATCAAGAAAGGGGTGTACAAGAAATGCTAAGAAAAGGTACACTGGATGAGGTTGAAAGGGATTCTTCAGATATTTTCATCCATCACAAAGTGAACATGAGGAATCAATAGATTGTATCGCCCGGACAGGAAATAGATCAAATACCTTGTCCCTGTACTTCAAACACACAGAGAGGTGACATTTTTTCCAGACAGAAGGACAGTAAGCAATAGAGAAGAGAACTTATCTTAAAATGACTCTCCCAGAGAGGTCATGTTATCAACTTTTCATCTTATACTTCACGATTACAACGGAAGTTCTTAAAGGTATCTCCACTCGTTTTTTAGAGTTTTGTGAATCCAGTTCTTTAGAACGGGGAGTAAAGGACTGTGCCTTACCTTCCGTTCTTCAATAGAACACACAGGAGCCAGGAGACAAGGTAAGAAACTTACCCGCTCGCTCGCTTCCCCCCCGGTGGGAATCTGACAGGTCCCGACGGACCTTGTCTTCTATGCGCAATCTATGCGCATAGAAAACAAGGTCCGTCGGGACCTGTGACAAAGCGCGGGGGGAGCGAGCGGGTAAGTTTCTTACCTTGTCTCCTGGTCCTCGAGTGGAGAATACCCTTTTAAAGGACATCTCCACCTGAAAGAAGAATTTTTGGTTATAGTTGTGAAGTGTTCTCATTCATCCAAGTAATGGTATATCTGTTGCATTCAGTTAAATCAACTGACTTAAGTTTAGTCTTAAAGATGTTTTGCTAGTCATCCGACCGCTCTTTCTCAATTCAGATGACTTGTACAAGAATCTGTTGGCATTATGTACCTGGAAAGTCCCAATTAGCATATCACACCAGGTGTTAGGACCTTTAATGCAAAAATGTGCATTGTGGCTAGAGGGTGTTATAGGAAGAACTGCCCAGGGTAAGGTGTCAAAACAGCAGACAGTTGGTTTCGAACCCCCTCCCCCCCTCTATTCCGGCTTAGTTTTCTAATTTTCACAATAATTGGCGTCCTTGACACCTCTCTTGATCCAGTAATGTTCCTTTGCCAATATGTTGACATTACAATCTTCAAAAGGTATGTCCTTTATCCTCAAGATGCAGGTACACTGCCGAGTTCTGACCTGAGGAATTTGCTCTTCTGTGCTGGGCCATATGTTGATGCAGTTGTTGTTTGGCTTCCACCACATCAAATCAGTGCATCTTCACTGCACTGCACTGCGTATATGATGTCTTTTCTTGTGTTTCGGTATTGGGTTTTTCAGATGTACCAATTGCTGCCTTGGTGTGTTGTTTGAAAATTCTTCTTAATTTCTCAGAACCCCCTACCAGGGATACATGTTTCTTTCTCCTGTCTTGGTTTTCCCCTCACTGTTGGTATCGGGTTTTCTTTCCTTCTACTTCTTTTGACAAAGGCCCAGTCTGAATATCACAATTTTATTTCTTAGCCTTCGCTTTTGCTAGAGGGGATGTTCTTCTTCTCTGTGTTGCGGGTTCTGATGGACACCAAGCTTGTGATCTAAGGGTGGTGGAGTTAAGTTAAACATCATACTGATCTGTGCGAGGTTGGTTTTCTGTAAACCTCCACTTCAGTTTTACCATTTCTAACCTTCTACCAAGAATCCAAGAAAGCCAGTGTGTTTTGTCTGTCTTCTATGTAAATTAATGTTCTGGTCCACAGCATCGATGTGTTTGTAAGGCTGTACTACCTTCTGGTAGATTTTAACAGTCAATCCCATGTATCTGAACCAGTGGCTGTGTGCTTTGCCCTCTAAAATGTTATTAAGTGCCTGTTTTTCCACTCCTCCATGTAAAGGTTGCCACAAAACTGGAAATCTCATAGCACCATGTTTTTGCTTATGAACTTATCCCTGTATTTGAAATAGGTGGTATTCAGGCAAGTAGGGAACACACCTCTTTGGGTTCAGATCAGTTTTGCTGGTAAGGGTGCTGGGTTGGCCTAGCTGTTTTCTCACCATATCAAAAGTCTCCTTGGTGGGTATACAGGTGAAGAGAGATGTCACATCATAGGACACCAGAGTTTCTCCTGCACAGTACTATATTTCAATCTTGTTGGTAAACTCCTGGGAGTTCTGGATGTGTGTATAGAACTTCCAACCAATGGCCCTAAGATGTTGGCATAGGTATTTTTCCACCTTATATGTTAATAGAGTTGATGGCTGCTGACTATAGGTCTTAGTGGTGCCCCTGTCCTTGTATCTTTGGTCCATATATGCATGGCTGTGCCTCACCAGGGTAGAGGCAATGATACATTGCGATCAATGGCTTTATCCTTTTGAGCTGTTGTAGTAAGTTATCATCTTTTCTTGTAATAGCTGGTGGATCCCTTGTTAAATCCTCATATGTGTTGTATCGGCCCAGGAGTGCGTTCACCTTAGCATGTTAGTTGAGGTGTTGAGTACCACTATGCATCTTCCTGTTGCTGGCGGCAGAATGGTAGTACTTTCTAGGATATGAAGGCTCTCTTTCCGTGTGGTCAGTTAGATAAAGGAGGTTTAGCACTGCTTAAGACTGAGATACCTTAAGGTGAAGTTGTTCTGTCTCACTCTGTGGTACCTTATTATGTGGATTGAGCTTTGTGGCTGCTATATCCACAGGGATGGCTTTAGAAGTGATGGCAAAGTTCAACCTTAGCCAGGACTTCCATTTCGGCTGGGTTAGGGTCGTTAGACAAGTTCTCAACCCATTCCTCCTTGTTGATGACATCAAATTCCCCTTTTTTATCCAGGTAGTTCGTCTCATTCGGGGGTTGTCTCATTTGAATGGGAAAGCCAGTCGATGGCTAGCGAAACGACTTAAAGAACTGAACTTTAAGTCCAGTTGATCTAACTGAATACAACAGATAACACTTTGGTATATAAGTGGGGCTTTCCTGCTCACCCCCAACCGCTGTCAGATTGTTTAAAAAAAAAAAAAGAAGATCCGACCTCTATTTACACCCCCTCACTCCTGGGCACTCTGTTCGGCTCCCTGCTTGCCGGAATTCACAGCGAAGGGCTGTAAGTAGAGTTCTGATTTTTTTTTAACAATCTGACATGGCGGTTGGGGGTGGGCAGGGATAGCCTACACTACAGTAAAATGGTTTTGTGCTAGGTGAAGGGCAGTTAGGAGAGATGGGGGATGGGTAAAAGGCTGTACCTCTCGGAGGTAGATTGGGCAGAAACCGTTTGGCAGGAAGACAGCTCCTACTCTTCAGTTTCTGGATTGGATATACACTGCAGGAGAACCTAAAGGAGCAGAGAGGTAAGGTATGTTTTTTTCTTAAACTTCACAGTGGGGCCAGTAGTAGGTTAAATTTTAGTTTTGGGAGTGGACATGCCCTTTAAACAAAGGTTTAACTTTGTACCTACTATGCTTTGGACCAATCGAGACTTTAATAGATTTAAATTGTTTTGGGAGATTAGTCTTGAAATGACATTTTAATAATGATTCTGTGATTAATAATTTGATTTAAGTACTAGCCAATTGAGTAATGAAGATATGAGTAGGTCTATGGACAAGTTAACAGTGGGTGGGATTCTGATCATGTGGGCCATGGTAATATTATGGTTTGCAATATTACACAAGCCAAATGTTGACAGACTTTTAAAGGGTCACTATACTTACTGAACAACTTTGTATAATCTGAAAGCACAATGTTAGGATAGTACAAATGATGTACTTACGTGTGTGTCGTGCTTGCTGCTTGTTAGTGAATTTACAATTTTAGTAAACTGCTCCTAATGGCCCCCACCTCCTTAGTCACTGCCCCACTTGTAATCCAGACAACACTGGATACATTCATTACATAATAATGAGCCTATTCAGCCCACTATACAGATCATTAACAAATCTTCCTGACACTGCTGAGAGTGGGTTGTGGCTGCTGCTAGACACTTCTCCCCTCTCCCTTTCTAAGTACATGCTGTGAAATGGGTGGGGGAGGGGCTGCTACTGTGTGAGATACTTCTCCCTTCTGTAAATAGATAATAGATAGACAGACAGACACACAGAGATACAGATATAAAATTGATATATAATGGAAAGACAGATAGATTTATATATAATAGACAGAAAGAACAGAGCAATAGATAGACAGATATATAGATAGATTCAGACGACGTATTAGATAAGACAGAGATAGCTGAGACCAATATGATTAATCAGCTCATATATATTTGGGGTTGTATTAACAAATGTTTTTGACAGTTTGGGAGATCCTAGTAAGAGGTCACTGGAGGGAAACAATTAGCATACCTGGTTTGAGAGGTCTTTCCCTGTACATGCTGTTATTTAAAATGAAGACTTCTGAGAATCTACAGCTCGGATTTCAAATCTGAAAAATGTGTTGGAGGAGTGGACCATTACACTATCTAAAGGTAGGATTTTTGAAAATTAGATTTTTGGAAGTATAGATAACCCTTTAATGCTTATGGTACTTCATATGGTATATCTAGTTATATTAAAGATACCATCAATATAATCAACAAATAAGAATGATTCATTGGAAATCCACCTATCGTGATTTTACAGCATTATAGAGGGATGGTAGAAGTGAAGTTTTGGCTTCACAAACTGAATTTTATTCAGACATACAAAATGACTATTTACGGGTTTAAAATTCCTGTTGTCTATGAAGTACCGTATAAACTCGAGTATAAGTCGATCCGAGTATAAGTCGAGGTACCTATTTTCACCTGAAAAATTTGTAAAAAACTGATTGACTCGAGTATAAGTCGAGGGTAGAAATTATCACCACACTGCCTTCTGATTCTGTGTTGTTTTTAGGCTTTAGTGCCCTTTAAATGGACAGCAGAAGTCCAGACATAATCCCATACAGTAATAGCCAAATCCAGTAACTAACCTCCAATTCTTTGGCATTCAGATGTTTGGAAACTACAACTCCCAGCATGCTTTGTTGCTGGGAGTTTCAGTTTTCTAAACATGTGGAGTGCAAGGTTCAGTAAACTTTAATTAAGCTTACCATCATTACAATTCTCCTGAACCCCATATAGTAAGGGCTCTGACCCCCTATGTAAAGGAACTTGACCCCATATAGTAAAGGTTTGTGACCCAATAGTTAAAATGTCACCTGAGAGTTGTAGTTTCAAGCTGTCCTTTGCACTGAACAACCAGCTGTTTTTTTTGCCCAAACTGAGGAGACCTATCAGATATACGCATCCAGTGACAGTGCTGAGTGAGTCCAGCAGCCAGATACAGGAAGTGTAAGGCAGATCAGCTCTGTAACTTTCTATGCAGGTTAACACAGTGCGCCACTACTGGTTACTATCTGATTGCAGAATTGGATCTAAATTAGGACTTGACCCGAGATAAGTCGAGGTTAGGTTTTCAGGCTAATTTTAAAGCCTGAAAAATTCGACTTATACTCGAGTATATACGGTACTTAATCTGAATGGATCCTTCTTACAATGCATGTGGATACAATGCATGGGGGCAAAATTTGCCTCATCGTATGTTAACCTGTTAATGTAGCACATACATATATTTGGAACCACAATCCCTTTAAGACCAAATCAAAACACAATCAAATACTACAGGCATATTGATGAAATCATTATTGTTGTGGATTGTAAGGACACAATCTCTTTTGACAATATTGCAATATTGGGTACTGTTGAGGTTTATTTTTTACAACCCAACGGATTCTAATGAGATCCAATTTTTGGTTGTTAAATTTTCCTCCTGACTATTACTATTTGTAGGAAAAGTATTGAAAACCTTTTCTAGAAACACCCTGCTCCATCGACTCTTGCGAGTTGAGTTAAAAGATTAAAAAGACTATTGCGTTTTTAGCTTTTTGCAATTGTATCTTAACTAAACAAATGGAAAAACATGAACATGCATGCGATTTTTGGTGCGGTGTCTACATTGTTTGGGTAACCAAACATTTAATGTTTCTACTTATGGCAAAACACGCAGAGAGGTAATGCATGGTTTGTACGAGTGGAATTTTAGGGCCCACCTAACATTTAAATCTCTATGATTCACACTTTAAGAATCTATTCCACTCATACCGACTCATTTTTTTATTAAAATTTCTCTTGCTGTCCCTTAGCCTTTGTATTTCAATTTTAGCAATTCTCATATTTTTGGTGCGAATGGGCTGTGGGCCCAACGAGGGGGATTCCTGTGGCCTAGTCAGACACTAGGTGTGTATTTTCTTAACAGTATCTTCAGCTCAAATAGTATATATATATATATGCATATGACAGAGTTAGAAACAAGTAGCTCTACAATTAAAGGGCATGTCTACCCTTCTACAAAAATGCGTTGCAGAACCCCCAAAACCTCAGTTCCTCTCCCAGACTGAGAAAAGAACCTAAGGCTTCGTTCACACTAGATCATTTCTGACAGTTCTGACGTTGGGGTCCATTTTAACGGATCAATGACCCGTCCATAAAAAAAACAAAAAAAAAAACTGTGCATGCATTTTGTCCAGAAGAGACACGTTTTGATTCAAAATATAGCTAAAAAGGAGCGCTAAAAACGGATTAAAACGTACCAAAAAAATTTACTGTCCTTGTGGTTCATTTTGTTCCATTTCTAGTGTGGACATAGCCTCAAAATCCATGATCCACTGTCTACTGCTTGGTAACACTGCTGGCCATTACCGAATGAGAGAGCATAAGAACAAGTGTTGGTGGAGCGTGGATTTGTACGTTTTTTCTGTCGGGAGCATCATTGCAGATGTGAGTAAAACATAACTAGGGTTTTTTTTGTAGAAGGGTGGACCTGCCCTCTAAAGGCGGATTATTCAAATTGTAGAACAGTTTGCATACTAACAAGCCAAAATCACAAAAGTTAATGGTTGTAGAACAGCAGAATTTGTGGTACTCCTGAGGATTTTGCGAATTATTCTAAAGCTTCTTCTAATTCTCCCCTGCACGCAAACCCTGTTTTTTTCTCGAGGTACTCTCCAGGGTCACAGAACACCAAATGGGTAGCAGTGGAACAAAGTCAAAAAGCAACAAAACAATGTCCAGAACAGGAACAAACATTAAATTTTTCTTACTACATATTATTAGAATAAGGAGCATTTTTTTACTTAGTCACCCTAAAATGATTGACACAAACTTAAAGGGCAAGGCCAGCCCCAAATGAAAACTTACATACAGGTAAATCACCCCCCCAAACCCTAAACGGTAATAGTTTGAAATCTGAAATATATAAGTCCAACCTGAAATCCTGCACAATGTCCTGTTTCCCCTGTTTCTGCTTCCTGGTTCTTCCAGTTAATAACTGTCAGTTATGGATTGTCAGTTGATATCAAAGCCAATGATTGAATGCTAATCCTCTGTCTGCCTCTTCTGAGCATGCCCAGGCTCAGTACAGTCTCATACAGGTTTCTAATTGCTCAGTTTCATGAGGCATCCAGAAGCATAGCAGGATACAGTAATGAATTCATAGGACAAAGTATGATACATCAAAATATTTTAAGAGGCTATTCTTTCTAAAAGATGTTCTTATGAGGGTGGAGTTGTCCTTTAAGGTGGCCATAGATAGATCGCTTGGCCTAAAGTTGCCCCCATCCCAGAAACAAAATCAGGCCAATTGGTCTGATTTGTCGGCAAGCACCATATACGGGACAATATCAGCAGATACTCTGTACTGGAACTCGTATACTCTGTAAAAAGGCAACATAAAGACTGTTCCAACTATCATCCTTGCAGCCCCATTTCCACTAGCAGGGTGAACCTAGGGGCACTATCCATACAACTCTATCTGCAGCAGATGGGTTTACCTGTGTGTAACGATTGCTACACTCACATAGATTCCATCTGAACAATTAAGTTCCTATTGGTTAAAAGCCCCAAGGTATTTTATCCAATAGTTACAGAAGGGACAAATAAAAATCAGGAAACAACATTTCTTATTATCAGCTCCACGGACTTCCATAACAAATTTTGTCGCTGGAAATTTTCTATTTTTCATTAACAATTTCAGTCAATGAATGGTAAATGAAGAGGATTGAAGTGATATTTAGCAAGTGTGAAGCATTACTACTGAGAAGTTTTCAAAGGCTCAGCTAGCTCTGAATAAGCCTGTAAACATATGTGCAGTAGGTAATGACTGCACCCATCTGAACTGATCTCAGATCACCATAGCAATAGCTGCTAGAGATCTCATCCTGTTAGAATTTCACAGCAAGGTGTTTTTTTAGCAACCCCAAGATACTGATGCTCAGTTAGGGTGTGAGGTCTTGCAGGACTCAATTTAAAACGGTCGCAGAACCGTTTTTTCTAATCAATAAATAAAAATGTAAAATAACAGTGAAGTGAAATGGAGCTTACATTTGTATCAGGTAAATAAATAACTTAACAAATTTAGTAAGATATTGAGCAGTGGAGACAAAAAACAAATGGTGTATGATTCAGAAAATCTCTGCTATGTGATCACACACAGAAAAAAACAAAAATATTCCTTTAGAAGTACTGAAATATCTGGACCCTTGTGTCAAAAATAACATTTAGTTTTGAAATTCTATGATGATGTACCCAGATTGGAAGCCTCTTACTTTACTGTAAACCCCATCACCCAACGAGAAATGGAAGTGCTGGAAATTCAAAGCATGTCACTACACTAGATATATGTGACTGCATTGAAAAGTATATGATTGTATATTTTAATCCCATCAAATATTCTAAATATGTATGGAACTTATTCTATAGACAGGATAGTAGTAAATAGACATCTAGGACAAACTTTAAACTAATTTGGCAACATTTAAGGTATATTAGTGGAACTTCGGTGGAACTTTCCTGAATGTTTATTTATGTCTACATAGCATATTTACTTGTAGACTATTATTTCCCCGTGTATATACTATTTTGAGTGCCTCCCATTAGGAGTATAGTGGTCACTTTTGGCTTCTATGCTGTGCTCACATATTATATTATCTGTTTATAGACCCACAGCACCCACACTATTAAGTGTGTATTATGTGTTAGAAGGTTTTGTTCTATACCTATAGAATTGTTCATATTGAGGGTACATTAGCAAAGCATGGCCTAATGAGTTCATTACATCAAGTGCAAGAAAAGCCATATTTCATCCCAAAAATATTATGAGGTAATTACATAGAAAAGTCTACGGTGTTGCTTGCAAACATATAGAAACAATTTGCACAATGTTTACTTCTATTTAATATTTTTGTAATATTACTATATATTTTAATTTTTTTTTTTACATTCATTCAGGAGGTTAATTTATTTTTACCTAGTAACTTGGTTCAGTGGCAAAATGTCAAGAATTTAAAATTCCTGTAAAATATTGTTTTATCTTTCACTGCATAACACATTTAATTTAAACAGAGTGCACAAAACCAGGCAATAAAAGTTAAACATTAGAAGACAATGTTGGATTCAATTATAGTTCATACAGGAATAAGTACCCCCTAGTAAGTCACAAGTCATCACTCATAATGGTTATTTACATCTCAATATTTTAACAGCTAGGATTAGTTTTGTACACAAATGTAAGGCCGGGCAATTCACAAGATAACCATAGCTCAAAAGATTTCCCCCCTGAATTTTAAATATTTGGCATTTTACTTAAAATGTTTCAAAATATATATTAACATAGAAAAAAAAAAAAAAAAAAAATTATATATATATCAATATTATATATATATATATATATATATATATATATATATATATATATATATAAATTTCACTTAAATGTAGCTTTCTAAATGCATGTTCTGCACATTGTCAAAAGTTTGACAGAAATCCAAGATTAGCAACAATGCCATGGAACAACCTAACTGTAAAATCAGCGTCATATACAGAACTGAAAATTGGCAAATGTCTCTAAAATAAATTAGCATACAGGATAGAACACCGAATGTGCATTTTGCTTGTAAGGAAAACTATTATAAAGAAAATGAAAGTCAAAACCCAAATATACTCCACTATAAAATCAAAGGATCAGTCATGCTACATCCAGGATAAAACCTACATATATCATTTACATATATTTTCACCAAAAGTAACCCATAATATAAGACACTACTGCACTAAATAGCTATGCAACAGGGAAGAATTTAAGGTAATGCTCAACACTTTCTACCACGCTTCACTTCAGCAAGACTTATTAGATCTGACATCTACACAGCTAGACACAGGTTAATGGATTTGGCTTATGAATAACAGAATTGCACTGTAAATTTCTCCTAAAATTCTAGTTAACTATACTATTTTGCCATTAATTCTTCAGCGTAATGAATAACCCTAGTAACAGTCCAGGTTAAACTGGGAAGCCTTTGGTAAGTATTTCTTACGGTAATTTCAGCACAAAAATATGGCCAGCTAAAGCTGCAAAAAAAAACAGTTTGCATGGTGGATCGTGCAGTTCCATAGGAACCACACGATCGGCCGTGATTTACCAACAGGCCCAATCATCTTTTTGGCCGATAGATGGGTCCATGGCCGCCACGCACACACCATGAGTTTTTCGCCCGACCAACTGATACACGTTACTATCAGTCGGTCGCCCAGAAATATCTCTTGGTGTCTGAGCCTATTAAAAAAATGATTTCCCAGTTTGAGATGGCAGGTTTTGGACCAGAGATTGCCCTTTCTGACACTGATTTTAGGTGCCAACTTACACTAACATATTCTAATCTATTACTTGTATCTTAATTCCCAATTAGAAAGCAACTTTTTGATCATCTGCAGTGCTTACAGTTGTAGGTCATTGGCATTGTGAGAAGTTGTTTTTTTACCATAAACCTTGCAAAAACAGGAAAATCCTGTTTGATCCTACAGAATTTGTCTAATACCAGCTATGTGAAGCTTCGGTACGCTTTAGATGTCCAAAGCCACTTATCTCAGGGGATCAAAACAATTCCCTCACATAGCACACACACACAAATAGAACAAAAGGGTTGGCGCTCCAAGGAAGGCGAGCACAACCAGGTACATAAAACAAAAACTTTATTAGGAAACCGATACCATCTTGCATTATGCGTTCGTACTATACTTAGCACTTATTCATTGTCCGCAACACACATGTTTATAACATATTTCCAAATAAACTTATTGACCAACTCACCAAAATTTTATAAAACTATTTACAAGGTAAACCCACATATCTAAACCCTACTAGGAGGAAACAATGTCCAATAGTCCCTACAGTCAAGTCTATGTAGTCTCACCCTCTACGTTTAAACAACAAAAGCCAGTATTAAAATATAGGCATTTTAGGGCATCCCCATCAAGCGCAATGTATGCTGTAAGTTTTAATGGTCTAATTAATAACCACAGGCGGCACTTAAAAAATAATTTTGGGTTTTTCAACTCAGACAGCAATCCAGCAAGGCAGAAAAGCACATGGGGTTGAAGATGACTCCTGCTTATGAACACTGAAGATGTACTACACAGCCTGCTTTCAATAGAAGTTTCATATTTGCAATCTTATCTGTCAAGTATTTTACAGTGTTTAAATTTACAAATATCGATTATTATAATAAATTAGTTTTCATCAAAACCCCAAGGCTATATAAAAGAATTTGACTGATTGTTAAATTTGGAAAGCATTGCTGGCTAAAGCTAGCAATACAAGGTCGATTTGTGTTAGATCATTTTATATTTTGATCGACTTGTTGCATAGGACCATCATCTGTTGATTGGAATAGAATCGACACAGAACCAACACACATTTTTTCTTTATTAATGCAATTCTTTACTAAAAAGATTATTTATAAATTTTGCACTACTGGCTCAGTGTTCACAGATCTCTGGGAGGGTGATACAAAGTCCCTGTTCCACTGGAATTTTATGGGTAAACTTGTTTTATCTTTAAGGACTGAGGTCCTCATCTCACAGATAATGCAAAAAATAGTGAGAAAAGGTATGGTATTAAAGGGAATGACCACCCTCTGGAAAAAAATGAGTATGCTATGCAAAACCCTCCTAAACCTTGACTTCGTTTTGTTGCTTCCAGCAAGAGATCTTATACAATCCACCACCACAGCTCTGCACTCTGTATTCGATTTTTAAAGTAATAAGTTTATTAATACTATAATTTTTTCTTTAGTTTTGGGTACTATCGGTTATTTATAACTGTGACATCTTTTTGCTAAGTCGTTTCAACTATCAAGAAATCTGTACCAAACATTTTGTATAGTTGTGAATTATCTTTCATCCTTGGAATTAAATTAGCATTATTTAATATACTTCACAGTTCCTATTAACCGAATAATATAAACACCTTAGATGGCATATAACAAAACATACAATTTGGGGAGAAGGAACCGGAGGGTTTATACAGTATCATGTTGGTTTAGTGGTACTTGTTGAATATTGATATTTGAGAATAATTTGTATCACATAGGGGGTCCAGAGTTTCATATTTGGACTCTGTCTATTTGGGGTTTATTCCGACTGGTATGTTCATACAATATAATTGTACCATATATTCCAGATTTTTTGCAAATTTATCTGGAAAGCCTCTTCCAATATATATTAGTCTGATATAAGGAGTGGCTGCATTGATCATTTCTTTCCACACTTTGATTTTTTGGGGTGACATCCAGTTCAAAACAATAGTTTTTCTAGCATAAAACAGGACCTCACATAAAAATATTAAGTGTTATCGTGATCAGAGTCCACCTCAGGTATTTCCAATATGCATAACTTAGGTTCCAGTGGAACCTCTGTGTTCAATATTTCAGGTAAAATCTTACTATTTTGCCCAGAATCTAGTGACTGGGGGGCATAACCATAATAAGTGCCAGAAGTCTTCTCAGGGCTCAAGACATTTAGGAGATTCTGTTGAATATCTTGGAGACATACAGGCCAATCTATTTGGTGTCATATATACTTGATGTAAAATATAAAACTGGATTAGTTTGTTATTTGCAGCTTGTGATGCCTGAGGTGGTCTCAGATAGGTCTTCCCAGTCCTCTGCTTCCAGATTAGGAATATACCTGGTCCATATCATTATATGAGATGTATCTGTAGCTAAATTATTAGGGTGGCATATACCAGAGACAGTCTTTTCTCCCTCCCCATTTTCAGAGATTGGATGGTTCTGGATTTATTGACCCTGAAATTCAGTATAAAGGCAGTATCTTAATTGTATATATCTAAATAGAACTTATCAGGGATATCATACCTTTGCTTAAGGTCTGAAAAATCAGCCTGAAAACTCGGACTCGGTTATACTCGAGTCACTCACCTTTGAAGAAGATCAGCGTCCTCCATTCCGGCAGCCGCACGATCAGTCCATGTACTGGGCGCCGGCTGACGTCACTAATTGGCGCCGGGCTTGGCCAATTAGTGACGTCAGCCGGCGCGCCAGTACATGGACTGATCGTGCGGCTGCCGGAATGGATGAGGACGCTGCTGCCGGAGAGGAACTTACCACACACAGTCCTAGGAAGCCCTTGGATGGAGGAGAGCCCACAGATCCTGGATGAAGAGAGCCCACAGGTACAAACTTAACTGGGTTTGAGGGTGGCATTCAAGATGTTTGGAAATACAACTCCCAGCATGCTTTATTAGCTGGGAGTTGTAGTTTCCAAACATCTTGAATGCCAAGTGAGGGTGGCATTTAAGATGTTTGAAACTACAACTCCCAGCTAATAAAGCATGCTGGGAGTTGTAGTTTCCAAACATCTTGAATGCCACCCTCACTTGGCATTCAAGATGTTTGGAAACTACAACTCCCAGCTAATAAAGCATGCTGGGAGTTGTAGTTTCCAAAACATCTTGAATGCCAAGTTCTACCCTCGGTTTATACTCGGGTCAACAACTTTTATTAGATTTTAGGTGAAATTGGGTACCTCGGTTTATACTCGGTCGGTTTATACTCGAGTATATACGGTAACATATTATGATTTCTGATTTGCTCCAAACCTCTGATGCAGCAAAACCTGAGAGATAATAACCTGGGGATTTTTTGTTAAGAGAGTAGAGAGTCATTTCTTAGCATTTTAGGGGGCAGGTAGGCAGAAGGAAATACATTCTACATCATATATCAAAGGAGTGGGGGTGTCTTGGGCCTCAGGTGGAGGTAGCCAGGTAAAAATGATTTCTTTTAAATGTGATTCTTTATTGATGTGATTCTTTTGTAAATCCTTTTCTAATGCAATTCCTTACTAAATGTGATTCTTAACTAATGGGATTTGTAGCTGCATTTTTCAACATGTGTTAATGCTTATTATTGCGATTGAACAAAAAACTATTGAAATTTCCCAAAAACCTGTAAGATAATTGGAAAAAATCGGCATACATTTTTCAACCTGACGATCAAAATTTGGTTGATTCTAAAGTTGATATCTGTCACTTTCGATCAATCTAATGCAAAAAAAGAATCAATTTTAAAAGCGATTGCTTTAATGAATTAAATTCATTGATCAATCGAAAGAAAAAATGTATTCATTTATGGATATATAAATGGAATATGTATTTATATTTTTACAGAGCTTGCATTGAGTTCTTATGAGCAACTAGTTAGGTGGGGGTACATAACACTATTACACATAGGAAAGGTCTAGTTGTATTTGTGTAATTATCACTATTTAACTAAATAAAAATTGTATGCAGCAGCATCAACAGATAACCCCAGCTGGTAAGATGCAATAAAAAAAACTTTATTAACTTGTCAGACATGACAAGCTAAAATAACATACAAATTACACTATACAAAGTATAGACGGGCCAATTATCGTCCGAACGAACGTTTGTACACATTGTGTGTTGCGGGTCGGGACCCAAGATCGCACGTGTGTACGAACCTTTAGCCAATGCAATATTTTCAGACTCGCACTCTCCCCCAATCCCTTATCCATAGAATAAAATAATACCTCCTTTAGGAGAGATAATCCTGTTTCTGTTTGTTAGACAGGAAGAGATGTCCCTACACTATAGAAGACACGAACCTGTGTTCTGCAGTTATGAAATCTAATAAGATTGAAACATGGCACAATAGTCTGGGTTCTTTATAGGACCTAAGGCTTACCAATAGTGATCCCTCTTCAGGAGGATAGCAGAGTCCATATAGGACTCTGCCTCCTACCTGGCCTGGAATTTTGGCATGCATACTGCAGCCCTTCTCCCCCTCCCTCTCCCTCAAGGATTCCCTCCCCCTGTGTAAACCCTAATATATAGTATTCCCCCTGCCAGCCCAGCCCCAACCGCTATATTTATATTGTTTAGAAAGCTCCCCAAACTTTATTACCTCTCCTATTTCCTCCACCGAAATGAGCTGCCAGCAGCCGCGTCCGTGATTTGCTGCCGCTCAGCCAATCACAGACGCGACTGCCGGTCCGCCCCTCTGTTGCATTTTCTCGCAAGCAGAGGGCCGGGAGCGCAGCGGAGGAAAGAGGGGAGGTAAGTGAGTTTGGGGAGCTTCTAAACATAAAAATATAGCGGTGGGGCTGGGCTGGCAGGGGGAATACTATATTAAAAATCAATTTTAGGGCGGACATGCCCTTTAATGATAACTTATACTTAGGGGAACTTTTCACCTAAGGGGCCATATTTATAAAAAGTTTGCCATACTGCAGTTATTGTAAAAGTACTATCGGGGCATACATTTACAGCAATGGTAGGATAAGCCATACCTATGTCACCACTAGTAACCCCTATCACCACCCCGATCTGATGGGGATACCACCTCCAGAACCCTGAACCTCAGCTCATTCTCTGTATGTCCTGCCTCAACATAATGCTTAGGTACAGGTAACTTTACATCCCTCTTTTTAATGCTGGAAGATGCGTGAGATCCGTGCCTTTACCATTGGGTGGTTTCGCCCACATATATTAGGCCGCACGGACACCACAGCATGTAGACTACGAAAGAAGAGCCACATGTACAGAACTCTCTAAGTTGTATAGTTTACCCGTAGTAGGGTGTCTGAAAGAAGTGCCTTTATCCACAAATTTACATTGTACGCAATGTAGGCAGGAATACATTCCCACCCTTCTTTTACCAAAGAATGCGTTCCCCTCTTTCTTCTCTCTCCTGAAGGTAGACCTCACCAAGCCATTACCAAGCGAAAACTGTAAAACTTCCTGGGGTGTGGCTTAACACTCCATTTTGAAGATACCATTACAAACGGAGTGGGGACCCAATGTTTTCCCATGAAATTATTAATTTATTGATATAAATAAGGGATATATTATATATATAGATTATATATCATAGATAAAATAGATATAGATATATATAAGGACATAATAGTATATAGATATATCTAGATATAGATATATTATCTAAATATATATAATATATAGTTATATAGGATATTATATATATATAGGGATATAGAGTAATAAAGAGATATATATATAATAATATATATATATATAGAGGAGATATAGATATATAATAGAGATTATATGGGATAGAGATATTAGAATATATAAGAAAATATTACCTATAGCATATAGATAACGAGAATACTATATATGATATAGATAGTATGATTAGAGATCTATAGTATATATATATATATATATAATATATAGAGTATATACTATATATATATATCATATATTATATATATATATATATTCTCAACACTACCGAGGGCATCCTAGGTCTTCCCCTCCCCAGACACCAATAACAACAAACAAAGTGTCGGACTTCAGATACATGCAATTGGCTACCACGGAGCCGTCAATCAGGATCCTGAGGTATTCAATACATTGGATCTCCAGAAGTTCGACACTTTGTTTGTTGATTATTGTTGTCCTTTGGAGTGAAGACTATGATGCCCCAGTAGGGTGAGTTGTATTTTATCAGTTAAATTTTCCGGCACAAAACAGGCTGTGACATTTTGGACAGGAAGTGGCGAGCGGATACGAACGATTATATTTATAATATTTATATATATAATCATATATAATTATACACACACACACACATACACACACAACACACACACACTGATAGGCAAAAGTATTCGGCCCCCCTGAGTTTTTTCCACATATTGCTCACGTACTGCGCCACAACATGAATCAATTTATTGAATTCACATGAAAACGACATACAAGTGGTGTACACGTGAGAAGTGGAACAAAATCATACATGATTTCAAACCCGTCCCCACTCCTGTTTTGTAATGGTATCTTCAAAATGGAGTGTTAAGCCACACCCCAGGAAGTTTTACAGTTTTCGCTTGGTAATGGCTTGGTGAGGTCTACCTTCAGGAGAGAGAAGAAAGAGGGGAACGCATTCTTTGGTAAAAGAAGGGTGGGAATGTATTCCTGCCTACATTGCATACAATGTAAATTTGTGGATAAAGGCACTTCTTTCAGACACCCTACTACGGGTAAACTATACAACTCTAGAGAGTTCTGTACATGTGGCTCTTCTTTCGTAGTCTACATGCTGTGGTGTCCGTGCGGCCTAATATATGTGGGCGAAACCACCCAAATGGTAAAGGCACGGATCTCACAGCATCATTCCAGCATTAAAAAGAGGGATGTAAAGTTACCTGTACCTAAGCATTATGTTGAGGCAGGACATACAGAGAATGAGCTGAGGTTCAGGGTTCTGGAGGTGGTATCCCCATCAGATCGGGGTGGTGATAGGGGGTTACTAGTGGTGACATAGGTATGGCTTATCCTACCATTGCTGTAAATGTATGCCCGCGATAGTACTTTTACAATAACTTGCAGTATGGCAAACTTTTTTTATAAATATGGCCCCTTAGGTGAAAAGTTCCCCTAAGTATAAGTTATCATTAAAGGGCATGTCCGCCCTAAAATTGATTTTTTAATATAGTATTCCCCCTGCCAGCCCAGCCCCAACTGCTATATTTTTATGTTTAGAAAGCTCCCCAAACTCTACTTACCTCCCCTCTTTCCTCCGCTGCGCTCCCGGCCCTCTGCTTGCGAGAAAATGCAAACAGAGGGGCGGGACCGGCAGTGCGCGTCTGTGATATGGCTGAGCGGCCAGCCAACAACGGACGCGGCTGCTGGCAGCTCATTTCGGTGGAGGAAATAGGAGAGGTAAGTTAAGTTTGGGGAGCTTTCTAAACATATATAAAATAGCGGTTGGGGGGCTGGCAGGGGGAATACTATATATTAAGGGTTTCACACTAGGGGGAGGGAATCCTGGAGGGGAGGGAGGGGGAGAAGGGCTGCAGTATGCATGCCAAAATTCCAGCCAGGTAGGAGGCAGAGTCCTATATGGACTCTGCTATCCTCCTGGGAGGGATCACTATTGGTAAGCCTTAGGTCCTATAAAGAACCCAGACTATTGTGCCATGTTTCAATCTTATTAGATTTCATAACTGCAGAACACAGGTTCGTGTCTCTATAGGGTAGGGACATCTCTTCCGTCTAACAAACAGAAACAGGATATCTCTCTAAAGGAGGTATTATTTTATTCTATGGATAAGGGATTGGGGAGAGTGCGAGTCTGAGAATATTGCATTGGCTAAAGTGTCGTACACACGTGCGATCTTGGGTCCCGACCCGCAACACACAAGGTGTACAAACGTTCGTTTCGGACGATAATTGGCCCCGTATACTTTGTATAGTGTAATTTGTATGTTATTTTAGCTGTCATGTCTGACAAGTTAATAAAGTTTTTTTATTGCATCTTACCAAGCTGGGGTTATCTGTTGATGCTGCTGCATACACATTTTTATTTAGTTAAATAGTGATAATTACACATACAACTAGACCTTTCCATGTGTAATAGTGTTATGTACCCCCACCTAACTAGTTGCTCATAAGAACTCAATGCAACTCTGTAAAAATATAAATACATATATTCCATTTATATATCCATAAATGAATAAATTTTTTCTTTCGATTGATCAATGAATTAATCATTAAAGCAATCGCTTTTAAAATTGATTCTTTTTTGCATTAGATTGATCGAAAGTGACAGATATCAACTTTAGAATCAACCAAAATTTTGATTGGTCAGGTTGAAAAATGTATGCCGATTTTCAATTATCTTACAGGTTTTTGGGAAATTTCAATAGTTTTTTGTTCAATCGCAATAATAAGCATTAACACATGTTGAAAAATGCAGCTACAAATCCCATTAGTTAAGAATCACATTTAGTAAGGAATTGCATTAGAAAAAGATTTACAAAAGAATCACATCATAAAAGAATCTTTAAAAGAAATCATTTTTACCTGGCTACCTCACTGAGGCCCAAGACACCCCACCTCTTGATATATGATGTAGAAGTATCTTTCCTGCCTACCTGCCCCCTAAAATGCTAAGAAATGACTCTCTACTCTCTTAACAAAAAATCCCAGGTTATTATATTCAGGTTTTGTGCATCCGAGGTTAGGGAGCAAATCAGAAAATAATATGTTTACCGTATATACTCGAGTAAAAACCGACCGAGTATAAACCGAGGTACCCAATTCACCTAAAAATCTAATAAAAGTTGTTGAACGAGTATAAACCGAGGGTAGAACTTGGCATTCAAGATGTTTTGGAAACTACAACTCCCAGCATGCTTATTAGTGGGAGTGTAGTTTCCAAACATCTTGAATGCCAAGTGAGGGTGGCATTCAAGATGTTTGGGAATACAACTCCCAGCATGCTTTATTAGGTGGGAGTTGTAGGTTCCAAACATCTTAAATGCCACTCACTTGGCATTCAAGATGTTTGGAAACTACAACTCCCAGCTAATAAAGCATGCTGGGAGTTGTATTTCCAAACATCTTGAAGCCACCTCAAACCCAGTTAAGTTTGTACCTGTGGGCTCTCTTCATCCAGGATCTGTGGGCTCCTCCATCCAAGGGCTTCCTAGGACTGTGTGTGGTAAGTTCCTCTCCATCCTCCGGCAGCAGCGTCCTCTCCATTCCGGCAGCCGCACGATCGTCCATGTACTGGCGCGCCGGCTGACGTCACTAATTGGGCCAAGCCCGGCGCCCAATTAGTGACGTCAGCCGGCGCCCAGTACATGGACTGATCGTGCGGCTGCCGGATGGAGAGGACGGCTGCGAAGGATGGACGCTGATCTTCTTCAAAGGTGAGGACTCGAGTAAACCGAGTCCGAGTTTTCAGGCTGATTTTTCAGACCTTAAGCAAAGGTATGATATCCCTGATAAGTTCTATTTAGATATATACAATTAAGATACTGCCTTTTATCTGAATTTCAGGGTCAATAAATCCAAACCATCCAATCTCTGAAAATGGGAGTGGAGAAAAAGACTGTCTCGGGTATATGCCACCCTAATAATTAGCTACAGATACATCTTATAATGATATGGACCAGGTATATTCCTAATCTGGAAGCAGAGGACTGGGAAGACCTATCTGAGACACACCTCAGGGCATCACAAGCTGCAAATAACAAACTAATCCAGTTTTATATTTTTACATCAAGTATATATGACACCAAATAGATTGGCCTGTATGTCTCCAAGATATTCAACAGAATCTCCTAAATGTCTTGAGCCCTGAGAAGACTTCTGGCACTTATTATGGTTATGCCCCCCAGTCACTAGATTTTGGGACAAAATAGTTAAGATTTTACCTGAAATATTGAACACAGAGGTTCCACTGGAACCTAAGTTATGCATATTGGAATACTGAGGTGGACTCCTGATCACGATAACACTTAATATTTTTATGTGAGGTCCTGTTTTATGCTAGAAAAACTATTGTTTTGAACGGATGTCACCCCAAAAATAAAGTGTGGAAAGAAATGATCAATGCAGCCACTCCTTAATCAGACTAATTATATTGGAAGAGGCTTTCCAGATAAATTTGCACAAAAATCTGGAATATATGGTACAATTATATGGTATGAACATACCAGTCGGAATAAACCCTCAAATAGACAGAGTCCAAATATGAAACTCTGGACCCCCTATGTGATACATATATATTCTCAAATATCAATATTCAACAAGTACCACTAAACCACAATGATACTGTAATAACCCTCCCGGTTCCTTCTCCCCAATTGTATGTTTTGTTATCAATGCATCTAAGGTGTATTATATTATTCGGTTAATAGGAACTGTGAAGTATATTAAATAATGCTAATTTAATTCCAAGGATGAAAGATAATTCACAACTATACAAAAATGTTTGGTACAGATTTCTTGTATATTGAAACGAGCAAAGGACCGTAGACAAAAAGATGTCACAGTTATAAATAACCGATAGTACCCAAAACTAAAGAGAAAAATTATAGTATTAATAAACTTATTACTTTAAAATCGAATACAGAGTGCAGAGCTGTGGTGGGTGGATTGTATAGATCTCTGCTGGAAGCAAACAAAACGAAGTCAAGGTTTAGGAGGGTTTTGCATAGCATACTCATTTTTTTCCAGGGGTGGTCATTCCCTTTAATACCATACCTTTTCTCACTATTTTTTGCTATCTGTGAGATGAGGGACCTCAGTCCTTAAAGATAAAACAAGTTTACCATAAAATTCCAGTGGAACAGGGACTTTGTATCACTCCCCGAGATCTGTGAACTGAGCCAGTAGTGCAAAATTTATAAATAATCTTTTTAGTAAAGAATTGCATTATAAAGATAAAAATGTGTGTTCTGGTTCGTGTTCGATTCTATTCCAATCAAAAGATGATGGTCCTATGCAACAAGTCGATCAAAATATAAAATGATCTAACACAAATCGACCTTGTATTGCTAGCTTTAGCCAGCAATGCTTTCCAAATTTAACAATCAGTCAAATTTTTATATAGCCTTGGGGTTTTGATTGAAAACTAATTTCTTATAATAATCGATATTTGTAAATTTAAACACTGTAAAATACTTGACAGATAAGATTGCAAATATGAAACTTCTATTGAAAGCAGGCTGTGTAGTACATCTTCAGTGTTCATAAGCAGGAGTCATCTTCAACCCACATGTTGCTTTTCTGCCTTGCTGGATTGCGTCTGAGTTGAAAAACCCAAAATTATTTTTTAAGTACATGCCCTGTGGTATATAATTAGACCATTAAAACTTACAGACAACATTGCGCTTGATGGGGAGCCCTAAAATGCCTAATTTAATACTGGCTTTTGTTGTTAAACGTAGAGTGGTGAGACTACATAGACTTGACTTAGGGACTATTGGACATTGTTTCCTCCTAGTAGGGTTTAGATGTGGGTTTACCTTGTAAATAGTTTTATAAAATTTTGGTGAGTTTGGGTCAATAAGTTTATTTGGAAATATGTATAAACATGTGTGTTGCGGACAATGAATAAGTGCTAAGTATAGTACGAAACGCATAATGCAAAGATGGTATCGTTTCCTAATAAAGTTTTTTGTTTTATGTACCTGGTTGTGCTCGCCTTCCTTGGAGCGCCAACCCTTGTTTCTATTTGTGTGTGTGTGCTATGTGAGGGAATTGTATTTTGATCCCCTGAGATAAGTGGCTTTGGACATTAAAAGCTACGAAGCTTCACATAGCTGGTATTAGACAAATTCTGTAGGATCAAACAGGATTTTCCTGATTTTTGCAAGGTTTATGTAAAAAACAACTTCTCACAATGCCAATGACTACAACTGTAAGCACTGCAGATGATCAAAAAGTTGCTTCTAATTGGGAATTAAGATACAATGTAATAGATTAGAATATGTTAGTGTAAGTTGGCACCTAAAATCAGTGTCAGAAAGGGCAATCTTCTGGTCCAAACAACCTGCCATCAAACTGGGAAATCATTTTTTTAATAGGCTCAGACACCAAGAGATATTCTGGGGACCGACTGATAGTAACGTGTATCGTTGGTCGGGCGAAAAATCTCATGGTGTGTGCGTGGGCGCCATGACCATCTATCGGCCAAAAAAGATGTGGGCCTGTTGGAAATCACGGCCGATCGTGTGGGTCCCTATGGAACTGCACGTCCACCATGCAAACTGTTTTTTTTTGCAGCAGCTGGCCATATTTTTGTGCTGAATAAATCCGTAGAAATACTTACCAAAGGCTTCCCGTTTAACCTGGACTGTTTACTAGGGTTATTCATTACTGTGAAGAATTAATGGCAAAAATATAGTTAACTAGAATTAGGAGAAAAATTACAGTGCAATTTGTATTCATAAGCAAATCCAACACTGTGTCTAGCTGTGTAGATGTCAGATCTAATAAGTCTTGCTGAAGTGAAGCTGTGGTAGAAGTGTTTGAGCTCTACCTTAAATTCATTCCCTGTTGCATAGCTATTTAGTGGCAGGTGTCTTATATTATGGGCTTACTTTTTGTGAAATATATGTAAATGATATATGTAGGTTTTATCCTGGATGTAGCCTGACTGACCTTTGTATTTTATAGTGGAGTATATTTGGGGTTTGACTTTCATTTTCTTTAAATAGTTCTTACAAGCAAAATGCACATTCGTGTTCACTCCTGTATGCTAATTTATTTTAGAGACATTTGCCCCTTTTCAGTTCTGTTATGACTGCTGATTTTACAGTTAGGGTGTTCCATGGCATTGTTGCTACATCTTGGATTTTTGTCAAACTTTTTGACAATGTGCAGAACATGCATTTAGAAAGCACATTTAAGTGAAATTTATATATATATATATATATATGATATATATTATATATTTTTTTTTTTTTTTTTTTGCTATGTTAATATATATTTTGAAACATTTTAAGTAAAATGCCAAATATTTAAAATTCAGGGGGGAAATCTTTTGAGCTATGGTTATCTTGTGAATTGCCCGGCCTTACATTTGTGTACAAAACTAACTAGCTGTTAAAATATTGAGATGTTAAATAACCATTATGAGTGATGACTTGGTGACTTACTAGGGGGTACTTATTCCATGTATGAACTATAATTGAAATCCAACATTTGTCTTTAATGTTTAACTTTTATTGCCTGGTTTTGTGCACTCTGTTTAAAATTAAATGTGTTATGCAGTGAAAGATAAAACAATATTTGTACAGGACATTTTAAATTCTTGACATTTTGCCACTGAACCAAGTTACTGGTAAAAATAAATTAACCTCCTGAATGATGTAAAAAAAAAAATTAAAATATATATGTAATATTACAAAAATATTAAATAGAAGTAATACATTGTGCAAATTGTTCTATAATGTTTGCAGCAACACCGTAGACTTTTCATGTAATTACTCATAATATTTTGGGATAAAATAGGCTTTCTTGCACTGATGTAAGTGAACTCATAGGCCATGCTTTGATGTACCCTCAAATATGAACAATTCTATAGGGATAGAACAAAACCCTTCTAACTACATAATACACACTTAATAGTGTGGGTGCTGTGGGTCTATAAACAGATAAATATAATATGTGAGCACAGCATAGAAGCCAAAAGTGACCCACTATACTCCTAATGGGAGGCACTCAAAATAGTAATATACACGGGGAATAAATAGTCACAAGTAAATAGCTAGTAGACATAAATAAACATTCAGGAAAGTCCACCGAAGTCCACTAATATACCAAATGTTGCCAATTAGTTTAAAGTTTGTCCTAGATGTCTATTTACCTATCCTGTCTATAGATAAAGTTACCATACCTATTTAGAATATTTGATGGGATTAAAATATACAATCATATACTTTTCAATGCAGTCACATATATCTAGTGTAGTGACATGCTTTGAATTTCCAGCACTTCCATTCTCGTTGGGTGATGGGGGGTACAGTAGTAAGTAAAGAGGCTTCCAATCTGGGTACATCATCATAGAATTTCAAAACTAAAGTTTATTTTGACACAAAGGGCCAGTATATTCAGTACTCTAAGGAATATTTTTGTTTTTTTTTCTGTTGTGATCACATGCAGAGATTTTCTGAATCATACACCATTTGTTTTTTGTCTCACTGCTCAATATACTTACTAAATTGGTTAAGTTATTTATTTACCGATACAAATGTAAGCTTCCATTTCACCTGTTATTTTACATTTTTATTTATTGATAGTAAAAAACGGTCTCTCGACGGTTAATGGATCCTGCAAGACCTCACACCCTAACTGAGCAGATCAGTATCTTGGGGTTGCTAAAAAACACCTTGCTGTGAAATTCTACAGGATGAGATCTCTAGCAGCTATTGCTATGGTGATCTGAGTCAGTTCAGATGGGTGCAGTCATACCTACTGCACATATGTTTACAGGGCTATTTCAGAGCTAGCTGAGCCTTTGAACACATTCTCAGTAGTATGCTTCACACTTGCAAAATATCACTTCAACCTCTTCATTTACCATTCATTGACTGAAATTGTTAATGAAAAATAGAAAATTTCCAGCGACAAAATTTGTTATGGAAGTCCGTGGAGCTTGATAATAAGAAATGTTTTTCCTGATTTATTTTGTCTTCTGTAACTATTGGATAAAATACCTTTGGGGCTTTAACCAATAGGAACTAATTGTTCAAGATGGAATCTATGTGAGTGTAGCAAATCGTTACACACAGGTAAACCCAATCTGTGCAGATAGAGTTGTATGGATAGTGCCCCTAGGTTCACCCTGCTAGTGGAAATGGGGCTTGCAAGGATGATAGTGGACAAGTTTATGTGTTCCTTTTTACAGAGTTACGGTTCCAGTACAGAGTATCTGCTGAAATTGTCGTATATGGTGCTTGCCGAAAATCAGACCAATTGGCCTGATTTGTTCTGGGATGGGGGCAACTTAGGCCAAGCGATCTATCTATGGCCACCTTAAAGGACAACTCCACCCTCATAAGAACATCTTTAGAAAGAATAGCCTCTTAAAATATTTTGATGTATCATACTTTGTCCTATGAATTCATACTGTATGCCTGCTATGCTTCTGGATGCCTCATGGAAACTGAGCAATTTAGAAACCTGTATGAGACTGTACTGAGCCTGGGCATGCTCAGAAGAGGCAGACAGAGATTAGCATTCAATCATTGGCTTGATATCAACTGACAAATCCATAACTGACAGTTATTAACTGGAAGAACCAGGAAGCAGAAACAGGGAAACAGGACATGTGCAGGATTTCAGGTTGGACTTATATATTTCAGATTTCAAACTATTACGTTTAGGGTTTTGGGGGGGTGATTTACCTGTATGAAGTTTTCATTTTGGGCTGGCTTGCCCTTTAAGTTTGTGTCAATCATTAGGGTGACTAAGTAAAAAAATGCTCCTTATTCTAATAATATGTAGTAAGAAAAAAGTAATGTGTCCTGTTCTGGACATTGTTTTGTTGCTTTTTGACTTTGTTCCACTGCTACCCATTTGGGCTGTTCGTGGACCCTGGAGAGTACCTCGAGAAAAAAACAGGGGTTTGCGTGCAGGGGAGAATTAGAAGAAGCTTTAGAATAATTCGCAAAATCCTCAGGAGTACCACAAATTCTGCTGTTCTACAACCATTAACTTTTGTGATTTTGGCTTGTTAGTATGCAAACTGTTCTACAATTTGAAAAATCAGCCTTTAGAGGGCAGGTCCCCCTTTACAAAAAAAACCCTAGTTATGTTTTACCAAATCGCAATGATGCTCCCAGACGAAAAAAAACGTACAAATCCACGCTCCACCAACACTTGTTCTTGCCTCATTCGGTAATGGCCAGCAGTGTTACAAGCAGAGTAGACCGTGGATCATGGATTTGTGAGGCTATGTCCACACTAGATGGAACAAAATGAACCACAGGACAGTAAAAATTTTTTTGTACGTTTTAATCCGTTTTTAGCGCTCCTTTTTAGCATATTGGACTCAAAACGTGCTCAGAAACTGTCAGAACAATGATCTAGTGTGAACGAAGCCTTAGGTTCTTCTCAGTCTGGGAGAGGAACTGAGGTTTAGGGGGTGTTCTGCAACGCATTTTTGTGAAATGGGTAGACATGCCCTTTAAAATTGTAGAGCTAATGTTTTCTAACTCTGTCATATGCTATATATATATATATATATCTATTTGAGCTGAGATACTGTTAAGAAAATACACACCTAGTGTCTGACTAGGCCACAGGAATCCCCCGTTGGGCCACAGCCCATTCGCCCAAAAATATAGAGAATTGCTAAAATTGAAATACAAAAGGTAAAGGGACAGCAAGAAAGATTTTAATAAAAAAATGAGTCGGTATGAGTGGAATAGATCTATAAAGTAGTGATAATAGAGATTTAAAATGTTAGGGGGGCCCCTAAAATTCCACTCGTACAAACCATGCATTACCTCCTTGCGTGTTTTGCCATAAGTAGAAACATTAAATGTTTGGTTACCCAAACAATGTAGGACACCGCCCCAAAAATCGCAATGCAATGTTCATGTTTTTCCATTTGTTTAGTTAAGATACAATTGCAAAAACTAAAAACGCAATTGTTCTTTTTAATCTTTTACTCAACTCGAAGAGTCCGATGGAGCAGGGTGTTTCAGAATAGGTTTTCAATACTTTTCCTACAAATAGTAATAGTAAGGAGAATTTAACAACCAAAAATTGGATCTCATTAGAATCCGTTTGGGTTGTAAAAAATAACCTCAACAGTACCCAATATTGGCAATATTGTCAAAAGAGATTGTGTCCTTACAATCACACACATAATGATTTCATCAATATGCCTGTAGTATTGATTGTGTTTTGATTTGGTCTAAAGGGATTGTTGGTTCCAAATATTGTATGTGCTACCCTAACAGAGTTAACATACGATGAGGCAATTTTGCCCCCAGCATTATACACCATGCAGTATAAGAAGGATCCATTCAGTAGTACCGTATATACTCGAGTATAAGTCGAATTTTTCAGGCTTTAAAATTAGCCTGAAAACCTAACCCGACTTATACTCGGGTCAAGTCCTAATTGATCCAAATTCTGCAATTACAGATAGTACACAGTAGGTGGCGCTGTGTTAACCTGCATAGAAAGTTCAGGAGCTGATCTGCTTTACACTTCCTGTATTCTGGCTGCTGGACTCACTCAGCACTGTCACTGGATGCTGTATATCTGATAGGTCTCTCAGTTTGGGGCAAAAAACAGCTGTTGTTCAGTGCAAAGGACAGCTTGAAACACAACTCTCAGGTGACATTTTAACTATTGGGGTCACAGAATCCTTTACTATATGGGGGTCCGAGGCCCTTTCTATATGGGGTTCAGGAGAATTGTAAATGATGGTAAGCTTAATTAAAGTTTACTGAACCTTGCCACTCCACATGTTTAGAAACTGAAACTCCCAGCAACAAAGCATGCTGGGAGTTGTAGTTTCCAAACATCTGGATGCAAAGAATTGGGGTATGTTACTGGATTTGGCTATACTGTATGGGATATGTCTGGACTTCTGCTGTCCATTTAAAGGGCAACTAAAGCCTAAAAACAACACAGAATCAGAAGGCAGTAGTGGTGATAATTTCACCCTCGACTTATACTCGAGTCAATCAGTTTTTACAAATTTTTCAGGTGAAAATAGTACCGACTTATACTCGGATCGACTTATACTCGAGTTTATACGGTACTTCATAGACAACAGGAATTTTACACCTGTAATAGTCATTTTGTATGTCTGAATAAAAATTCAGTTTGTGAAGCCAAACTTCACTTCTACCATCCCTCTATAATGCTGTAAAATCAACGATAGGTGGATTTCCAATGAATCATTCTTATTGTTGATTATATTGATGGTATCTTAATATAACTAGATACCATATGAAGTACCATAAGCATTAAAGGGTACTATACTTCCAAAAATCTATTTTCAAAAATCCTACCTTAGATAGTGTAATGGTCCACTCCTCCAACACATTTTTCAGATTTGAAATCCGAGCTGTAGATTCTCAGAAGTCTTCATTTTAAATAACAGCATGTACAGGGAAAGACCTCTCAAACCAGGTATGCTAATTTGTTCCCTCCAGTGACCTCTTACTAGGATCTCCCAAAACATGTCAAAACATTTGTTAATACAACCCCAAATATAATGAGCTGATTAACTATTGGTCTCAGTCTATCTTATCTGTACTAATCTATCTATATATCTGTCTATCTATTGCTCTGTCTGTCTATTAATATCATCTATCTGTCTTTCCATTATATATCATTATATATCTGTATCCCTGTGTGTCTGTCTGCTATCTATTATTATTTACAGAAGGGAGAAGTATCTCACACAGCAGCGCCCTCCCCCACCCACTTTCACAGATGTACTTAGAAAAGGAGAGGGAGAAGGGTCTAGCAGCAGCCACACCCACTCTCAGCAGTGTCAGGAAGATATGTTAATGATCGTATAGTGTTGGCTGAATAGGCTCATTATTATGTAAATGAATGTATCCAGTGTTGTCTGGTTACAAGTGGGCAGTGACTAAGGAGGTGGAAAACATTGTAAATTCACTAACAAAGCAGGCACAGGCACACACGTAAGTAACATCATTGTACTACCTAACATGCGCTTTCAGATTATACAAAGTTGTTTCAGTAAGTATAGTGACCCTTTAAAAGTCTGTCAACATTTGGCTTTGTGTATAATTGCAAACCATAATATTACCATGGCCCACATGATGAATCCCACCCACTGTTAACTTGTCCATAGACCTACTCATATCTTCATTACTCAATTGGCTAGTACTTAAATCAGAATATTAATCACAGAATCATATAAAATGTCATTCAAGACTAATCTCCCAAAACAATTTAAATCTATTAAAGTCTCGATTGGTCCAAAGCATAGTAGGTACAAAGGTTAACCTTTGTTAAAGGGCATGTCCCCTCCAAAACTAAAATTTAACCTATCTATGGCCCCACTGTGAAGTTTAGAAAAAAAAACATACCTTACATCTCTGCTCCTTATGGTTCTCCTGCAATGTATATCAAATCCAGGAAACAGAGTAGGAGCTGTCTTCCTGCCAAACGGTTTTGCCTCCAATTATCCTCCGAGAGGTACAGCCTTTACCCATCCCCCTGTCTCTCCCTAATGCCTTCACCTAGACAAAACCATTTACTGTAGTGTAGGCTATCCCTGCCCACCCCCAACCGCCATGTCCGATTGTTAAAAAAAGAATCAAACTCTACTTACAGCCCTTCGCTTGTGAATTCCGGCAAGCAGGAGCCGGAAATCGTGAGTGCCACAGGATGAGGGGGTGTAAATAGAGGTCGGATTCTTTTTTTTTTTTTTTAACAATTGACCGCGGTTGGGGGTGAGCAGGAAAGCCCCACATTATACACAAAAGTGTATCTGTTGTATTCAGTAGATCAAATGGACTTAAGTCTCGTTCTTTAAGTCGTTTCGTAGCCATCCGACTGGCTTTCTCAATTCAAAATGAGAACACCCCCAATGAGACGAACTACCCTGGATAAAAAAGGAGGGAATTTGATGTCATCAAACAAGGAGGAATGGGTGAGAAACTTGTCTAACAGGACCCTAACCCAGCCTGAAATGGAAGTCCTGGCTAAGGGCTTGAACTTTGCCTCACTTCTAAGCCATCCCTGTGGATATTATAGCAGCCACAGAAGCCTCAATCCACAATAATAAGTACCACAAGAGTGAGACAGAACAACTTCACCTTAAGGTCTTGCAGTCTTAGCAGTGCTAAACCTCCTTTATCTAACCTGACCACACAGGAAAGAAGAGCCTTCATATCCATCAAGAAAGTACTACCTTCTCCCAGCGACAAGGGAGATGCCTATGTACTCAACACCTCAGAATAACATGCTAAGGTGAACGCACTCCTGGCCGAAACACATATGGGATTTAAACAAGGGATCCACCAGCTATTACAAGAAAAGATGATAGACTTACTACAACGCTTAAAAGGATAAAGCCATTGATCGAGCAATGTATCATTGCCTCTACCTGGTGAGGCACAGCACGCATATATGGACCAAAGATCAAGGAAGGGGCCACCACTAAGACCTATAGTCAGCAGCATCAACTCTATAACATATAAGGTGGAAAAATACCTAGCCAACATCTTAGGGCCAGGTGTTGGAAGTTCTATACCCACATCCAGAACTCCCAGGAGTTTACCAACAAGATTGAAAATTAGTACATTGTGAGGAGAAACTCTGGTGTCCTATGATGTGACATCCCTCTCACCTGTATACCACCAAGGGACTTTTGATATGGTGAGAAACAGCTAGGCCAACCCAGCACCCTTACCAGCAAACTGATCTGAACCCCGAAGAGGTGTGTTCCCACTTGCCTGAATACCACCTATTTCAAATACAGGGATAAGTTCTATAAGCAAAAACATGGTGCTATGAGATTTCCAGTTTTGTGGCAAACCTTTACATGGAGGAAGTGGAAAACAGGCACTTAATACATTTTAGGGCAAGCACACAGCCACTGGTTCAGATACATGGATGACTGGTTAAAATCTACCAGAAGTGTAGTACAAGCCTCACAGAACACATCGATGCTGTGGACCAGACATTAAATTTACAATAGAAGAAGTACAAAACACACTGGCTTTCTTGGATTGCTTGGTAGAAGTTAAGGAAAATGGTAAACTGGAGTAGAGGTTTACAGAAAACCAACTCGCACAGATCAGTATTTGATGTTTAATCCCACCACTTAGATCACAGCTGGGTGTCATCAGAACCCGAAACACAGAGAAGAGAACATCCCCTCTAGCAAAAAGGCGAAGGCTAAAGAAATAAAATTGTGGATATTCAGACTGGGCCTTTTCAAAAGAAGTAGAAGGAAAGAAAACCCGAAATACCAACAGTGAGGGGAAAACAAGACAGAGAAAAACATGGTCATCCCATATGTAGCAGGGGTTCTGAGAAATTAAGAAGAATTTTCAAACAACACACCAAGGCAGCAATTGGTACATCTGAAAAACCCAATACCGAACACAAGAAAAGAGACATAATACGCATGCAGTGCAGTGAAGAGTGCACTGATTTGTATGTGGTGGAGACAAACAAGCAACTGCATCAACATATGGCCCAGCACAGAAGAGCAATTCCTCAGGTCGAACTCGGCAGTGTACCTGCCTTGAGGATAAAGGACATACCTTTGAAGATTGTAATGTAACATATTGGCAAAGGAACATTACTGATCAGAGATAAGAGGTGTCAAGGACGCCAAATATGTGAAAATTAGAAAACTAGCCTGAATAGAGTGGGGGGAGGGGGTTCGAAACCAACTGTCTGCTGTTTTGACACCTTACCCTGGGCAGTTCTTCCTATAAACAACCTCTTAGCCACATAGCAATCATTCTTGTGATATGCTAATTGGGACTTTCCAGGGTACATAATTGCCAACAGATTCTTGTACAAGTCATCTGAATTGAGAAGACGGTCGGATGACTAGCAAAACATCTTAAGAACTAAACTTTAAGCAGTTGATTTTAACTGAATGAACAGATATACCATGACTTGGATGAATGAGAACCTTCACAAACTACACAAAAGTTCTTCTTCAGGTGGAGATGTCCTTAAAGGGTATTCCACGTTTAGTTTGTGAATCCAGTTATTGAAGAACGGAGTAAGAGCTGTGCTACCTCGTCCATAGAAACACAGGAGCCAGGACAAGGGAAGAAACTTACCGCTCGCTCGTTCCCCCGGCGCTTGGTCGACAGGTCCCGACGGACCGTTTTCTATCGCATAGATTGCGCATAGAAGACAAGGTCCGTCGGGACCTGTCAGATTACGCACCGGGGGGGGGGAGCGAGCGAGCGGGGTAAGTTTTTACCTTGTCTCCTGGCTCCTGTGTGTTCTATTGAAGAACGGAAGGTAAGGCACAGCTCCTTTACTCCCGTTCTCAATAGAACTGGATTCACAAAACGTTAAAAAACGAGTGGAGTACCCTTTAAGAACTTTCCGTTGTAAATCCGTGAATGGATAAGATGAAAAGGTGTAACATAACCTCTCTGGGAGAGTCATTTAAGATAAGTTCTCTTCTCTATTGCTTACTTGTCCTTCTGTCTGGAAAAATGTCACCCTCTGTGGTGGTTTGAATGTACAGGGACAAGGTATTTGATCTATATTCCTGTCCGGGCGATACAATCTATTGATTCCTCAGGTTCACTTTGTGATGGATGAAAATATCTGAAGAATCCCTTTCAACCTCATCAAAGTGTACCTTTTCTTATGCATTTCTTGTACCCCTTCTTGATATTTCTCCAAAGTATCCTCTTTATCCACGGCTGGTAATTCTTATCTCCTTCGGATAGATGGATTCTTCCTGGTAAAGATAATGTAGTAGTAGTAGTTAGACTCCAATCATACTTATAAGATTATCTTGGTGTGTTTTAATTTTAATTTGATTTTCCATTCTGGATACATTAGCCTTTATCCTCCCCTTCTTATAATTATATGAAGTATCAATATCTAATTTTAACATTTCTAGCAATTTATGTATATTTGATTTAATTGATTCATGTCTCGGTCTATGTTGTGTTAAAATTCTGTGAATGGACAATTAAGTCCAATCTATGCTGGTGATGTTTTGATCAAGATTTCAGCTTGAAAACTGCGGAAAATATTGCCCAACCATAGTTTTTCGATAGATGATCGATTTGAAATATGGAAAATATTCAATTCTGTTGTATTCGCCCCTAGGTACTCTTTTAGACTTTATACAGTTATCCAGCATACTGGAGTCCCACCGATTCTTGCTTCCGACCCCCATATTTTTAAATTTTTTTTATATAAATAAAAAAAAGTTTTGTGCACTATTTATTGATCGGAGATACTGCTGCTTATTCGTGGCTTGTAATTTGGATTCTTCCTCTTCTTTTTTCCTCTATGACCTATTAGATACAGCTGCTTAAGGTTTGTACACACGTGCGATCGCGGATGCTGACCTGCAACGCACAATGTGTATGAGCGACGATTTCAGACGATAATCGGGCCGTGTATAGGCACTTATTGGCGAAATGGCCATTCGTTCGGAGATTGTTGCCCGATCCGCCGGGCGGATCTCTGAATGAGCGGCCGTTTTAGGTGATAAAGTGCCCATACACGGGCCAATTATCAGCCAAACGCTTGTCCGTACACATGTGCATCACGGGTCGGCACCCGTGATCGCACGTGTGACAAACCTTAGAGTGTACTTAGCTGAAATTGCTGTCATAAAACTTGTGGCACTGGGGTAGGACACAATCGCACATGTGTTTGAAGTAAAGGAGAGGTAATTGTTATAGTAATTAAGGATCTCTAGATCTTTAGGTCTAAGCATCCATGTGACATCCTGGATATGACTTTGTACATGTGTATGAAAATATACTATAAAATAGTATTAGTATACTATACTATACAATTTTGCTAGGAAGGATCCTTCCATGAAGAGACTGCCAGCTTAGCCATTTTTAAGACAGAAACTGATCATTTGTATTCATGATTTTTCATTATATTCATGTGTCAGTGTGCAACAAATTTTTTTGACCAGACCACTCCTCAAAACCACACTCACCTTTTGAGGTAACACCCACTTTGCGATAACACTATTGCCATTTTACACTGACTAAAGGTTCATACCACAGTGCGATCACGGGTGCCGAGCCAACACACGATGTATACGAACTACCGTTTCGGACTATAATCAGCCCGTGTATTGCATTTTATGGCTGCTCGTTCGGGGATCGCTTCCTTTCAGCCAATAAAGTGCCATACACGAGCCAATTATCGTGCCTTGCGGCTGGCACCTGCGATCGCACATGTGTACAAACCTTTAGGTGGAGGCCATATATAACGCACCGGTGCATTGTTGCGCATATTCTTGCATTTGCGATTTTGCTATTTTACATAAATTAAATGCGGAGAGTTTTTGCATTTCCGCCATCCATCTAGCCAAAATACATGCGCAATGGTGGCGAAAAGTGGCGCAAACACAAAAAAGCGCTAGGTGGCCTAGCCCGAAACACTGGCTAATAAGTGCTGCATTGTTCACTACGCTGCACACACTACACACTCACACACTGCAGAACACACTGCACGCTGCACGCACACATTACTGCACACACATTGCGAACACAGTGCTACACACTGCTGAAAACACACATACTGCTGCACAGTGCACAAACACACTACTTCACTCACGCACTGCTTGCCACACACCACATTGCTGAACAGTACACACCCTAAGCACACACTACGCATACACAACTTGTGCACAGTACACACACTAATGCAAACACCACACACCCACTGCTGCACACATTCTGCTATGCAGTGCACACACACATGTCTGGCACCACACTGCTGAACAGTGCATACATATACTACTGCACAATAACTGCGCACTCACACTCTGCTGACACTCTGATGCACAGCACACACACAATACTGCACACTCACACACTGCTGCACAGTACACCACTAATGCAAAAACACACTGCTGAACAGCACTACTGCCACACTGCTGCACACATTTTTGCACAGTCACAACACGCTGAACACATACGACTGCACGTCCACACTTCTGCAAGTGCACACCACACTAATGCAGAGACACATACACTGCTGAACAGACATGACTGCACACTCACAATGCTGCACAGTGTGCACACACACTGCTGCACACACACACTCTGATGCACACTCACACACTGCTAAACCCCTCAATCAAAATGCATGTATAAATGAAGTATACCAGCAGTGGGGCTCCTCATTCTCTTCTCCGCATGGGTGCATACCTGGTCTGGCTATTCAGACAGCTAATCTGTTGTTCTGAGCTGATGTCAGTTGTAACATTTTTAAACATTCCCTGCTGCTCTATTCACTCAGCGGTTTGCTCCATAGATTGTACATTGTTGCAATATATAGTCCTGCCTGGAGCAGTCCTACAACAGTAGGACGAGCTATAGAATGAAGAGCTGTGTGATAGCGCAGCAGAATGTTTAGGTTCAGGGGTGCAATCTTGGATTTATTTCATTAACAGAGGAAATTCAATGCTGCCAGCGCCAGGCGCATCACTTGATTTAGCTGAGCAGAACACCTGGATAATAGATGCTGGGGAGAACACTGGACAGAAAGTGAGGCAGGGGAACTTAAGGGTTAAAGCCGGACATTGTGGGTCAATCTTTAAAAATCCTGGCCGGACCCCGATTCATGCCTCAGAAATAGGACAAATCCGGGTATAAGAGGACGCCTGGAATACCTAGATTTGTAATATTGAAAAAGTAACCTAGGTATACCTTCAGTGGGTGTCCCTTAACTTATTGTTGAAATTGGTTGTAACAGTTGAGGACGGAGTACCCGAGAAAGGGGAGCACCTCCTAAACATTGTAAGTTGTGTGGCTTGCATTATTATTCACTGCAGTTCCTTCTTACTGATACTTAGGCAGAGGACTTTGAAAGTCTTGATTGGCACAATACTTACACTCTTACTGTCTCTGAGTCTGCTGGGTTCAGCAGATGGTTGCCCAGAACAAATGATATCCCAACCAATGACTGGTGCAGTTCCCCAAGCCAGCTCCTCTAGCAATGTGTGAGCTTGCAAACTTTTTTGAAACAGTGAGAGGGGAAGAGCATTGTTATGAATAGAAATGATTCATTTATTTTTAGTAATTAAATATTGTAGTTTGCGGGGGTGGGGGGGGTTAATAAGCATTTCACAGTTTTTGTTTGGGGGATGTACTTGCCCTTTATAAAGAAGTGAATTAGATTTACACTTTTTGTTTGGGGGGATGGACTGCTTTTTTTAATAAAGAAAATGCGACCAATTCTCAGTATCGGTTTTCTTGTTTAATTGGCTTATAGTATCTGAATACTATCATGAATGAAAACTGTTCTGTTAATCTAAAACAATTAACAGACTGTAGATGTTCTTCTAAAACAAATAAGAGCCCATTAGCGAACATTGCCTCAACTATTGTTTTCGTGCTTAAAGGTATCCAGCCGGAAAAATATTTTTTTAAATTGCCTATTACTGGAAACTATAAATCTTCCCAACCACAGTTTTTTGTTTCTGTCCCTATTCTTTAGATATTGGAATATGAAGCATCCTTCTTTTAGCTTTCAATCAAGTGCCTTATTTTAGTAAATTACATTGTAATGTAACGGATCGAGTTAGAATAACACACGTACGTCATCTAGTCCAACCTGCGTACCTGTTCCTTATTTGCATATACAAGAAGTGGAGCTTCAAAGCTAATTTGCTCTCAATCTCCTATTTATGTAAGTCTGTCGATAGGCGTTGTCAACTACAAAACCAGAGGCTACACTACACTGATGAGATGGCTCAATAAAGCCGAAACAGGTCCTTTTGACTCCAAATGGCAATGGATCAAACAAAACTACAGTATATGTATTAATACCATAATTCTCATATTTTTAGTTTTAGAAACTTTTGAGATATCAATTAACTTGCCATTACCACATCTGCTGGAACAGTTCCACGTTTACTGCAAAGGAAAACCCTCCTAACCTGAGATGAAACTTTTTTCTAATTTTAAAGATGGCCACAAGCCCTCATTTGACTTTTAGAAACATGCACAGAAAGTTTAGTATTGGCCCAACATATTTATGATAACGTTACAATCCCTGACAATTGCTGCTTCTCCATGTAAACAGCTCTAAATTTTCTAATCTGCCTGCCATGTCAAGCCCCTCCTTCCCTTATTATTTAGTTGCCCTTTCTGAACCCTTTCATTGTAAGATTTCCATTTTTCAGGGAGTCTAAATGAGGCCTTACCAGTGCTTTGTAAATCCATTCCCCTTCCCCTCTATTTTTCAATATAAAGATGACTTACACAGTTAGTTATGGTGTAGGCACAAGATTGTTTTAAACCCAAATGCATACTCTAATTTCCGATGTGACCAACTGCCATCGGAAAAACCACAACAGTACAACAGTTGGCGGTTCTCTATGGACTGCATGCTAGCGTGGTTACTTGTCTGTTCGGCCGGTTAAAAGTGCAATGCATTCTGGGAAATTCCCTCTCACATAATAATGCCGAGCATGCTTTCCTTCACAGTAGTTGTGCCTGATAAAGGGGGATAGGTTAAGAGAGTGAAGCTTTAGCCTGAGCAATCAAGTAAAGGATTGAAGGCATGTGTTTTTTTAATTTAACCCACTACGGGCCAATGGTAGTCTTCAAAAATCCTTACCTTACATCTCAGCCTTATGGTGTCCTGCATGCCTTTTCAAAGTTCAGAAAAGTAAGAGTAGCAGCTGTCTGTGTGTCACTGGTCCCTGCTGCCTTATAACTTGAGTAGAGCCAAAGGTTTAGGTTTAAAAATAGCTGAAAACGAACCTCGGCTTATACTGGGTTCACTTCCTCAGTGTGACATCCGCTGAACTGGGGGAGTCTAGGGGGGGGACACAGTAATCCGAGAGTAACCCTCAATTCCTGTGCCATTGCACTACTGTATACTGTATTTAAAGGGCAACTAAAGCTCAGAACATACAAGACTCAGAAGGCAGTAGTGTCATAATTTCAACATCAGGGCTTATACTCGAGTAATGGGGTTTACTAATTTTTCAGGTAAAAAAGGGTACCTTGCGTATATAAGTATTCCTTGTCCTCTGGAGGACTCTGGCATGTGCAGGGTAGTAACGTATATACTCGAATATAATCGACACCCAACTATAAGACGAGTACCCATTTTTACATAAAATGAGTAAAAACCAATTGACTCGAGTATAAGTCGAGGGTAGAGTAGTAGAAGGGGAGTAGTAGTTTACAAACATCATGAGTGGAACTGCACACACTAACCCAAAACACACTACCCATTCCCGACTCCTTACTCTCCCCCAGCCCCAGGATAAAACCACCTACCCTGCCCTGACTCCTACTCTCCCCAGCCCCAGGAATAAAACCACTACCCTGTCCCTGACTCCTTACTCTCCCCCCAGCCCCAGGATAAAACCAACTACCCTGTCCCTGACTCTTTACTCTCCCCCCAGCAGGAATAAAACCCTATTCCCTTCACCCCCTTCTCTCACTACAAGTAAATCATCTTTTAATGCTGCAGCCTTACTTTTTCATAGTTGCAGGAGAGTCCGGGCCCAAACATTCATGATGGGGGAATCCAGTGCCGCATCCACTGACGTCACCTATTGGCCCGGTCTCATTTACCGGGCCGAGTGAGGAGTGTACGTGGGATGCGACCATCAGGGACGCGGCAGCTGGATTCCTCAATCAGTAAGTGATGACCAGTATAACGAGGTTCAGTTTTAGGCTGTTTTCACAGCCTGAAAACCTCGACTAACTCGAAGTATATACGGTATGTCAGGCCTAATAATAGTTACTATTTAAAACCTTAAAATGGAACTTACAGTGGTGCAAAGTATCAGCCCCCTTGAAGTTTTCACATTTGTCACTTACTGGCAAAACAAAATCCATTTTATTGGAATTCCACATGTAAAGACCATACAAAGGGATGTATATGGGGATTCCAAACATTTTTAACAGATCCATAATGCAAAGTGGGATGTGCGTAATATTCAGCCCCCGAGTCAATACTTTGTATGACCACTTTGCTGCATTACAGTGCCAGTCTTTTAGGGTATATCTTACCACTTTGCACATCTAGAGATGAAATCGTGCCCATTTTCTTTGCAAAAACAGCTCCAGCTCCGTCAGATTAGAAAGACCAGCATTTGTGACAACAGATTTCAGACTTGCCACAGATTCTCATTGGATTAGATTCTGGACTTGACTGGGCCATTGCTAACCATGGATATGTTTGTTTAAACCATTAATTTCCTGGCTTAGGTTAGGTGTTGTCCTGATGGAAGGGGAACCTCGCCCCAGTCCAGTTTTGCGACCCAATGGGTTTACATTCCAAGGATTGCCCTGTATTTGGCTCCTACTTCCCATCAACTCTGACCAGTTGCCTGTCCTGGAAGAAAGAGCACCCCAGAGCATGATGCTGCACCACCAGATTGACGTGGGGATGGTGTTGTTCAGAGTGATGTGCAGTGTTAGTTTTTCGCCACACATAGCGGTTTGCATTTTGGCCAAAAATTCCATTTTGGTCTCATCTGACAAAAGCACCTTCTTCCAGATGTTTGCGTGTCCCCCACTGGATGTGGCAAACAGGGACTTTGATGCTTTTCTGGTTAACAATGCTTTCTTCTGCTACTCTTCCATAAAAGGAACTTGTGCAGTGCACCACTAAAGTGTCCTATGGACAGATTCCCCACAATGAGCTGTAGATCTCGGAAGCTCGTCCAGAGTTCCCATGGGCATTTGACTGCATTCTGATCCAGCGCTTCCATGTTCGGCCTGTGAGTTTAGGGGACGGCCTTGTTGGTAGTAGGTGTAGCAGTTTTTGCATACTCCATTCTGAATGATCGCTTTGAACAGTGCTCTGTGGATGTTCAAGGCTTGGAAATCTTGTGATCCTAAGCCTGCTTTAAATTTCTCAATAACTTATCCCTGACCTGTCTGTGTGGTTTTTGGACTTCATGGTGGTTGCTCCCAAGATTCTCTTAGCAACCTCTGAGGCCGTCACAGAACATCTGTATTTGTACTGACATTAGATTACACACAGGGTGTTCTCTATTTAGTCATTAGCACTCATCAGGCAATGTCTATGGGCAAATGACTGCACTCAGACCAAAGGGGCTGAATAATATAAAATGTTTGGAATCATGTATGATTTTCGTTCCACTTCTTACATGTACACCACTTTGTATTGGTCTTTCACGTGGAATTCCAATAAATTGTTCATGTTTGTGGTAGTAATGTGACAAAATGTGGAAAACTTTAAGGGCCGATACTTTGAAACCACTGTATCAAAAGATAAATCCTTAAAGGGTATGTCCACCCTAAAATATATTTTTTCTATGTGTAGGGCACCCCAGCCCACCTCCAACCGAACGCTTTAGAATTGTAAAAAAGCACCAGAAATATACTTGCACTACCTTGTTCCCCACTTGTTTGCTCCTGACTTTCCAGAAGCAACAAAGAGGGCTAACCAGCAGCAGCGTCTGTGATGGCTGGAGGTCAGCCAATCACAGACGCGGCTATAGCTTATGCGAGCACACTCAATGTGCAACGATTGGCTTTTCCGGCTGATAATCGCACGTGTGATGTCTGATTCGGCGGGGATCGTTCATGATTTGCCATGGCACCCGTTCATCGTGGGGGTTGTGCCAGGATCGTACGTGTGTACAAGCCATACAAGCAGCCAGAAGGGACCCAGAGGGGGGGGGTGTCCCCTGCAATGCCAGAAACCTCAACAAGACAAGAAAGCAGTAGGCATCCAGATGGATTACAGACAGCCCTTTCTGGAACATTGAACAGGTACTGCAGGAGAACCATAAGGAGCAGAGATGTAAGGTAAGGATTATTATATACACAGTGGGGCCGGTAGTGGGTAACATTTCAGTTTTAGGGGTGGACATGTCCATTAAAGCTTTGTCTGCCAGAAAAGAGTAAATAAAGATATTTTTAGGCATATCACTCTACAGAATATTTATATCTTGCACAGTTTTAAAAACTAAATGAAATGCAATTATTGGTATGCTATTTGTACTATAGCAATATGAGCCAATTCTCAACCCTTGCATTCTAATTACCCCCAGTGATTATGTTGGCTAAAGAGTGCTTGTCTAGAGCTCCCTTTCATTATGCAAATAAGAGTAGAGACTTCTGGGTAATAACATGGTTCCACGCAGCCCCTTACATAAAGCATTGGATTACGTTTCACTTACTTTTTTTTAACTTCTGATTCTGGTTGACAGACCTATGTATAATTAAAAACCAACTGCACAGAGATTTGCTGTTATTGCAATGTCTCCTTTACCTTTTCAAGCAGCTTTTCATTGTATTTCTATGCAATAACTCTGCACCCATGTTGCTTAATCTGATGTAAGAGGGAAATAGAAAGGAAGAAAATGGATTTAACCATGTCCACCCCAAAACTAAAATGTAACCCAACTGGCCCCATTGTGTAGTGTTAAAAAAAATCATCGGCTCCTTATGGTTCTCCTGCAGTGCTTTTCAAAATTCCAAAAACTGAAGAGAGGGGCTGTCTGTGGGTCATCCGGTCCCTGCTACTTCCTTCCTCAGTAAGGACTCGGGCATGGCCTTTCCTCCATCCATCTGGATTTTGCTGCTTGTGCCCTAACTATTTTCTGTAGAATAGGGCACCCTAGCCACCCCCAAAGCCATGTTCATTTGTTAAAAACGCAAAAGAAATGTAATTACATTGCTTTGTTCCCCTGGCGCTCTGAGCATTGCCACAGCCGCGTCCTTTGATTAGCTGCCTTCAGCCAATCCCAGACGTGGCTGTGGGTCCAGCCCACGGTTGCAACTTCCAACAAGAAGGGGGCAGGGTTACGAACACCTCGGGGGAACAAAGCCAGTAAGTACATTTGTGCTGCTTTTTTAACAAAAAGAAACATGGCGGTTGTGGGTGGGAGTGTGCCCAACATAAACAGAACTTTTATTCTGGGTGGAGAACCCTTTAAGTCAGAGGGAATGGAAAGGGCCTTAATTATAAACTGTAACAAGGATTGTAAGACGCAATTAAGCTAGCTAAAATAAATAATGACGTTAAGATGAAAAAAGCACTAACCCTAAACAATTTTTTTAACAGTAGAGGTGAGGACTGAAAATGTGGGCCTTAAATTAATGGGGATATGATTGTTACAGAGAAAGGCGATAAAGCAAAAATATTGAAATTTTTCCCTATGTTACACTATATAAGATCCAAGTGCAAATGCATGGTATTGTAGCAACAATGGTATAAAAAATGCAATAAACCTGGGTAACTAAGGATAGGTTCAGAAACGGCTAAATAAGATTAATATTAATAAAGCTCCCAGATTGGAGTTCAGTTATCCAGGTCATTGTTTCTTATTTTTGCAGATTCCCTAATGTCCGATAGTGTGCCTTGGTTTCGAAAAAAAGGCTGATGTAATGCCAATAAAGTGTAGTTGTTTCAAGCCAGGTGATTACAGGCCTGTAACTTTAACTTCAGTGGTGGGGAAGATGCTGGAGAAAGTTTGATACCGGAACATACTCAGAGTATGTTTCAAGGACTGACACTTGAAAACATAAAGAGGGTTATGGAAGTTTATTTTCCCTTTTACAAAGCATCGGTGAGGCCTCATTTGAATATGCAGTGTAGTTTTGGAATCCTGGTACAAAAAGGACATTTTAGAAAGGGTTTAAGAAGGGAACTTTAAAAATAAAGGGAAGGGGGAGCTTGAATAGAGTGCATAAGTTACAATTATGGTACATAGAGAAAAAGGCACTTGCTAGAATTGGGATATGCTTACGTGTATAAATACATTAGAGGGCCATACAATAAACCTTCTGAGGCATTGTGTCACCAATAGAACATCGAAGAAAAAAGTTTAGAGCACTGGTTTTTTTGCACTTGATAAGGACTTCACCGTCCGAAACATGTTGTGTCAATAAAGCACCAAAAGATATCCTTTGGAGTCTTTTAGTCTTTCCATTCTCCTTTGGGGGTTCTGGGAGGAGACAGAATAGCAAACTTTATTAAAAACACTTTATTCAGGTGGTTTTAACCTGAATAAAAGCACAAACACTCAAAATCTTGCCTTCCTACATCAAAAGTTAGGTGTCTCAGCTTGGCATATTCTACAACTATTGAGTCTATTGTGACATTCACAAGTTTTATGTGGTAGGGGGATGACATTCACGAAACATCCTGGCTGCGAAAGCCATTTAAATTTGTAGATCTTTGTTAAAGGGTTTGTCCACATTGTGCCTCTGGTAATTAGAAAGATTGAAGAATGAAGTGAAAAAAAATATGAAGTTTGGAACTAGCCAAAGTTTAGCACTGATCTATATCTATATCATCCTGAACAAAACAAACAAATTTGGGTTTGATTCCCACCACACCTTTTCTCAGTCTGCAATGCCCATTCCACACATTCAATTATGTATCGCTACAAGGTTGTGCTTCGTCCCCTTTTAGTGGGATTACAGGAAGCTGCGTGCGACCAGATGTTTTCCAAGCTATCAGCATTCAATGTCCACTGGACAAGGACAAACGTTGCCTTGCATCTTCACTGGCAGAGACTATAATATCTCTTGTGGAGGGGAATAATACAAACAGAGAAATGGGGGAATGGGAGCATTGAGGCTTGAGACCCGGGAGCCCACCACAGAGTGTTTATTTAAGCCATAGGGCCTGATCTAATAGCGAGAGCAGATCGATTAAAAGTATCTTGGTACTTCGTTCTTGTTGGTTACTCCTTATAATATTTTGTCAGCTCCAGCATAACGAGTATATATATATATATAAGACATATATCATCGGATTATCTCTCCTAAAGGAGGTATTATTTTATTCTATGGATAAGGGATTGGGGGAGAGTGCGAGTCTGAAGAATATTGCATTGGCTAAAGGTTCGTACACACGTGCGATCTTGGGTCCCGACCCGCAACACACAATGTGTACAAACGTTCGTTTCGGACGATAATTGGCCCGTCTATACTTTGTATAGTGTAATTTGTTATGATTATTTTAGCTTGTCATGTCTGACAAGTTAATAAAGTTTTTTTTATTGCATCTTACCAAGCTGGGGTTATCTGTTGATGCTGCTGCATACACATTTTTTATTTTAGTTAAATAGTGATAATTACACACATACAACTAGACCTTTCCTATGTGTAATAGTGTTATGTACCCCCACCTAACTAGTTGCTCATAAGAACTCAATGCAAGCTCTGTAAAAATATAAATACATATATTCCATTTATATATCCATAAATGAATACATTTTTTCTTTCGATTGATCAATGAATTTAATTCATTAAAGCAATCGCTTTTAAAATTGATTCTTTTTTTGCATTAGATTGATCGAAAGTGACAGATATCAACTTTAGAATCAACCAAATTTTGATCGGTCAGGTTGAAAAATGTATGCCGATTTTTTCCAATTATCTTACAGGTTTTTGGGAAATTTCAATAGTTTTTTGTTCAATCGCAATAATAAGCATTAACACATGTTGAAAAATGCAGCTACAAATCCCATTAGTTAAGAATCACATTTAGTAAGGAATTGCATTAGAAAAGGATTTACAAAAGAATCACATCAATAAAGAATCACATTTAAAAGAAATCATTTTTACCTGGCTACCTCCACCTGAGGCCCAAGACACCCCACCTCCTTTGATATATGATGTAGAATGTATCTTTCCTGCCTACCTGCCCCCTAAAATGCTAAGAAATGACTCTCTACTCTCTTAACAAAAAAATCCCAGGTTATTATATCTCAGGTTTTGCTGCATCAGAGGTATGGGAGCAAATCAGAAATCATAATATGTTTACCGTATATACTCGAGTATAAACCGACCCGAGTATAAACCGAGGTACCCAATTTCACCTAAAAATCTAATAAAAGTTGTTGACCCGAGTATAAACCGAGGGTAGAACTTGGCATTCAAGATGTTTTGGAAACTACAACTCCCAGCATGCTTTATTAGCTGGGAGTTGTAGTTTCCAAACATCTTGAATGCCCAATTGAGGTGGCATTCAAGATGTTTGGAACTACAACTCCCAGCATGGCTTTATTAGCTGGGAGTTGTAGTTTCCAAACATCTTAAATGCCACCCTCACTTGGCATTCAAGATGTTTGGAAACTACAACTCCCAGCTAATAAAGCATGCTGGAGTTGTAGTTTCCAAAACATCTTGAATGCCACCCTCAAACCCAGTTAAGTTTGTACCTGTGGGCTCTCTTCATCCAGGATCTGTGGCTCTCCTCCATCCAAGGCTTCCTAGGACTGTGTGTGGTAAGTTCCTCTCCGGCAGCAGCTCCTCTCCATTCCGGCAGCCGCACGATCAGTCCATGTACTGGCGCGCCGGCTGACGTCACTAATTGGGCCAAGCCCGCGCCAATTAGTGACGTCAGCCGCGCCCAGTACATGGACTGATCGTGCGCTGCCGGAATGGAGAGGACGCTGATCTTCTTCAAAGGTGAGTGACTCGAGTAAAACCGAGTCCGAGTTTTCAGGCTGATTTTTCAGACCTTAAGCAAAGGTATGATATCCCTGATAAGTTCTATTGAGCTAATACCTTAGAATACTGCCTTTTATCTGAATTTCAGGGTCAATAAATCCAGAACCATCCAATCTCTGAAAATGGGAGTGGAGAAAAGACTGGTCTCCTGGGTATATGCCACCCTAATAATTTAGCTACAGATACATCTCATATAATGATATGGACCAGGTATATTCCTAATCTGGAAGCAGAGGACTGGGAAGACCTATCTGAGACACACCTCAGGGCATCACAAGCTGCAAATAACAAACTAATCCAGTTTTATATTTTACATCAAGTATATATGACACCAAATAGATTGGCCTGTATGTCTCCAAGATATTCAACAGAATCTCCTAAATGTCTTGAGCCCTGAGAAGACTTCTGGCACTTATTATGGTTATGCCCCCCAGTCACTAGATTCTGGGACAAAATAGTTAAGATTTTACCTGAAATATTGAACACAGAGGTTCCACTGGAACCTAAGTTATGCATATTGGAAATACCTGAGGTGGACTCCTGATCACGATAACACTTAATATTTTTATGTGAGGTCCTGTTTTATGCTAGAAAAACTATTGTTTTGAACTGGATGTCACCCCAAAAATCAAAGTGTGGAAAGAAATGATCAATGCAGCCACTCCTTATATCAGACTAATATATATTGGAAGAGGCTTTCCAGATAAATTTGCAAAAATCTGGAATATATGGTACAATTATATTGGTATGAACATACCAGTCGGAATAAACCCTCAAATAGACAGAGTCCAAATATGAAACTCTGGACCCCCTATGTGATACAATATTATTCTCAAATATCAATATTCAACAAGTACCACTAAACCACACATGATACTGTAATAACCCTCCCGGTTCCTTCTCCCCAAATTGTATGTTTTGTTATCAATGCCATCTAAGGTGTATTTATATTATTCGGTTAATAGGAACTGTGAAGTATATTAAATAATGCTAATTTAATTCCAAGGATGAAAGATAATTCACAACTATACAAAATGTTTGGTACAGATTTCTTGTATATTGAAACGACTTGCAAAAGATGTCACAGTTATAAATAACCGATAGTACCCAAAACTAAAGAGAAAAATTATAGTATTAATAAACTTATTACTTTAAAAATCGAATACAGAGTGCAGAGCTGTGGTGGTGGATTGTATAAGATCTCTTGCTGGAAGCAAACAAAACGAAGTCAAGGTTTAGGAGGGTTTTGCATAGCATACTCATTTTTTTCCAGAGGGGTGGTCATTCCCTTTAATACCATACCTTTTCTCACTATTTTTTGCATTATCTGTGAGATGAGGGACCTCAGTCCTTAAAGATAAAACAAGTTTACCCATAAAATTCCAGTGGAACAGGGACTTTGTATCACCCTCCCAGAGATCTGTGAACACTGAGCCAGTAGTGCAAAATTTATAAATAATCTTTTTAGTAAAGAATTGCATTAATAAAGAATAAAATGTGTGTTCTGGTTCTGTGTTCGATTCTATTCCAATCAACAGATGATGGTCCTATGCAACAAGTCGATCAAAATATAAAATGATCTAACACAAATCGACCTGTGTATTGCTAGCTTTAGCCAGCAATGCTTTCCAAATTTAACAATCAGTCAAATTCTTTTATATAGCCTTGGGGTTTTGATGAAAACTAATTTCTTATAATAATCTGATATTTGTAAATTTAAACACTGTAAAATACTTGACAGATAAGATTGCAAATATGAAACTTCTATTGAAAGCAGGCTGTGTAGTACATCTTCAGTGTTCATAAGCAGGAGTCATCTTCAACCCACATGTTGCTTTTCTGCCTTGCTGGATTGCTGTCTGAGTTGAAAAACCCAAAATTATTTTTTAAGTACATGCCCTGTGGTTATATTAATTAGACCATTAAAACTTACAGCATACATTGCGCTTGATGGGGATGCCCTAAAATGCCTATATTTTAATACTGGCTTTTGTTTGTTTAAACGTAGAGGGTGAGACTACATAGACTTGACTGTAGGGACTATTGGACATTGTTTCCTCCTAGTAGGGTTTAGATATGTGGGTTTACCTTGTAAATAGTTTTATAAAATTTTGGTGAGTTTGGGTCAATAAGTTTATTTGGAAATATGTTATAAACATGTGTGTTGCGGACAATGAATAAGTGCTAAGTATAGTACGAAACGCATAATGCAAAGATGGTATCGGTTTCCTAATAAAGTTTTTTTTGTTTTATGTACCTGGTTGTGCTCGCCTTCCTTGGAGCGCCAACCCTTTGTTTCTATTTGTGTGTGTGTGCTATGTGAGGGAATTGTATTTTGATCCCCTGAGATAAGTGGCTTTGGACATCTAAAGCTACCGAAGCTTCACATAGCTGGTATTAGACAAATTCTGTAGGATCAAACAGGATTTTCCTGATTTTTGCAAGGTTTATGGTAAAAAAACAACTTCTCACAATGCCAATGACCTACAACTGTAAGCACTGCAGATGATCAAAAAGTTGCTTTCTAATTGGGAATTAAGATACAATGTAATAGATTAGAATATTGTTAGTGTAAGTTGGCACCTAAAATCAGTGTCAGAAAGGGCAATCTTCTGTGTCCAAACAACCTGCCATCTCAAACTGGGAAATCATTTTTTTAATAGGCTCAGACACCAAGAGATATTTCTGGGCGACCGACTGATAGTAACGTGTATCAGTTGGTCGGGCGAAAAATCTCATGGTGTGTGCGTGGCGGCCATGACCCATCTATCGGCCAAAAAGATGATTGGGCCTGTTGGAAAATCACGGCCGATCGTGTGGTTCCCTATGGAACTGCACGATCCACCATGCAAACTGTTTTTTTTTGCAGCTTTAGCTGGCCATATTTTTGTGCTGAAATTACCGTAAGAAATACTTACCAAAGGCTTCCCAGTTTAACCTGGACTGTTTACTAGGGTTATTCATTACTGCTGAAGAATTAATGGCAAAATAGTATAGTTAACTAGAATTTTAGGAGAAATTTTACAGTGCAATTCTGTTATTCATAAGCCAAATCCATTAACCTGTGTCTAGCTGTGTAGATGTCAGATCTAATAAGTCTTGCTGAAGTGAAGCTGTGGTAGAAAGTGTTTGAGCATTACCTTAAATTCATTCCCTGTTGCATAGCTATTTAGTGGCAGTAAGTGTCTTATATTATGGGCTTACTTTTTGTGAAAATATATGTAAATGATATATGTAGGTTTTATCCTGGATGTAGCATGACTGATCCTTTGTATTTTATAGTGGAGTATATTTGGGGTTTTGACTTTCATTTTCTTTATAATAGTTTCCTTACAAGCAAAATGCACATTCGGTGTTCTGATCCTGTATGCTAATTATTATTTAGAGACATTTGCCAATTTTCAGTTCTGTATATGAACTGCTGATTTTACAGTTAGGTTGTTCCATGGCATTGTTGCTTACATCTTGGATTTCTGTCAAAACTTTTTGACAATGTGCAGAACATGCTTTGAAGAACATTTAAGTGAATTTATATATATATATATATCTATATATATATATATATATATATAATATATATATATATATTATATATATAATTTTTTTTTTTTTTTTTTGCTATGTTAATATATATTTTGAAACATTTAAGTAAAATGCCAAATATTTAAAATTCAGGGGGGAAATCTTTTGAGCTATGGTTATCTTGTGAATTGCCCGGCCTTACATTTGTGTACAAACTAATCCTAGCTGTTAAAATATTGAGATGTTAAATAACCATTATGAGTGATGACTTGTTGACTTACTAGGGGGTACTTAATTCCATGTATGAACTATAATTGAAAATCCAACATTTGTCTTCTAATGTTTAACTTTTATTGCCTGGTTTTGTGCACTCTGTTTAAAATTAAATGTGTTATGCAGTGAAAGATAAAACAATATTTGTACAGGACATTTTAAATTCTTGACATTTTGCCACTGAACCAAGTTACTAGGTAAAAATAAATTAACCTCCTGAATGAATGTAAAAAAAAAAATTAAAATATATATGTAATATTACAAAAATATTAAATAGAAGTAATACATTGTGCAAATTGTTTCTATATGTTTGCAAGCAACACCGTAGACTTTTCTATGTAATTACCTCATAATATTTTGGGATGAAAATATGGCTTTTCTTGCACTTGATGTAAGTGAACTCATTAGGCCATGCTTTGCTAATGTACCCTCAAAATATGAACAATTCTATAGGTATAGAACAAAACCCTTCTAACTACATAATACACACTTAATAGTGTGGGTGCTGTGGGTCTATAAACAGATAAATATAATATGTGAGCACAGCATAGAAGCCAAAAGTGACCCACTATACTCCTAATGGGAGGCACTCAAAATAGTTAATATACACGGGGAAATAAATAGTCTACAAGTAAATATGCTATGTAGACATAAATAAACATTCAGGAAAGTTCCACCGAAGTTCCACTAATATACCTTAAATGTTGCCAAATTAGTTTAAAGTTTGTCCTAGATGTCTATTTACTACTATCCTGTCTATAGAATAAAGTTACCATACATTATTTAGAAATATTTGATGGGATTAAAATATACAATCATATACTTTTCAATGCAGTCACATATATCTAGTGTAGTGACATGCTTTGAATTTCCAGCACTTCCATTTCTCGTTGGGTGATTGGGGGTTACAGTAAAGTAAAGAGGCTTCCAATCTGGGTACATCATCATAGAATTTCAAAACTAAATGTTTATTTTTGACACAAAGGGCCAGATATTTCAGTACTCTAAAGGAATATTTTTGTTTTTTTCTGTGTGTGATCACATAGCAGAGATTTTCTGAATCATACACCATTTGTTTTTTGTCTCCACTGCTCAATATACTTTACTAAATTTGGTTAAGTTATTTATTTACCTGATACAAATGTAAAGCTTCCATTTCACCTGTTATTTTTACATTTTTATTTATTGATTAGTAAAAAACGGTTCTGCGACCGGTTTAAATTGAGTCCTGCAAGACCTCACACCCTAACTGAGCAGATCAGTATCTTGGGGTTGCTAAAAAACACCTTGCTGTGAAATTCTACAGGATGAGATCTCTAGCAGCTATTGCTATGGTGATCTGAGATCAGTTCAGATGGGTGCAGTCATTACCTACTGCACATATGTTTACAGGGCTTATTCAGAGCTAGCTGAGCCTTTGAAACACTTCTCAGTAGTAATGCTTCACACTTGCTAAAATATCACTTCAACCTCTTCATTTACCATTCATTGACTGAAATTGTTAATGAAAAATAGAAAATTTCCAGCGACAAAATTTGTTATGGAAGTCCGTGGAGCTTGATAATAAGAAATGTTGTTTCCTGATTTATTTTGTCCCTTCTGTAACTATTGGATAAAATACCTTTGGGGCTTTTAACCAATAGGAACTTAATTGTTCAAGATGGAATCTATGTGAGTGTAGCAAATCGTTACACACAGGTAAACCCAATCTGCTGCAGATAGAGTTGTATGGATAGTGCCCCTAGGTTCACCCTGCTAGTGGAAATGGGGCTTGCAAGGATGATAGTTGGAACAGTCTTTATGTGCCTTTTTACAGAGTATACGATGTTCCAGTACAGAGTATCTGCTGAATATTGTCCCGTATATGGTGCTTGCCGACAAAATCAGACCAATTGGCCTGATTTTGTTTCTGGGATGGGGGCAACATTTTAGGCCAAGCGATCTATCTATGGCCACCTTAAAGGACAACTCCACCCTCATAAGAACATCTTTTAGAAAGAATAGCCTCTTTAAAATATTTTGATGTATCATACTTTGTCCTATGAATTCATTACTGTATGCCTGCTATGCTTCTGGATGCCTCATGGAAACTGAGCAATTTAGAAACCTGTACTGAGACTGTACTGAGCCTGGGCATGCTCAGAAGAGGCAGACAGAGGATTAGCATTCAATCATTGGCTTTGATATCAACTGACAAATCCATAACTGACAGTTATTAACTGGAAGAACCAGGAAGCAGAAACAGGGGAAACAGGACATTGTGCAGGATTTCAGGTTGGACTTATATATTTCAGATTTCAAACTATTACCGTTTAGGGTTTTGGGGGGTGATTTACCTGTATGCAAGTTTTCATTTTGGGGCTGGACTTGCCCTTTAAGTTCTGTGTCAATCATTTTAGGGTGACTAAGTAAAAAAATGCTCCTTATTCTAATAATATGTAGTAAGAAAAATGTAATGTTTGTCCTGTTCTGGACATTGTTTTGTTGCTTTTTGACTTTGTTCCACTGCTACCCATTTGGCTGTTCTGTGGACCCTGGAGAGTACCTCGAGAAAAAAACATGGGGTTTGCGTGCAGGGGAGAATTAGAAGAAGCTTTAGAATAATTCGCAAAATCCTCAGGAGTACCACAAATTCTGCTGTTCTACAACCATTAACTTTTGTGATTTTGGCTTGTTAGTATGCAACTGTTCTACAATTTGAATAATCAGCCTTTAGAGGGCAGGTCCACCCCTTCTACAAAAAAAACCCTAGTTATGTTTTACTCACATTCTGCAATGATGCTCCCAGACAGAAAAAAACGTACAAATCCACGCTCCACCAACACTTGTTCTACGCCTCATTCGGTAATGGCCAGCAGTGTTACCAAGCAGTAGACAGTGGATCATGGATTTGTGAGGCTATGTCCACACTAGAAATGGAACAAAATGAACCACAAAGGACAGTAAATTTTTTTGTACGTTTTAATCCGTTTTTAGCGCTCCTTTTTAGCTATATTTTGAATCAAAACGTGTCTCTTTCTGGACAGAAATGCATGCAGCAGTTTTTTTTTTTGTTTTTTTTTAATGGACGGGTCAATCTGATCCGTTGAAAAATGGACCCCAACGTGCTCAGAAACTGTCAGAAACTGATCTAGTGTGAACGAAGCCTTAGGTTCTTTTCTCAGTCTGGGAGAGGAACTGAGGTTTTAGGGGGTGTTCTGCAACGCATTTTTGTAGAATGGGTAGACATGCCCTTTAAAATTGTAGAGCTACTGTTTTCTAACTCTGTTCATATGCATATATATATATATATATATATATCTATTTGAGCTGAGCTGATACTGTTAAGAAAATACACACCTAGTGTCTGACTAGGCCACAGGAATCCCCCCGTTGGGCCAACAGCCCATTCGCCCAAAAAATATAGAGAATTGCTAAAATTGAAATACAAAAGGCTAAAGGGACAGCAAGAAATGTATTTTAATAAAAAAATGAGTCGGTATGAGTGGAATAGATCTATAAAGTAGTGATAATAGAGATTTAAAATGTTAGGTGGGCCCCTAAAATTCCACTCCGTACAAACCATGCATTACCTCTTTGCGTGTTTTGCCATAAGTAGAAACATTAAATGTTTGGTTACCCAAACAATGTAGGACACCGCACCAAAAATCGCAATGCAATGTTCATGTTTTTTCCATTTGTTTAGTTAAGATACAATTGCAAAAAGCTAAAAACGCAATTGTTCTTTTTAACTCTTTTAACTCAACTCGCAAGAGTCCGATGGAGCAGGGTGTTTCTAGAAATAGGTTTTCAATACTTTTCCCTACAAATAGTAATAGTCAAGGAGGAAAATTTAACAACCAAAAATTGGATCTCATTAGAATCCGTTTGGGTTGTAAAAAATAAACCTCAACAGTACCCAATATTGCAATATTGTCAAAAGAGATTGTGTCCTTACAATCCCACACAATAATGATTTCATCAATATGCCTGTAGTATTTGATTGTGTTTTGATTTGGTCTTAAAGGGATTGTTGGTTCCAAATATATGTATGTGCTACCATTAACAGGTTAACATACGATGAGGCAAATTTTGCCCCCATGCATTGTATACACCATGCATTGTATAAAGAAGGATCCATTCAGATTAAGTACCGTATATACTCGAGTATAAGTCGAATTTTTCAGGCTTTAAAATTAGCCTGAAAACCTAACCTCGACTTATACTCGGGTCAAGTCCTAATTTAGATCCAAATTCTGCAATTACAGATAGTAACCAGTAGGTGGCACTGTGTTAACCTGCATAGAAAGTTACAGGAGCTGATCTGCCTTTACACTTCCTGTATTCTGGCTGCTGGACTCACTCAGCACTGTCACTGGATGCTGTATATCTGATAGGTCTCCTCAGTTTGGGGCAAAAAACAGCTGCTTGTTCAGTGCAAAGGACAGCTTGAAACTACAACTCTCAGGTGACATTTTTAACTATTGGGGTCACAGAATCCTTTACTATATGGGGGTCAGAGTTCCCTTTACTATATGGGGGTCAGAGGGCCCTTTACTATATGGGGTTCAGGAGAATTGTAAATGATGGTAAGCTTAATTAAAGTTTACTGAACCTTGCCACTCCACATGTTTAGAAACTGAAACTCCCAGCAACAAAGCATGCTGGGAGTTGTAGTTTCCAAACATCTGGAATGCCAAAGAATTGGAGGTTACTGTTACTGGATTTGGCTATTACTGTATGGGATTCATGTCTGGGACTTCTGCTGTCCATTTAAAGGGCAACTAAAGCCTAAAAACAACACAGAATCAGAAGGCAGTAGTGGTGATAATTTCTACCCTCGACTTATACTCGAGTCAATCAGTTTTTACAAATTTTTCAGGTGAAAATAGGTACCTCGACTTATACTCGGATCGACTTATACTCGAGTTTATACGGTACTTCATAGACAACAGGAATTTTAAACCCTGTAAAATAGTCATTTTGTATGTCTGAATAAAAATTCAGTTTGTGAAGCCAAAACTTCACTTCTACCATCCCTCTATAATGCTGTAAAATCACCGATAGGTGGATTTCCAATGAATCATTCTTAATTTGTTGATTATATTGATGGTATCTTTAATATAACTAGATATACCATATGAAGTACCATAAGCATTAAAGGGTATCTATACTTCCAAAAATCTAATTTTCAAAAATCCTACCTTTAGATAGTGTAATGGTCCACTCCTCCAACACATTTTTCAGATTTGAAATCCGAGCTGTAGATTCTCAGAAGTCTTCATTTTAAATAACAGCATGTACAGGGAAAGACCTCTCAAACCAGGTATGCTAATTTGTTTCCCTCCAGTGACCTCTTACTAGGATCTCCCAAAACATGTCAAAACATTTGTTAATACAACCCCAAATATAATGAGCTGATTAATCATATTGGTCTCATGTCTATCTATCTGTCTTATCTATATCTGTCTGTCTGATCTATCTATATATCTGTCTATCTATTGCTCTGTCTGTCTATTATATATCAATCTATCTGTCTTTCCATTATATATCAATTTATATATCTGTATCCCTGTGTGTCTGTCTGTCTATCTATTATCTATTTACAGAAGGGAGAAGTATCTCACACAGTAGCAGCCCCTCCCCCACCCACTTTCACAGCATGTACTTAGAAAGGGAGAGGGAGAAGTGTCTAGCAGCAGCCACACCCACTCTCAGCAGTGTCAGGAAGATATGTTAATGATCTGTATAGTGTTGGGCTGAATAGGCTCATTATTATGTAAATGAATGTATCCAGTGTTGTCTGGATTACAAGTGGGCAGTGACTAAGGGAGGTGGGGGCCATTTAGGAGCAGTTACTAAACATTGTAAATTCACTAACAAAGCAGGCACAGACACACACGTAAGTAACATCATTGTACTATCCTAACATTGTGCTTTCAGATTATACAAAGTTGTTTCAGTAAGTATAGTGACCCTTTAAAAGTCTGTCAACATTTTGGCTTGTGTATAATTGCAAAACCATAATATTACCATGGCCCACATGATCAGAATCCCACCCACTGTTTAACTTGTCCATAGACCTACTCATATCTTCATTACTCAATTGGCTAGTACTTAAATCAGAATTATTAATCACAGAATCATTATTAAAATGTCATTTCAAGACTAATCTCCCAAAACAATTTAAATCTATTAAAGTCTCGATTGGTCCAAAGCAATAGTAGGTACAAAGGTTAAACCTTTGTTAAAGGGCATGTCCACTCCCAAAACTAAAATTTAACCTACTACTGGCCCCACTGTGAAGTTTAAGAAAAAACATACCTTACATCTCTGCTCCTTATGGTTCTCCTGCAGTGTATATCCAAATCCAGGAAACTGAAGAGTAGGAGCTGTCTTCCTGCCAAACGGTTTCTGCCTCCAATCTATCCCTCCGAGAGGTACAGCCTTTTACCCATCCCCCTGATCTCTCCCTAACTGCCCTTCACCTAGCACAAAACCATTTTACTGTAGTGTAGGCTATCCCTGCCCACCCCCAACCGCCATGTCAGATTGTTAAAAAAAAGAATCAGAACTCTACTTACAGCCCTTCGCTGTGAATTCCGGCAAGCAGGGAGCCGGAACTCCTGTGGAGTGCCACAGGAGTGAGGGGGTGTAAATAGAGGTCGGATTCTTTTTTTTTTTTTTTAACAATCTGACAGCGGTTGGGGGTGAGCAGGAAAGCCCCACATTATACCAAAAGTGTATCTGTTGTATTCAGTTAGATCAACTGGACTTAAAGTTCAGTTCTTTAAGTCGTTTCGCTAGCCATCCGACTGGCTTTCTCAATTCAAAATGAGAACACCCCCAAATGAGACGAACTACCCTGGATAAAAAAGGAGGGAATTTGATGTCATCAAACAAGGAGGAATGGGTGAGAAACTTGTCTAACAGGACCCTAACCCAGCCTGAAATGGAAGTCCTGGCTAAGGGCTTGAACTTTGCCATCACTTCTAAAGCCATCCCTGTGGATATTATAGCAGCCACAGAAGCCTCAATCCACAATAATAAGGTACCACAGAGTGAGACAGAACAACTTCACCTTAAGGTATCTGCAGTCTTAGCCAGTGCTAAACCTCCTTTATCTAACCTGACCACACAGGAAAGAAGAGCCTTCATATCCATCAAGAAAGTACTACCATTCTGCCAGCAGACAAGGGAAGATGCATAGTGGTACTCAACACCTCAGACTAACATGCTAAGGTGAACGCACTCCTGGCCGATAACAACACATATGAGGATTTAACAAGGGATCCCACCAGCTATTACAAGAAAAGATGATAGACTTACTACAACAGCTTCAAAAGGATAAAGCCATTGATCGAGCAATGTATCATTGCCTCTACCCTGGTGAGGCACAGCCATGCATATATGGACCAAAGATACAAGGAAGGGGCACCACTAAGACCTATAGTCAGCAGCATCAACTCTATAACATATAAGGTGGAAAAATACCTAGCCAACATCTTAGGGCCATTGGTTGGAAGTTCTATACATCACATCCAGAACTCCCAGGAGTTTACCAACAAGATTGAAAATATAGTACATTGTGCAGGAGAAACTCTGGTGTCCTATGATGTGACATCTCTCTTCACCTGTATACCCACCAAGGAGACTTTTGATATGGTGAGAAAACAGCTAGGCCAACCCAGCACCCTTACCAGCAGAACTGATCTGAACCCAGAAGAGGTGTGTTCCCTACTTGCCTGAATACCACCTATTTCAAATACAGGGATAAGTTCTATAAGCAAAAACATGGTGCTATGAGATTTCCAGTTTTGTGGCAAACCTTTACATGGAGGAAGTGGAAAAACAGGCACTTAATACATTTTAAGGGCAAAGCACACAGCCACTGGTTCAGATACATGGATGACTGGTTAAAATCTACCAGAAGGTAGTACAAGCCTTCACAGAACACATCGATGCTGTGGACCAGAACATTAAATTTACAATAGAAGAAGTACAAAACACACTGGCTTTCTTGGATTGCTTGGTAGAAGTTAAGGAAAATGGTAAACTGGAAGTAGAGGTTTACAGAAAACCAACTCGCACAGATCAGTATTTGATGTTTAAGTCCCACCACCCTTTAGATCACAAGCTGGGTGTCATCAGAACCCAGCAACACAGAGAAGAGAACATCCCCTCTAGCAAAAAGGCGAAGGCTAAAGAAATAAAATTGTGGATATTCAGACTGGGCCTTTGTCAAAAGAAGTAGAAGGAAAGAAAACCCGAATACCAACAGTGAAGGGGAAAACCAAGACAGGAGAAAGAACATGGTCATCCCATATGTAGCAGGGGTTCTGAGAAATTAAGAAGAATTTTCAAACAACACACCAAGGCAGCAATTGGTACATCTGAAAAACCCAATACCGAAACACAAGAAAAGAGACATCATATACGCAGTGCAGTGCAGTGAAGAGTGCACTGATTTGTATGTGGTGGAGACCAAACAGCAACTGCATCAACATATGGCCCAGCACAGAAGAGCCAATTCCTCAGGTCAGAACTCGGCAGTGTACCTGCATCTTGAGGATAAAGGACATACCTTTGAAGATTGTAATGTCAACATATTGGCAAAGGAACATTACTGGATCAAGAGAGGTGTCAAGGACGCCAATTATGTGAAAATTAAGAAACTAAGCCTGAATAGAGGTGGGGGGAGGGGGGTTCGAAACCAACTGTCTGCTGTTTTGACACCTTACCCTGGGCAGTTCTTCCTATAACACCTCTTAGCCACAATGCAACATTCTTTGCATTCAGAAGGTCCCTAACACCTGGCTGTGATATGCTAATTGGGACTTTCCAGGGTACATAATTGCCAACAGATTCTTGTACAAGTCATTCTGAATTGAGAAAGCCGGTCGGATGACTAGCAAAACATCTTTAAGAACTAAACTTTAAGTCCAGTTGATTTAACTGAATGCAACAGATATACCATTACTTGGATGAATGAGAACCTTCACAACTATACCAAAAGTTCTTCTTTCAGGTGGAGATGTCCTTTAAAGGGTATCTCCCACTCAGGAGCCAGGAGACAAGGTAAGAAACTTACCCGCTCGCTCCCCCGGCGCTTGGTCTGACAGGTCCGACGGACCTTGTTTTCTATGGCATAGATTGCGCATAGAAGACAAGGTCCGTCGGGACCTGTCAGATTACGCACGGGGGAGCGAGGCGAGCGGGTAAGTTTCTTACCTTGTTCCTGGCTCCTGTGTGTTCTATTGAAGAACGGAAGGTAAGGCACAGCTCTTTACCTCCCGTTCTTCAATAGAACTGGATTCACAAAACTGAAAAAAACGAGTGGAGATACCCTTTAAGAACTTTCCGTTGTAAATCCGTGAATGTATAAGATGAAAAGTTGATAACATTAACCTCTCTGGGAGAGTCATTTTAAGATAAGTTCTCTTCTCTTATTGCTTACTTGTCCTTCTGTCTGGAAAAATGTCACCTCTCTGTGTGGTTTTGAATGTACAGGGACAAGGTATTTGATCTATATTCCTGTCCGGGCGATACAATCTATTGATTCCTCAGGTTCACTTTGTGATGGATGAAAATATCTGAAGAATCCCTTTCAACCTCATCAAAGTGTACCTTTTTCTTATGCATTTCTTGTACGCCCCTTTCTTGATATTATCTCCAAAGCTACTCCTCTTATACCACGGCTGGTAATTTTCATCTCCTTTCTGGGATAGATGGATTCTATTCCCTTGTGTAAAGATAATGTAGTAGTAGTAGTTAGACTCCAATCATATACTTTATTAAGATTATCTTGTGTGTTTTTTTTAATTTTAATTTGATTTTCCATTCTGGATACATTAGCCTTTATCCTCCCCTTCTTATAATTATATGAAGTATCAATATCTAATTTTAACATTTCTAGCAATTTATGTATATTTGATTTAATTGATTCATGTCTCGGTCTATGTTGTGTTAAAATTCTGTGAATGGACAATTAAAGTCCAATCTATGTCTGTGAATGTTTTCTGATCAAGATTTCAGCTTGAAAACTGCGGAAAATATTGCCCAACCATAGTTTTTTCGATAGACTGATCGATATTGAAAATATGGAAAAATATCAATTCTGTTGTATTCGCCCCTAGGTACTCTTTTAGACTTTATACAGTTATCCAGCATACTGGAGTCCCACCAGATTCTTGCTTCCGACCCCAATATTTTTAAAATTTTTTTTATATAAATAAAAAAAGGTTTTGTAGCACTATTTATTGATCGGAGATACTGCTGCTTATTCCGTGGCTTGTTAATTTGGATTCTTCCTCTTCTTTTTTCCTCTATGACCTGATTAGATACAGCTGCTTAAGGTTTGTACACACGTGCGATCGCGGATGCTGACCTGCAACGCACAATGTGTATGAGCGAGCATTTCAGACGATAATCGGGCCGTGTATAGGCACTTTATTGGCCGAAATGGCCATTCGTTCGGAGATTGTTGCCCGATCCGCCGGGCGGATCTCTGAATGAGCGGCCGTTTTAGGTGATAAAGTGCCCATACACGGGCCAATTATCAGCCAAAACGCTTGTCCGTACACATTGTGCATCACGGGTCGGCACCCGTGATCGCACGTGTGTACAAACCTTTAGAGTGTACTTAGCTGAAATTGCTGTTCATAAAACTTTGTGCACTGCGGGTTAGGAACACAATCGCACATGTGTTTGAAGCTAAAGGAGAGGTAATTGTTATAGTAAATTAAGGATCTCTAGATCTTTAGGTCTAAGATCCATATGTGACATCCTGGATATGACTTTGTACATGTATATGAAAATATACTATAAAATAGTATTAGTATACTATACTATACAATTCTTGCTAGGAAGGATCCTTCCCATTGAAGAGACTGCCAGCTTTAGCCATTTTTAAGACAGAACTGATCATTTGTATTCATGATTTTTCATTATATTCATGTGTCAGTGTGCAACAAATTTTTTTTGACCAGACCCACTTCCTCAAAGCCACACTCACCTTTTGAGGTAACACCCACTTTGCGATAACACTATTGCCATTTTACACTGACTAAAGGTTCATACACACGTGCGATCACGGGTGCCGAGCCGCAACACACGATGTATACGAACTACCGTTTCGGACTATAATCAGCCCGTGTATTGGCATTTTATCGGCTGCTCGTTCGGGGATCGCTCTCCTTTCAGCCAATAAAGTGCCCATACACGAGCCAATTATCGTGCCTTGCGGGCTGGCACCTGCGATCGCACATGTGTACAAACCTTTAGGTGGAGGCCATACTATAACGCACCGGTGCATTGTTGCGCATTATCTTGCATTTGCGATTTTGCTATTTTACATAAATTAAATTGCGAGAGTTTTTGCATTTCCGCAATTTCCATTCTAGCCAAAATTACATGCGCAATTGTGTGCGAAAATGTGCGCAAACACAAAAAATGCGCTAGTGTGGCCTAGCCCGAACACTGGCTAATAAGTGCTGCACTTGTTCACTACTGCTGCACACACATCACACTCACACACTGCAGAACACACTTGCACGCTGCACGCACACATTACTGCACACACATTGCTGAACACAGTGCTACACACTGCTGAAAACACACATACTGCTGCACAGTGCACAAACACACTACTTCACTCACGCACTGCTTGCACACACACACATTGCTGAACAGTACACACCCTACTGCACACACTACTGCATACACACACACTGCTGCACAGTACACACACTAATGCAAACACACACACACACTGCTGCACACATTCTGCTATGCAGTGCACACACACATTGCTGCACACACACTGCTGAACAGTGCATACATATACTACTGCACACATTACTGCGCACTCACACTGCTGCTGACACTCTGATGCACAGCACACACACACTACTGCACACTCACACACTGCTGCACAGTACACACACTAATGCAAACACACACTGCTGAACAGACACTACTGCACACTGCTGCACACACTTTTCTGCACAGTCACACACACTGCTGAACACATACGACTGCACAGTCACACACTTCTGCACAGTGCACACACACTAATGCAGAGACACATACACTGCTGAACAGACATGACTGCACACTCACACTGCTGCACAGTGTGCACACACACTGCTGTACACACACACACTCTGATGCACACTCACACACTGCTAAACCCTCTCAATCAAAATGGCATGTATAAATGAAGTATACCAGCAGTGGGGCTCCTCATTCTCTTCCGCATGGGTGCATACCTGGTCTGGCTATTCAGACAGCTAATCTGTTGTTCCTGAGCTGATGTCAGTTGTAACATTTTTAAACATTCCCTGCTGCTCTATTCACTCAGCGGTTTGCTCCATAGATTGTTACATTGTTGCAATATATAGTCCTGCCTGGAGCAGTCCTACAACAATGTAAGGAACGAGCTATAGAATGAAGAGCTGTGTGATTAGCGCAGCAGGAATGTTTAGGTTTCAGGGGTGCAATCTTGGATTTATTTCATTAACAGAGGGAAATTCAATGCTGCCAGAGCCCAGGCGCATCACTTGATTTAGCTGAGCAGAACACCTGGATAATAGATGCTGGGAGAACACTGGACAGAAAGTGAGGCAGGGGAACTTAAGTGTTAAAGCCGGACATTGTGGTCAATCTTTAAAAATCCTGCCGGACCCCTGATTCATGCCTCAGAAAATAGGACAAATCCGGGTATAAGAGGACGCCTGGAATACCTAGATTTGTAATATTGTAAAAGTAACCTAGGTATACCCTTCAGTGGGTGTCCCTTAACTTATTTTGAAATTGTTGTAACAGTTGAGGACTGGAGTACCCGAGAAAGGGGAGCACCTCCTAAACATTGTAAGTTTGTGTGGCTTGCATTATTATTCACTGCAGTTCCTTCTTACTGATACTTAGGCAGAGGACTTTGAAATGTCTTGAATTGGCACAATACTTACACTCTTACTGTCTCTGAGTCTGCTGGGTATCAGCAGTCTGCTGTTGCCAGAACAAATGATATCCCAACCAATGACTGAGTGCAGTTCCCCAAGCCAGCTCCTCTAGCACATGTGTGAGCTTGCAACCTTTTTTGAAAGCAGTGAGAGGGGAAGAGAGCATTGTTATGAATAGAAATGTATTCATTTATTTTTTAGTAATCTAAATATTGTAGTTTGCGGGGGTGGGGGGGGGGTTAATAAGCATTTCACAGTTTTTGTTTGGGGGATGTACTTGCCCTTTAATAAAAGAAATGAAGTGAATTAGCATTTACACTTTTTGTTTGGGGGGATGGACTTGCTTTTTAATAAAGAAGAAATGCGCCACCAATTCTCAGATATCGGTTTTCTTGTTTAATTGGCTTTATAGTATCTGAATACTATTCAATGAAAACTGTTTCTGTTAATCTAAAACAATTAACAGACTGTAGACTGTCTTCTAAAACAAATAAGAGCCCATTAGCGACCATTGCCTCAACTATTGTTTTCGTGCTTAAAGGGTATCCAGACCGGAAAAATATTTTTTTAAATTGCCTATTACTGGAAACTATAATTCTTCCCAACCACAGTTTTTTGTTTCTGTCCCTTATTTCTTTAGATATTGAATCTGAAGCATCCTTCTTTTTAGCTTTCAATCAAGTGCCTTATTTTTAGTAAATTACATTGTAATGTAACGGATCGAGTTAGAATAAACACGTACGTCCATCTAGTCCAACCTGCGTACCTGTTCCTTATTTGCATATACAGAAGTGGAGCTTCAAAGCTAATTTGCTCTCAATCTCCTATTTATTAGTAACGTCTGTCGATAGGCGTTTCAAAGTACAAAACCAGAGGCCTACACTACACTGATGATGATGGCTCAATAAAGCCGAAACAGGTCCTTTCTGACTCCAAATGGCAATGGATCAACAAAAACTACAGTATATGTATTAATACCAATAATTCTCAATATTTTTAGTTTTAGAAACTTTTGAAGCTATTCAATTAACTTGCCATTACCACATCTGCTGGAACAGTTCCACAGTTTACTGCAAAGAAACCCTTCCTAACCTGAAGATGAAACTTTTTTCTAATTTTAAAAGATGGCCACAAGCCCTCTGTGACCTTTTATGAACAATGCACCAGAAAGTTTATTATATGGCCCAACATATTTATATAACGTTATCATATCCCTGAGCAATTGCTGCTTCTCCAGTGTAAACAGCTCTAACTTTTCTAATCTGCCTGCATATTCAAGCCCCTCCATTCCCCTTATTATTTAGTTGCCCTTTTCTGAACTCCTTTCATGTAAGATTTCCCATTTATACAGGGGATTCTAAATGAGGCCTTACCAGTGCTTTGTAAATCCATTCCCCTTCCCCTCTTTATTTTTCCAATAAAGATGCACTTAACACAGTTATTTATGGTGTAGTTGGCACAAGGATTGTTAAACCCCAAATGCATACTCTACATTTTCCGATGTGACCAACTGCAATCGGAAAACCACAACAGTACAACAGTTTGTGCGGTTCTCTATGGACTGCATGCTCAGCCGTGGTTACTTGTCCTGGTCGGCCGGTTAAAAGTGCAATGCATTCTGGGAAATTCCCTCTCACATAATAATTGCAGAGCATGCTTTCCTTCACAGTGAGTTGTGCCTGATAAAGGGGGCATAGGTTAAGAGAGTGAATGCTTTAGCCTGAGCAAATCAAGTAAAGGATTGAAGGCATGCGGTTTTTAATTTAACCCACTACTGGGCCCACTGTGTAGTCTTCAAAAATCCTTACCTTACATCTCAGCTCCTTATGGTTTTCCTGCAGTGCCTTTTCAAAGTTCAGAAAAGTGAAGAGTAGCAGCTGTCTGTGTGTCATCTGGTCCCTGCTGCCTTATATACTTGAGTATAAGCCAAAGGTTTTAAGGTTTAAAAAATAGCCTGAAAACCGAACCTCGGCTTATACTCGGGTCACTTACCTCAGTGAGAAATCCGGCTGAACTGGGGGAGTCTAGGGGGGGGGACACAGTAATCCGATGCAGTAACCCTCAATTCCTTGCCATTGCAACTACTGTATACTGTATTAAAGGGCAACTAAAGCCTCAGAACAATACAGAATCAGAAGGCAGTAGTGGTCATAATTTCAACCATCGGCTTATACTCGAGTCAATTGGGTTTTACTAATTTTTCAGGTAAAAATGGGTACCTTGCGTATATAAGTACTTCCTTGTCCTCCTGGAGGACTCTGGCATGTGCAGGGTAGTACCGTATATACTCGAATATAAGTCGACCCAAATATAAGACGAGATACCAATTTTTACCTCAAAAATGAGTAAAAACCAATTGACTCGAGTATAAGTCGAGGGTAGAGTAGTAGAAGGGAGTAGTAGTTTACAAACATCATGAGTGGAACTGCACACACTAACCCCAAAACACACTACCCTATCCCTGACTCCTTACTCTCCCCCAGCCCCAGGAATAAAACCACTACCCTGTCCCTGACTCCTTACTCTCCCCCCAGCCCCAGGAATAAAACCACTACCCTGTCCCTGACTCTTTACTCTCCCCCCAGCCCCAGGAATAAAACCCTATTTCCCTGCACCCATCTTCTCTCACTACAAGTAAATCATCTTTTAATGCTGCAGCCTTACCTTTTTCATAGTTGCAGGAGAGTCCGGGCCCCAACATCATTCACTTGATGGGGGAATCCAGCTGCCGCATCCACTGACGTCACTACTTGGCGCCGGTCTCATTTACCGGGGCCGAGTAGTGACGTCAGTGGATGCGACCATCAGTGGACGCGGCAGCTGGATTCCTCCATCAGTAAGTGACTGACCCAGTATAAGTCGAGGTTCAGTTTTTAGGCTGTTTTCACAGCCTGAAAACCTCGACTTATACTCGAGTATATACGGTATGTTCCAGGCCTAATAATAGTTACTATTTAAAAAGCTTAAAATGGTAACTTACAGTGGTTTGCAAAAGTATTCAGCCCCCTTGAAGTTTTCCACATTTTGTCACATTACTGGCACAAACATAAATCCATTTTATTGGAATTCCACATGAAAGACCAATACAAAGTGATGTATATGGGGATTCCAAACATTTTTAACAGATCCATAACTGCAAAGTGGGATGTGCGTAATTATTCATCCCCCTGAGTCAATACTTTGTATGACCACCTTTTGCTGCAATTACAGCTGCCAGTCTTTTAGGGTATATCTCTACCAGCTTTGCACATCTAGAGACTGAAATCCTTGCCCATTCTTCTTTGCAAAACAGCTCCAGCTCAGTCAGATTAGAAAGACAGCATTTGTGAACAACAGATTTCAGATCTTGCCACAGATTCTCGATTGGATTTAGATCTGGACTTTGACTGGGCCATTCTAACACATGGATATGTTTTGTTTTAAACCATTCAATTGTTGCCCTGGCTTTATGTTTAGGGTTGTTGTCCTGCTGGAAGGTGAACCTCCGCCCCAGTCTCAAGTCTTTTGCTGACTCCAAGAGGTTTACTTCCAAGATTGCCCTGTATTTGGCTCCATCCATCTTCCCATCAACTCTGACCAGCTTCCCTGTCCCTGCTGAAGAGAAGTACCCCCAGAGCATGATGCTGCCACCACCATATTTGACAGTGGGGATGGTGTGTTCAGAGTGATGTGCAGTGTTAGTTTTTCGCCACACATAGCGTTTTGCATTTTGGCCAAAAAGTTCCATTTTGGTCTCATCTGACCAAAGCACCTTCTTCCAGATGTTTGCTGTGTCCCCCACATGGCTTGTGGCAAACGGGACTTCTTATGCTTTTCTGTTAACAATGGCTTTCTTCTTGCTACTCTTCCATAAAAGGCAACTTTGTGCAGTGCACCACTAATAGTTGTCCTATGGACAGATTCCCCCACATGAGCTGTAGATCTCTGAAGCTCGTCCAGAGTCCCCATGGGCCTCTTGACTGCATTTCTGATCAGCGCTCTCCATGTTCGGCCTGTGAGTTTAGGTGGACGGCCTTGTTTTGGTAGGTTTACAGTTTTGCCATACTCCCATTTCTGAATGATCGCTTGAACAGTGCTCTGTGGGATGTTCAAGGCTTTGGAAATCTTTTTGTATCCTAAGCCTGCTTTAAATTTCTCAATAACTTTATCCCTGACCTGTCTGGTGTGTTCTTTGGACTTCATGGTGTTGTTGCTCCCAAGATTCTCTTAGACAACCTCTGAGGCCGTCACAGAACATCTGTATTTGTACTGACATTAGATTACACACAGGTGTACTCTATTTAGTCATTAGCACTCATCAGGCAATGTCTATGGGCAACTGACTGCACTCAGACCAAAGGGGCTGAATAATTAAAATGTTTGGAATCATGTATGATTTTCGTTCCACTTCTTACATGTACACCACTTTGTATTGGTCTTTCACGTGGAATTCCAATAAAATTGATTCATGTTTGTGGTAGTAATGTGACAAAATGTGGAAAACTTTAAGGGGCCGAATACTTTTGCAAACCACTGTATCAAAAGATAAATCCTTAAAGGGTATGTCCACCCCTAAAATATATTTTTTTCTATGTGTAGGGCACCCCAGCCCACCTCCAACCGCCGATTTTAGAATTGTAAAAAAAGCACCAGAAATATACTTGCACTACCTTGTTCCCCCACTTTTTGCTCCTGACTTTCCAGAAGCAACAAAGAGGGGCCTAACCAGCAGCAGCGTCTGTGATTGGCTGAGAGTCAGCCAATCACAGACGCGGCTATACGCTATGCGAGCACACTCATATGTGCAACGATTGGCTTTTCCGGCTGATAATCGCACGTGTGTATGCATTCGGCCGGGGATCGTTCATTGATCTGCCATGGCACCCGTTCATCGTGGGTGTGTGCCAGGATCGTACGTGTGTACAAGCCTATACAAGCAGCCAGAAGGGACCCAGAGGGGAGGGGGTGTCCCCTGCACATGCCAGAAACCTCAACAAAGACAAGAAAGCAGTAGGCATCCAGATGAATTACAGACAGCCCTTTCTGGAACATTGAACAGGTACTGCAGGAGAACCATAAGGAGCAGAGATGTAAGGTAAGGATTTATTACTACACAGTGGGGCCGGTAGTGGGTAACATTTCAGTTTTAGGGGTGGACATGTCCATTAAAGCTTTGTCTGCCAGAAAAGAGTAAATAAAGATATTTTTAGGCATATCACTCTGCAGACATATTTATATCTTGCACAGTTTTATAAAACTAAATGAAAATGCAATTATTGGTATGACTATTTGTACTATAGCAATATGCAGCCATATTCAACCCTTGCATTCTAATTACCCCCTAGTGATTATGTTGGCTAAAGAGTGCTTTGTCTAGAGCTCCCTTTCTCATTATGCAAATAAGAGTAGAGACTTCTGGGTAATTAACATGTTTCCACGGCAGCCCTTACATAAAGCATTGGATTACGTTTCACTTACTTTTTTTTAACTTCTGATTCTGGTTTGACAGACCTATGTATAATTAAAAACCAACTGCACAGAGATTTCTGTTATTTGCAATGTCTCCTTTACCTTTTCAAGCAGCTTTTTCTATTTGTATTTCTATGCAATAACTCTGCACCCATGTTGCTTAATTCTGATGTAAAGAGGGAAATAGAAAGGAAGAAAATGGAATTTTAACCATGTCCACCCCCAAAACTAAAATGTAACCCACTACTGGCCCCATTGTGTAGTGTTAAAAAAATCATCGGCTCCTTATGGTTCTCCTGTAGTGCCTTTTCAAAATTCCAAAAACTGAAGAGTAGGAGCTGTCTGTGGGTCATCCGGTCCCTGCTACTTCCTTGTCCTCAGTAAGGACTCGGGCATGCCTTTCCTCCATCCATCTGGATTTTGCTGCTTTGTGCCCTACCTATTTTTCTGTAGAATAGGGCACCCTAGCCCACCCCCAACGCCATGTTCATTTTGTTAAAAACGCAAAAGAAATGTACTTACATTGCTTTGTTCCCCTGGCGCTCTGCATTGCCACAGCCGCGTCCTGTGATTAGCTGCCTCTCAGCCAATCACAGACGTGGCTGTGGGTCCAGCCCACGGCTTGCAACTTCCAACAAGAAGGGGGCAGGGTTACGAACACCTCCCGGGGGAACAAAGCCATGTAAGTACATTTGTGCTGCTTTTTTAACAAAAAGAACATGGCGGTTGTGGGTGGGCTAGTGTGCCCAACACTACAGAAGAACTTTTATTCTGGGTGGAGATACCCTTTAAGTCAGAGGGAATGGAAAGGGCCTTAAATTATAAAACTGTAACAAGGATTGTAAGAAAGCAATTAAGCTAGCTAAAATAAATAATGACGTTAAGATGAAAAAAGCACTAACCCTAAACAATTTTTTATTAACAGTAAGAAGGTGAGGACTGAAAATGTGGGGCCTTAAATTAATGGGGATATGATTGTTACAGAGAAAGGCGATAAAGCAAACATATTGAAATTTTTTCCCTATCTGTATACACTATATAAGATCCAAGTGCAAATAGCATGGAGTATTGTAGCAACAATGGTATAAAAAATGCAATTAAACCTTGGTTAACTAAGGATATGGTTCAGAAACGGCTAAATAAGATTAATATTAATAAAGCTCCCAGATTGGAGTTCAGTTTATCCAGGTCATTGTTTCTTATTTTTGCAGATTCCCTAATGTCCGATAGTGTGCCTCTGGTTTCGAAAAAAGGCTGATGTAATGCCAATAAAGTGTAGTTGTTCAAGCCAGGTGATTACAGGCCTGTAACTTTAACTTCAGTGGTGGGGAAGATGCTGGAAAGTTTGATACCGGAACATACTCAGAGTATGTTTCAAGGACTGACCTTGAAAACATAAAGAGGGTTATGGAAGTTTTATTTTCCCTCTTTACAAAGCATCGGTGAGGCCTCATTTAGAATATGCAGTGTAGTTTTGGAATCCTGTGTACAAAAAGGACATTTTAGAAAGGGTTTAGAGAAGGGAAACTTTAAAAATAAAGGGAATGGGGGAGCTTGAATAGATTGCATAAGTTACAATTATGTACACTAGAGAAAAGGCACTTGCATAGGGATATGCTTACTGTGTATAAATACATTAGAGGGCCATACAATAAACTTTCTGAGGCATTGTTCACCAATAGAACATCGAAGAAAATAAGTTTAGAGCACTGGTTTTGTACACTTGATAAAGGACTTCACGTCCGAAACATGTTGTGTCAATAAAGCACCAAAAGATATCCTTTGGAGTCTTCTTAGTCTTTCCATTCTCCTTTGGGGGTGTTCTGGGAGGACAGAATAGCAAACTTTATTAAAAACACTTTATTCAGGTGTGTTTTATACCTGAATAAAAGCACAACACTCAAAATCTTTGCCTTTCCTTACATCAAAAGTTTAGGTGTCTCAGCTTGGCTATATCTACAACTATTGAGGCTATTGTGACACTTCACAAGTTTTATGTGGTAGGTGGATGCATTCATGAAATCCTGGCTGAAAGCCCATTTTAAATTTGTAGTCTTCTTCTGTTAAAGGGTTTGTCCACATTGTGCCTCTGGCTAATACGAAAGATTAGAATGAAAGTGAAAAAAAACTTATGAAGTTTTGGAACTAGCCAAAGTTAGACCCTGATCTATCTATCTATCTATCCATCCTGAACAAAACAAACAATTTGTGTTTGATTCCCACCACACCTTTTCTCAGTCTTGGCAATGCCATTCCACACATTCCAATTACTTATCGCTACCAGGTTGTGCTTCGTCCCTTTTATGTGCATTACAGGGCTTGCGACAGTGTTTCCAAAGCTACAGCATTCAATGTCACTGACATGACAACGGTGCCTTTGCATCTTCACTGTCAGAGCCTCTAATATCTCTGTGGGAGGTAAATACAAAGAGAAATTGGATGGAGCATTGAGCTTGGAGACCCGGACCCACACAGAGTGTTTATTTAGCCATAGCTGCCTTATCTAACTAGAGAAGCATTATCGATTAAAATATCTATGCTACTTCGTTTCTTTTTGTACTCCTTCTAATAATTTTTTTTCCAGCTGCCATCATAACGATATATATATATATATATATATATATATATATATATATATATATATATATATATTGGGAATTATGCCTGTTGTGTAAAAAAAAGAAACAAAGCCAAGAAGTTAAAAAGAAATGAGAAAAAGGTATCATATATACTCGAGTACAAGCCGACCTGAGTATAAGTCGAGGTACCTATTTTTACCTCAAAAAGTAAGAAAATATGATTGACTCGAGTATAAGCCGAGGGTTGAAATTATGACCACTACTGCCTTTTAATACTGTACTTTTGCTCTTTAAATGGACAGCAGTAGTCCCATACAGTAATAGCCATACTGGATTTGGCTATTACTGTATGGGAACTCTGCTGTCCATAAAAAGCCTCATTCCTTGGCACTCCAGATGTTTTGGAAACTACAACTCCCAGCATGCTTTAGTAGCTGGGAGTTGTAATTTCCAAACACTGCAGTGCCTTGCAAGGAATGAGGCTTTTTTATGGACAGCACCTCTGGGAAAGGCCCCCAAGTTCAGTGAGGTAAGTAAGAGAGGTAAGTACTCACTCGGGTCACAGTAAATAATTGTGAATTCTTTCCTCCCAATCCGGTTGCCGATCACTATGTACAAGCTAACTTACATTAGAAGCAAGTGCGCGTATGGACGTCATCCTGCAGATCAGCGCGGAGTGTCAGGCAGAACACTTGCTTCTAATGTAAGTTAGCTTGTACATAGAAATCGGCAGCCGGAGAATTCACAATTATTTACTGTGACCCGAGTATAAGCCTGAAAACCTCGGCTTATACTCCAGTATATACGGTAATAGAGAAATTCTATCAAATCTTCGTTCTATTAGTTTCACATCCCCTAAACTAAAGGGGTGTCTGCTACCATGATGATGCACATTGAGTGATAGCACCCCCAGCAGAGGGAAAGACACACCCCCAGGAGCTAGAACAACTTTCCCATGCGGCTGCAAACAAACAAAGGGGAATTCTGAAAAAAAAAAAAAAGGTAGGAGGAGGGTTGGTGTGTGGTGTACTTTAAAGCTTAAAGGGTATCTCCACTGAGGAAAAAGCATTTTTTTTTTGGTTTATTTTAGACTTTGTTCTGTTATACCTCCATTCTTAGCTGGTATAAATATTTGAAAGGCATTTTTATCTAATGCTACAATGAGTGAGAAGCCTTTTGTATCTGTGTAGGTGTTACATACTCTGGAACAGAGAGAAATTACAAATGTAGGAACAAGATGCCTAATGTGACAGGGAGGTGATTTATATAATACAGAAACCTCTGGAGAGTGTTGAGATGGAAGGCCTTAAATATCAATGTTATTTGTTGCTCTATGGTAGTGGTATTTGACTGACAATTGGAACTTATTTACCAAGATGTTCAAAAGTTTACCCATATTACTTTATCTGCAGCAACCAATTAGATGTTACCTATCTGCAATTGACCAGTAGATAGCTAACATTTGATTGTTTTCTGTATTTATTTATTTTATTTATTTATTTTTAGAGCATAGTATTGTATAGTACTTGAGGTTGAATAAAGACATACATCCATCTAGTCCAACCTACTTAGCTGGACCCACATTTCCTGCCAGAGGGAAAAGAAACCAGTATGAAGAGGTGGCAATTGGAAATATCCCTGGATCAACTCCCAACTTTTTTTTACCAGTAACATGGAATATTCTTTGTTTTTAGAAACTCAACCAGCTTTTTAAAAAATAAAACTATCCAATGAACCTGCCATTACCACGTCCAATGGAAGACCGTTCCATAGTTTTACCGCTCTCACAGTTAACCCCCCTCAAAAGTGTTAGAAAACACTTCTTTTCTTACATTCTTAAATTGTACAATTAAATTGTATACAGCAAGATTCCACTACTTCCAAACTTTTTGGGGGTTTTAAATCTGGGCTGTAGATCCTGAGAAATCATTGTTTGAAATCACAGCATTTACAGGGAAAGACCTGTCACTCCACAAGCAGAAATTATAATATGTGCCCAAGGATCTTTGGCTGTCTGCCAGCACACTTTTTGCAACAATTAAGAGAATCGGCAGAGAAAAAAAGTAGAGGTGAGGGAGATGTAAAAGCAGAGCAGTGTCCATGGTGAGGCTGTACAGAACTTTTAAGTGTCACAGACACTGCAAGAAGGCAGTGACAAAAGCAAGCACAGATAAATATGTTAGTACCACCATTTACTTCTCTCAAAGTTGTTTGAGTATAGTGACCCTTTAAGGAATGTCCACGTGTCCTCTGACATGTTCTATTGGTGAACAATGCAGTTTATTGTGTGGCCCATTATTGTATTTATACAAAGAGATCATATCCCCACACAAGCGCCTTTTTTCGCTAGTGTTCATAAATGTAACTTACTCAGTCTGTCTTCAAAGGCAAAATGCATCACCATACATTTATCAACATTGAATCTCCTCTGTCACCTCGCTGCCCAATGCTACAATCTATCTAAGGCTGGGTACACATGCGCAGACTATTTGTCGCCCAAAAATATCTGCTGATGTGTACCCAGCCTAAATCTGCCTGCAACAAATTTTGTGTTGTCCGATAACATAGAAACCTCACTGACAACTGATATGTTCAGCACATTATTAGACATATTACTACCCAGATATTTAAAGGGCATGTCCACCCCCAAAACTATAATCCCCCCAACTACTGGCCCCACCATGTAGTGTAGTTTAATCCTTACCTCACATCCCAGCTCCATCTGGTTCTCCTGTAGTCCCCCCCCCCAAGGCTAGCAGGTCCATATAGACACTGCCTGCTACCTGGCCTCCCGGAGATTTCTGCCATGCGTGCTGCAGCCCTTCTCCCCCTCCTTCCCCTCCTCTCCCTCCCGTTCTGCTATCCTCCCCCTAGGTTATTTCCCTTTAACACAGCCTTCCCCCATGTCCCCCAGCCCCAACCGCATACTTTTTATTTTTAGAAAGCTCCCCAATGTTTTACTTACCTCTCCGCTTTCCTACGCGGAAGTTGCTGCCGGCAGCCGGGTCTGTGATTGGCTGCCGCTCAGCCAATCACAGACGCGGCTGCCGGTCCCGCCCCTCTGCTTGCATTTCCTCGCAAGCAGAGGGCCGGGAGCGCAGCGAAGGAAAGAGGGGAGGTAAGTAGAGTTTGGGGGGCTTTCTGAAATTAAAAATTATGCGGTTGGGGCTGGGGGACATGGGGGAACAACATATCAAATTTTAATTTTTAGGGTGGACATAGCCTTTAAGGATAATTGTTATCCCTATTATGACAGAGTAAGCTAGGTAGTGTCACAGCCAATTAAGGCTTTGCCGACTGACATTACAGCCAATGATTGACTGCTGTTTCACTTGCTGCCTTCTCTGCACATGCTCAAGCTTTTAAAAAAAACTCCTTGAGCAGAAGGAGGCAGCAAATTCCTTTGCCAGAATGGAACAGAATGTTGCATTGAATATCTGGTAACAAATGCATGTAATAAACTGGTAAAAATAGCATGTGAGGTTGCAGGCAGATAACTAACAAGTCACCAGTTTTCTGTTTTAAGGAAGAACATGCCCTTTAATAAATAGATTAAATTGAAGTGGCCCCAACACAGAACCCTGTGGCTGTTCATTCTGCTGTTCCCTGTGGAACTTTATTCCATATTGACAAAGCACCATTGACAACTACTCTCTGAATCCGATCCATCAACCAATTTTCTATCCATGTACACATGTGGCAACCAAGCCCAACAGATCTTAACTTATACATAAGTCGCCTATGGTGGACAGTATCAAAAGCTTAAAGGGTATCTCCACTGGTAAAACAAGAATTTTGGTATTCAGTTTTATTGAAGAATGAAAGGTAAAGGAGCAGAGTATAACCTTCTGTTCTTCAATAAAAACGCACATTGCAATTGCACATGCACATAGAGTATTAAATCTGTCAGAGGATGCGACGGAGGAGCGAGTAATTGGATAAGTACCTTACTTTCAATTCCGGCTCCTGAACGTTTTATTGAAGAAAGGGAGGTAAGACACAACTCTTTTACCTTCAGTTCTTCAATAAAACTGAATACCAAACTTTTTTTTTTAACCAGTGGAGTTACCCTTTAAACAAAATCCAAGTATATAACATCTACTGCTATACCAGATTTCAAATTTCTACTCACATCCTCATAAAAGCCAAGTAAGTTTGTTCCTTTTGAATCCATACCGATTCCTTGAAATATACTGTAGAATCTGTTCTTGTATTTCACCACTGACGTTTAACTCACAGGTCTGTAATCACCAGGCTGTGAACAACTACGTTTTTGGCGTAACTATCAGGCTGCAACGGTGGTGGAGGGGTGGGGCTGCGGGGTTGGAGATCCTGCAATCAGCTGTTTGGTACTGGTCTTTTAAATGGCTGATCGCACGTACCTTTACTGCATACGCAGTATGCATTAGTGTAATTATTGTAAGTTATTATAGGTAGGCAGGGGGTAAAATAGCTTTGCTTTTTCTCTGCAGCAAGCACATACATTGGCATCTTGTGCAACTATTAGGTACACATGTGGAAAGTTTGGTCTAATAACTTCATCTGACAGAGTTACCCATTGATATATTTAATGGAAGTCTGTCAGAAGAAATTAAAATTACGTGACCAATACTGCAGCCTATTGAAGACTGCAGATTCTAATTTACTGACCTGTTCAATTTTCTTTTCTACAATTGCGGCTGCAATATAATGGTCAATCCTCCCCAAATATTAACCCTTTTTTACAGACCCTGAGATTAAAAACACAAATTTGGTGAATCACTACCCTATGCCATGCAGTTAACAAGAGTTTATAAACAGAAACAATACTACACAAATCCATTCCAACACTATCTGTTGTTTTCAGTTAGATCAACTGGACTTTAAGTTTAGTTCTTGAAGATTTTTTAATCGTCATCCGACTGGCTTTCTCAATTCAGAATGACTTGTACAAGTATCTGTTGGCAATAAGTACCCCGGCAAGTCCCAAATACCATATCACAGCCAGGTGTTGGGGACCTTCTGAATTGACCATTCTAAATTGAGAAATCCAGATGGATGAATAGCGAAATGTCTTCAAGAACTAAACTTTAATTCCAGTTGATCTAATTGAATAAAACAGATATACCATAACCTGGATGATTGAGAAACTTCACAAGCAGATTCCAACAGTTTTTCAACAGAAATCCATTTGTTAGCCATGTAAGCAAATAATAACACAAAATTTTACATAAAAGCATGTAGTCTGGACTACAGTAATCCAGTTCAGATTTAGTAAGTCAAGATTTGCCTTAGATCATTTGCATCATTTTAGTGTAATGCATACATTCTGCAAACTTGTATGAAAACGTGAGAAGTCGTGACAATAATATCAGACTCTTTCAATTCCGTGAGACAAGCGTTTTCAAATGTACTTCCATTTTCCTTATAAAATATAAGATCTAATCTAGCTCGGTGTCTACAAAAACTGCAGCATCCAAATCTACTAAACTAAATGCCTGTGTAAAACTTTGGATTGGTAAGTGCAGAGCTTTTGACTGAGAGATGGTTTGCTGACAATACGATTTATTGTGCAAAATAACCTCTAATATACATGAATGACAGCTGTGGGTTTTTTTTCTTACTCAAACTACTTAGGTGCTCAATTGAGATCTCTCCTAATCTCCCTCCTAATGCAATCGAATTGGTAAATCCAGAAGCTGAGGTCACCCCCCACATCTCCACCAGACGTAATAAATGCCGTGTATCACCCACTCAGCCTGGGGCCTCTGGAAAGCTGCCACCTCCTATTCAGGAGAGGTAAGTGGTAGCATGTTATTGACAAAAAATATTTTTCAACTTTATCATTGATTCTGTATTTGGATTGGTTTCGCAGAGCTGCTATTGACTATTAGAATCCTTAATAATTTATATCCACATTTTCAAAGCTTATACTAACTTTAAGCTGTTGACTGTAAGTAAGAGTAGTTTATTCTGCAAGTCCCCCCAATGAATAACAATCTTTATATAGTGTAAGGACCCCCCCCCATTACAGTTGCCAAAGATGTGTCTAAAGTTACTTACAATCCTCTCGGCAGCATTGACACACCTTCTCTGCTGCTGTTGCAAGCTGGTTTTGTGCTCACACAGCAGCACAGTAGGCATCTTCAGTCATGGCTGCTACTTTCACTGATGGCTATTCCGAGAAGCTGCATATAGAGGGGGGGAGGAGACATCCATGGTGAAGGTCGCGGTCTGTAATTAACTTTAGACACATCTTTAGTAAAGGTAAGTAGAACAGAAAATACATGTTGGGGGATCCTAAACGACCTATATAAAGTTTAAAGATTGTTGTTCAGAGACATGCCCTTTAATAAGTTCTAACACTCGTAAAACCTTGTGATTTTCTTTATTTTTAGTTCTGAATGCATGCATTGTCTGTGAAAATGAATATACAGATCTATAATCGTAATACTATTTATATTTGGATATTTCTCATGTACTGTGTCTGCTTTGCAGCAAAATGTCGTGGTTTAGCGGTATACTAGTCCCCAAAGTGGATGAGCGCAAGACGGCATGGGGGGAGCGAAATGGAAAGAAGGGCAAACGCAAAAACACCTCTTTATGTGGACCAAGATACATGAGCTGCCTTCAGGACCCTGAAATGGAGAGAAGCAGCCGCAACAACTTTGGACTACGCTGTACATGGCAGGAAGACCATTATGGAAAGAAAGGGGTGGGGGGTGACCTGCGACTCAAATCTGTGGCCCTTGGATTTGAGGATGGGGAGATTAAGGGCTCAAAAATGGGATCAGCAGAGGCAGTTGGCACAGAGGATGAAGAACGAACTTTGACCCCTGGGGAATTTTGGGAAAAGTTTTTACAGGTGTTTCAGTCAAAAAAATTCCAGTCTGCAAAACTGGAGAGACTATACCAACGTTACTTTTTTCAGATGAATCAGAGTAGTCTGACTATGCTAATGGGGGTGCTTGTGCTAGTGTGCCTGGTCATGCTAATCTTTCACTGTACTCATGGGAATCCAGAAGTAATCTATGTGTCTGTCCTAGCCATTGCAATGGCGTTATTCTTGTCACTTATGGTAGTGTGCAACCGCAATGGCTTTCACCAGGACTATATGTGGATAGTTAGCTACTTGGTTATTGCAGTCCTGTTTACTGTTCAGGTTCTTGGGGTATTCATGGTGACCCCACGTAGTGCCTCTGAAGGGATCTGGTGGAGTGTATTCTTTATCTACATCATATATACCCTACTTCCTGTGAGGATGAGGGCAGCTGTGCTGAGTGGTTTAATCCTTTCCTCCTTGCACCTAATCATCTCCTGGAGGCTTAACCTGGCAGACATTTTCCTCTGGAAACAGGTAAGGACTCTCCCAGCATACTTTTCTGTGAAAAATGATATATATACTTTATTAAACCTTTATTGGGACTCACTGCTGCAAATCGCAAAGTTTCTAAGGTCTCTGAAAAAAGGCAGAAAAGTTGCGATTTGTACCAGTTGGACTCAATAAAGGTTTTATGAAGATAAATTCTGTGAGATAAAATTGACATAAAAGAAAAATGTATATATAATATATGTGATTGTATGTCCGTGTGTCTCCTCTATATGGTAAAGACCATAGAGAATGTTAAATATCCACACAAATCCTTTACGACACAAAAGCTTGTAAATTTGCCTTAAGCAAAGATAAAGGGCTCGTAGGGAGTTATATGCTATTAGAGATTATACCTAGCAATTACCAAGGAAACTGGGAACAAATGATAAATAAAGAAATTGGAATCATTGTCTCCCAACGGTCTCAATAGCGATTATAATTTATACCTGTTCCTTTAGGTTAGCACAGAAAGCTAATCTAACTAAGTCACTAGGCCCCCCAGGAAAACTATGATGGGGCTTCTCTGCTTAATCTACAGTGGTTTTCTATGAGAGAGGCTGTATCCGTCATATGGAAAGTAAAAAGATGTGCCCGCTCCCCTGGTAGTTATGCCCCTGTCTCAGGAACTTCTTACTTAGTGTTAAAGGGCATGTCCACCTTCCCCCAGCCCCAACCGCATTATTAGATTTTTCAGAAAGTCCCCCGATAGTTACTTACCTTACCTCTTTCCCCCGCCGTACAATCCCGGCCCTCTGCTTGCGTAGAACTGCAAGCAGGGGGCGGGACCGGCAGCCCCGTCCCTGATTGGCTGAGAGGCAGCCAATCACGGACGCGGCTGCCGGCAGTTCAGAACGCAAGGGGAAAGAATTAAGGTAAGTCACTATCGGGGGAGTCTCTGGAAAATCTAATAATGTGGTTGGGGCTGGGGGAAGGAGTCCTATCAAGTAGCAATGGGGTTTGTAGCTAGGGGGAGGGAGAGGGAGGGGGAGATGACTGCAGTGCGCATGCCAAACTTCTCCTGGAGGGGAGACAGGAGGCAGAGCCCTATATGGACTCTGCTATCCTCCTGGTGGCCAGTTTTGGGGGAGGATTACTTGAGAACCATTTGGATCTGGGATGTGAGGTAAGGATTTTTATTCACTACACAGTGGGGCCAGTAGTGGGGGGAATTATAGTTTTGGGGGTGGACATGCCCTTTAATTGTGTAATTTAGGGGGGAGTACGAGATCACTTCCTGTTATATGGTATATATTGTGAGTTAATAAGAGTGACCAAGATGTCATATATTGCTTGATAAAGTGCATTGCAATGCCCGAAACAGCTATCTTATTATGTGACTGTTAGACTGGTTACACACCATACAGTATGTCTGGGAAATATTGTATGATGTGGGTGGGAGCCCATTTTTCTTCTTCACATGCATGAGATTTTAATGCAATTTCCCAAAAAAAATTCTAATGGAAATCTTGGTAATATACTTCTGTATGGGAAACTGTTCCCCACCCCTAACTCTGCCCCTGTCCTGCCAGGTCCCCTTAACCGCCCCCTTCTCCCTACCCTACCTGGAATCCACTTTTGGCAGGGTGGGATGTCTATTGTTAGGACAGTAGGATTGAGTGTGTTTGGGGGGAAAAAACTGAAATCCCTGTTGTGTGTCAAGGAGATGGTGGATTCCTGTGCTGTAATGCGATTGGCTGTCAACTTCTAGGAAGCTAGGCTTTCTTGTTTTGATTTATTGAGCACTACAGAGCATGTGCGTACAGCGTACATTTGGGCTACAATGAACTAGTTAAAGCGTGCGTGATTCTAGTGATACTGTGTGCGTTTGCGCTTTCTCTACTTTCCATGATGGAAACGTGATTACTCAAAAAAAAAAAGGTGATCGCAAGCGCACCAAAATTACAGGAATTTTTGCGTTCCTGTGATTTCCATGTTATTTAAAATTGCGTGTGAAATGCATGCACAAACGCATGAAATACGCATTAGTAGGGCCTAGCCCTTTTATGGGTTTACCCAGCTAAGGTGGCTTGTGGGTGCTGACCCCTAGAACCCACAGGTTAATTTTAAAAAGCTCCCAGCAGCCAGAACAAAGTGAGAGATGAGACAAAGCTTGTTATGTTTGTGAATGTTCTCTGTCTATTGGGGTAATGATGTCTGGGGACTTTGGTTCTCCTTTAGGTGAAACTTGTAAGAGGCTATGCCACTGAAACATTAACCCTTTTCTGTGCCCTGAGTGACCTGCACCCAGCTGGCACCGTAAGCCTGTGCAGTGAAGACTTGGGCAAAAAAGTTCCTACACTGTGAGATCATGAGTAATATCATCAGTGCTAACCTTATCCTACAAGGCTCTTTCCAATACAGCCCTCTCATCTATGATCTGATAAACAGATACTACCTTGGGTGGAAACTCTGCTCTGCTAATGATCTTCTCCGCTCATCCACTCTAATCACTGTTTCCCACGCCCGTATACAGGACTTTTCTCGTGCTGCCCCTCTTCTCTGGAACTCTCTTCCTCGTTTTATACATCACTTGCCATCAAGTCATATCTTCTGACGCAAGTTACGCAACCCTTAAAGGGCATGTCCACCCTTGTACATAATTTTTGATATTATGTTCTGCTCCTTCCCCCAGCCCCAAACGCATTACTATTCTGCACAGAAAGTCCCCCGATCATTACTTACCATGCCTCTCTCCTTCGCCGCACAGCCCCGGCCCTCTGCTTGCACGGAAATGCAAACAGGGGGCGGGACCGGCAGCCGCGTCTGTGATTAGAGGCAGCCAATCATGGACGCGGCTGCCGGGAGTTCAGACCGGCGAAGGAGAGAGGCATGGTAAGTAAAGACTGGGAGACTTTCTGTGCAGAATAGTAATGCGGTTGAGGCTGGGGGAAGGAGCCTTACATAATATCAATGGGGTTTAATGGTAGGGGGAGGGAGACAAAATCGGCAGGGAGAGGGAGGGGGGCGAGGACTCTCCTGTGCATGCCTCAAACCTTGACGAGGTTGAGGCTGAGATAGGCACAGGATGAGTCACTAGCAGCCTCTACACTGCAGTTTCCTGGACTTTGGAGGGTAATAGCAGGGCAGCCATTTGGAGCAGAAATGTGAGGTAAGGATTTTATTAAACTACAGAGTGGGGCCAGTATGGGGTTTAATTTCAGTTTTGGGGATGGACATACCCTTTTAAACTCACCTCAGGCAAGGTTACAATCTGGACCTGGACATTCTTACCCTCTTACTGACCCATCGCAGACCCGCTAGTTATACTCCACTGACAACTTAGTTACAGCTACTGATCTGCTTCACCTTATGTTTCATCCCCATCTCCTCTAGACTGTAAGCTCTCGGGCAGAGCCCTCCATCCTATTGTACCACAGTAATGCTGTAACTTACCACACTGAATGCTGCTGGACCAGCACTTAAATTATTTGCACTTTGTATTACTTGCATTACCCTTGTAACATGTATGTTTTCCTTATGTATATTAATGCAACTGTAAAGCGCCACGGAAGATTTTGGCGCTATATAAATCCACAATAATAATAGTGACCCTTCCCCCATTTTTCTCAATCTTTCTGAAGACTGAAAAAACTTGACATGACAATCTGCTTCTGCCTAAGGTTTATACAAACAGATGAAAGCAAATACTAGGTTTGCAGACTTAAAAACGGCTTTAAAACAGAATTGTGTGGGAACTAAGCTATCAATGCAGACCATTCACATAACTACTGCTGAAGAGAAAAAAAAGTGTAACATTTTCAAAATCTGATACAAACTCTGCATTTGGGTTATGGAGCTGTAACATAAATGGCCTGCTGACGAAGTAATATGAACCAAGCTTATTATTCCTCAAGGTCATGATGCAAACTTATAGATGGTCTATGGTACCTCATAAATCAACCATGCAAGATGCATTTCCACTCACCTAATAATGAAATGTGTTAAGTCTTAAGACATCCCTGCTTTATCAATTAGCCAAAATCAAAATAGCTCCTAGTCACATGACTTCCATGCAGTTGTATATTTTATTTATTGAAAATGGCGTTTACCCTGGTGCTTTGCTTTCAACAAAAAACATATTGGGATTTCTAAATTAACATGATTTTGAATTTTTTTTTTGTTCAGAATCTGAATATAAAATATGAACTATGTAAGTATACAAGGTTGAAATAATATATACATTACATGGGCAGTTCAGTGGAAATGATTAATATTTGTTAAATTGTTAGTTTGTGTAATCCCTCCTTAGTTATTCTAGGTATTCTCTCCCATGTTGAAAAATCAGTTGATTTCATACCTTTTGCTTTTCCCTTCTGTTGACATTAGTGAGCTGACATTTCAGGTTCTATCAGTCCTTCTTCTTCCCAGAATGCACCACATCCTTGGAATGTTCCTAAAAGTAATTTCTACTGATTGGCTGTTGGATGGGTCCAAGATGCTCAGATCTCAACTGAGCAACTGAATCAACCCAGGCGCTGGGTCATGGGCCAAACCATAACGGTCTCTACTAGGGTCCTGCAAACAGGAAGTCAGGAATTTGGTTGCATTTATTTATATACAGACACAATGTTGAATGGGCAGGTTAAGGTCATTGGGATGGAAAAATACTGCTCTTTTTTCTGAAAAGCATATGTATTTGCACTGAACTTCCCCTTTAAAACAAGTTGCTACAAATCTTCTATTCCAGAGGAGGATTTGAATCTCCTTAAGGCAGAGGCCACACTACGTGAAGGCGTACGTTAACGTCTGCTTGCACTTCATTTATGGTAATCTACCATTATCGGAGCGCATGCAAATCACACCAAAAATTGTGGACGCATGTGATCAGAAAAGCATATCTCAGCGCAACGGACACCAGCGCAGCCAGAGTTGGGAGACCAATTGGCCAACCCTAGTGTGCGCTTTTTAACGCGCGATCAGGTCGTGCATTAAATGGAGTGGTGTGGCCTAAACCAAATTTATCTAGCACTGTCAAAAGCCCTGAACTTTTATTTTAAAATGCAAAAAAATTTTAAATTTTTATTATAACAATTCAACATTTTTCCACCTCATTCTGCATCCTGTGACAGTGCTGTGTTTTGACAATGTCATATAGGTTAATGATTGAAGGACACTCGGTAGATCTGTTGGTTAAAAAAAAAAACAACCATCAGTTGGACTATGTAACTTAACCTTACAGAAATCCCATTCACACTTATGAAGCCAGTCAGTGTCTGCATAGGATAGACCCCAATCTACCACTGAAACAATAATAAGCTTCCAATTGAATGGCAAATCCACCCAGTTGAAGTTCTTGGATCTGCAACTCGGTAAACTTTTAGAACTACAGTTTACAGTTCTTACACAGCCATAAAATGATAAAGTCCTGGCAGTGAAGCATACAGGTCTTTAAAATTACGCTGAGGCCACACTACAACGCACCAATCGCGAGCGTTATCGCATGCGATTGTGTGTGCGATTCTTGTGTGTTTTTGGTTTGCGTGTTCGTTTTGCGCATGAGATTTTGCCATTTTCCAGCATGGAAACGCATGCGTTAACACACCAAAAATGGTGAACGCGTGAGTTGCCAAAATGCGAACGGATGCACAATCGCATGCGCACAGGAAATCGTGGAAATGTTAGCGTTCCCGCGATTTCCATTATAACCAAATCGTATGCACAATCGCGAGCGCAAAACGTGTAAGTGGGGGCCTAGCCCTAAATGTGGACTGATGATATGTTTGTTTTAACTGTCCCAGGGACCTAGAATTTCATTGCAATAAATAGATAGGCATGGCCAGCATGTCTGAACAGACAGCATAACCAAGGCAAGTGCCACTGGCTCTTTAAATTTGAATAAAATAAATTAGCTTACTAAGGCAGATCATTAGCGATTGTACCAATCTAATCCTAGATAAAAGTTTTTCCAAAGTCCTGAATTCCAAATAATGAAATCCGAGAAACATCACACACTAAATAAATAGCATAAAATACTAGTAGTGTTAGTATTACTAGTATAGAATTGTTATCGTTGTGTGTATGGGTCTAATTACTTATCTGGGGGTGAGAACTTTGGAGAGGCACCCAAAGTTTAACCTTCTTACTAGTGGCTCAGTGCCAACCCAGAAAGCACACAAGTACACCTTAGGGCTCGTTCACACTAGGAACGGACAAAAACGCAACTTAAATACTCATTGCGTCATTTCAAAACGTTTTTGGATCCGTTGCTGCCCATTTTGCTTGTGCGTTACTATTCGTTTGTGTCCGTTGCGTTTACATACGTTTTTGCCTGCAATGGTGCCGTGTTTCTTATAGCCTGCTGATCGGAAATGACATCACAGGAACTCCCAGGCATCCTTTTAGAAAAATGGACACAAAAGCAAAAGCGTGAGTTGTTATGCATTGTACAGTATTTTCATGCATTTAAAATGTGTGCTGCAGTGCATTTTTAAAACGCACTGGAGCGGAACGGAATATAACGCAGCAGGTGTGAACGATATTATGAAATCCTATGGAGTTTTACGGTCTGTCCGTTTTTTTAAACGCACCTGCGTTTCAAAAACGGATAAAACTGATGTAGTGTGAACGAGCCCTAACACATTATTAGTGGTGTATAGACCGGCAATACCCTGCAGTTTGTTTACCCTGTTGAACTCCATAATACACACAGGACAGGAGAAGAGAGCATCATGAAGGGAGTAGCTGTAAGTAAAATGGCCATGCATGGGGCTGGTACTGTGAGATTTAAAAAAAAAAAAGTGACGCAGTGCTAGAAAGTTAGGTTCACTTGAACTGATTAGGGCTTATTTTATGTTGCAGCTGCTCTAGTATTATTTATTTATTATCTATTATTAATTATCTATTATTTAAAAATCGCCCAAAAGTACAGGTTATATTACACTATAATAACCTGAAAGAAGAACCAAAGCTAAGTTAGATCTAAGTTTGTGAATACAGTACCTTAAAGGGGAACTGTGGTCTCCAAACAAGTTGCATTTAAATGAAAGGCCAGTTTCCTACCTTTAGAACGAGCCATCAACCACCTCTCTACGTGCTCCACAGCCCTATACAGAAATGACTGACCAGAAAATTAATGGGTGGGAGGCTGACATGTGAAATTCCTGAGGCTTCTCCTGCACAGTGCCGCCAGCGAGCACAGCCTCAGACTCCCTCAGTGTGTGAGGGAGACAGGAAGTCCCTCCTCACTCTCACTTTGCCTGAAAAGGTGGATTTCACAGAGTTTTCTGTAGGGGGTGTGTCTGAGTAACCCACGGCATCTGCGAGTGGGCAAGGCTTATGCACCCATCGAGTGGGCAGGGCCATGGCACCTGCGAGTGGGCAGGGCAGAACAGATTGACTGACAGTTTCAGAGCAGGAAGCAGGAAGTGCAGGAGACCTGGTGATGCTGCTGCCATATCACACACAAAAATGTAAAGAACTATGCAAAATACATATATAATAAATATATAATACATTGCAAAAATTCTCAGGGGAACAATGGCTATCAATTTACCTAAAGTCATTTTTGGACCACATTTCCCCTTTAAAGGGCATCTATAGTGGGAAAATGAACTTTTTTTTCTTTCTTTCCATGTGTTCTATAATTCCCCACAACCCCCAGAGTGTCTTCACTTTTTTCAGATTCCCTCTCTGTCCTGAGATACACCAGTTAGAAGAATACGTGATTGCATTCCTGTACTCCTACTTGGACTGTCAATCAAATCCCTGTGACGTGATCCCCCCTCCCTGCTCTGTAATAAACATAGAGATAACAGCATTAGCAGGGGGGGAAAGGTAGCTTTGATGTTAGATATAAGGCAGCACTTGACCCCCCTTCTTAATAGCTTTCACTGATTGATGATGGGTCACAAAGTGAGAGATCGTAAACTGTACTGATCTCCTTCTTCTTCCGTGTCTCCAGGACAGCTTGCTTTCTATTGGCCACTGTGCGTGGGTGTGTTTTTCAGGATGTTGAACTTTTAACTCCTACTGCACATAAAAAGCTTGTCGGTTAGCCGGAGCTGAGACATGGAGGAGGTAACAGAGGGGAGGGAGAAGGGGGGAGTGCTGCACATAGATCTGACACCGTGGTTAAACAGAGTCAGTGACAGATATAGGATTAAGGCAGCACAGAGTACATGAATTTAACTTTGCAAAGGGGCAATGTGTTTTTTTCACTATAGATGCCCTTTAAAGGCTATGTCCACCCTAAAATGTATTTTTTCATATAAGATCCCCCCTGGGCTCCCAGCCCCAAAACGCATTTTTTTTTTAGAAGCCCCCCAAACTCTACTTACCTCCCCTCGATCCTCCGCCGCGCTCCCGGCCCTCTGCTTGCAAGGAAATGCAAGCGAGGGGCGGGACCGCAGCCGCGTCTGTGATTGGCTGAGCGGCAGCCAATCACAGACGCGGCTGCCGGCAGCTCACTTCGCCGGAGGAAAGAGGAGAGGAAGTAAGAGTTTGGGGAGCTTTCTAAAAAAAAAAATATGCGGTTGGGGCTGGGAGACATGGGGGAAATCATTACTGAAGGGTTTTATGCTAGGGGGAGGGATAGTAGAACGGGAGGGAGAGGGAGGGAGGGGAGGGAGAGGGAGGGGGAGGGAGGGGGAGGGAGGGGGGAGAAGGGCTGCAGTAGCATGGCAAAAATCTACCTGAGGCCAGCTAGCAGGCAGTGTCCTATATGGACTCTGCTAGCTCCTGGTTTCATTTTTTGGGACTTTGGGGGGGGACACAGGAGACCCTATGGAGCTGGGATGTGAGGTAAGGATTAAACTACACTACAGGTGGGGCCAGTAGTTGGGGAATTATAGTTTTGGGGGGTGGCATGCCCTTTAATGGCATAACTTTGACTTACAGTGAACCAATAAGGAAATTAGGGCTATTATTTAAAGGAAGAACATATTTACATAGATACACTAACAGGGCCAAATCAAGATTACAATCATAAAAATAAATCCGGATGTATTATCAGAACCAACTAATTTGCAAATAATATAAAAACATAACAAATCTTAATCAAGGGTTTTTGTGCCCTTACACACGTTCTTTATGTAGCCTTTGTGAAAATGTTTTCTGTAATCTATCTAGAACAACTGAGCAGGATTCTTGATATAACAATAATAAGATAGCAACAATAACAAGATCAAACTCAGGTATTCTAATACTGGCCATACACCGTTGAGATGTTGGAGTCAAAAAGACGTTTGGTCTGATGAGCTTTAATGAATAGCACAGGGGATTTACTTAATTCCACCGTGTGGCTCCATAGAGAACCGTATGATCGATCGTGATTTTCTGACACGTCCGATCCGGACGAATGGTCGATTGAGGTCGGTCACGGCCGCCCGCCCGCCCCACACCAGCAGATATTTTCGGCCGATCAACCGAAAGTGCCGTGAATCGGCCGAAAATATTGGCTGGTGTGTATCCAGCCAAAAATGAAATTTAACTACTTACAAACTCTAAATACTTTTTTTATTCTTCGTTTTAAGATATTATTCAAACAGTTCAAATCTTGAGCTATTGACAGTATTAAAACTTTTAGCTTTCGTTTCCCCTTTAAAACTTTATTTTTCCCTGGGAAAGTGGCGCTTGTGTGGAGATATGATTGCTTTTTGCAAATACATTAATGGGCCTTACTACTCTGGTGCATAAAAAACATGTGACAGTCAGGCTAAGTGATGCAAAGGCTTGTTTGTTTACTTCTAGAATACTATAAAGTACTGGTCTCTAAATGTTAAGGGAATCGGGTAAGGATTCAGTGTGTTTTGTGTAAATCAGAAATAGGGTTTTTTTGAATTTCATCTTTTGCTCTCCTTTAATTCCACAGTTTCAGTTAGAAAAAGGGTAACTCGTTATTTACAGTATATAATAAATGATCATGCCTGCAATTACGTTTTGTTGATTAAAGGACATTTTTAAAACCAAACAGATGCAGCCATTATTTATAACTTTCAGTTTTGTGATTTTATAAAAAGGCCATTTTGGCTCTGTTCCCTGTTATTTTTAGACTTTTCTGGTACCAGCAGTCCCCAGGTTATAAACATCTGACTTACATATAACTCCTACTTGCAAATGGAGGAGCATAAGGGAAAACACTTTACAGCATGGGTGTCTGTAGGAGCATATAACCATACAACCAGATGGTTGGTTACCCACCACTGTTTAATGGGCCCCTAACTCTCCCCTTTACCCACCTTAAGCAGAAGCAGCTGTTAAAAACAGCTGATCACAAAGCCCACTGGCACAGCAATCCCTTTTTAAAAATGCTGCTAACATTTGTCTGCATTTAATAGGTAAATGTACCTGTTTCAACTTACATATATATTTAAACCTACAGGACTGGTTGTATCTCAGGATTCTGCCTGAACCCTGTCTCTATTCTTGAGCTATCTCTAGAGAACATTGATGCCCAACCCACAGAATGGCACAGCAGGTCTGGTGTTGTTTTGGGCAGAGTTTGGGTGATCAAGGGCAAGGCATGGGTGATTTGGGGTAGCAGTCTAGTTACAGACAGGATTGTCGGTAATGTGCCCCCCTGTCTGGACCAGGTTGGGCACCCCTTCTATAGAATCTTAATTAATAGTACTATCTGAGGAACATTAGGACTTTTGGGGGGGTTATGCTTAATGCCATCAACTTTCTTGGTTTTTACAGTAAAGAGAGGGTGTTAACATTTCTTGGCTTACCTGTATTGTTCAAAGGATGAACAGTTTATCATTTGTATTATTGTATTATATTTATATGTTCATCTTGTCTCCTTTATGGTGCCTCTCTTCTAATGTGCACAAACCTAATTTGTAAAGGTTTTTTTAAGAATGCTGGCAATACTAAGCAACAGACCTGGTAAGGGCTAAAAAAAAAAACTTTAATGATCTCCAGATACTGTTATTGTTGGCTAATGTCTTTAATTCAACAACGGGCTAATACTAGGAAAAAAAGAGTGTGGCAGATGTTGGACTCTTACTTGATTGCAAAGAGGAAGCAGGGGCCACTAGCAGGAAAAATCTGGCAGGTTTTAAATAATACACGAAGCAGAGCAGAGACTGATAAGAAACACATGTCCCAAAATATGTAGCTGAGAGTCCCAGCTCTGTGGGGTCTGCCTTATTTCTTTGTTCGTTGACACTTTCTATTTTTTTAGTGCTTCTTGTTTTTCTGTTTATCATGTTGTCTGTTAAGTCTTGAGGAACTCTTGTCTATACCCAGTGCCAGGTCAAGGTCTGGGAGGGCACCTGTGTAAATCAATGCGTGGGGACCCCCTCCCATCCCTTGACCATTCAAAGCCTTTACTTGTGAGTTTCCCACATTACCCACAGAGATGGCTAAAGTGACTACCCCAGTCCTACAGGGAAGCAGTGGTAAACTTCTAAGGTAAGCATCTCTTATCTTTTGGGAAGTGTATGGAAAACAATTTATGGTACAGTTTTGCCATATGATATCAACATCCTGCTGTGGCTCAGTAGTTTAGCTTTGATATGCCTAGGTGGTTTGTGTTTTTCCTTTGTTTGCCTAGGGTTCTATCAAGCGCTCCAGATTCCTCCCACAATTTAAAAAACACCATTAATAATATAAAGTTCCGCAGAATTTCTAGAGTAATATATAATAAATAAATAAGTTTATTATTATATTGTAATTGTTATGTTTTTACGTTTTCCAAGATAAAGTATCCTTTAGGTTTATGTTTGTTGTACATTCTTCCCATGCAGTCAGTCTTTATCGGTTTGTAGTTGATCATAAGGCAATAAAGGTATGCACTTTCTCTTGGTGTGCCATATTCATTTATGTATGGTTTTCACTGCAGTAAATAGTGATGATATATATCATGGAAACAATCACTCTGATTAAATCTCCTTGACCTTCACTGCCATGCAAACTACCAAGGGAAATTGCTACACTGCAAGGAGCAGAAGGATCAGTAATAAAACTCCACCTTTTTGTAGTTGTAATGAGCAGCCTGGTAAGATTGAAAGCACTGGCATGTGGCCTTGGTGACTAATTTATATAGCTAAACATTTTGTTTTATGCAGTTTATGGTAAAGAAGTTCACTCTGAAACGCAGGATAGAAACGATGTATCTTTTGTCTTTCTATGTAATCCCTAATGAAATATGCATACTTTTATATTTCAGTATAGAAAACCCTGCAGTTACTGCCCCCTCCAATGGCTTGTTGAGCTCAAACATGCTCAGTATGATTCCGCCAGTGAGAGAGAAAAATTCTCCAATTTGCTACTGTGTCTCCCTGGGCTAAAGGGTGGGTGGAAATAATTTTGAAGTGAAGGGCTTGGCTTTTTCAAGATTTTATTAAATTCAAAAAGGTATAGCTTTTAAGGAAGATCCCTCCTTTCTGGATATGTCATAGACAGAACCATAGACCCTTAGCATTGGCTATTACACATTTACATTTTCGTACAGGATCATACTTGATAACTGTTACGATTCACAGCTTAAAATAGCAGAATCTGTTAATTTGTCTCTTAAACTAAATTACCGTAAAGGGGAAAAAAAAGACTGTGAGAATTTATTTACTAATGAGTAGTTTATAATATATATTGTTGCATTAATAGAGACAGGCTAATTTACAGTGAGGAAATATCGCTGCTGTGCAGTAACCTTAGCAACCAATAAGACATTTCCTTTATTATCCTGACTGCAACACACACATCAAAGCTACATGCTGATTGGTTGCTATGGCTTTCTGCATGATTTTTTTTTATGTGTTGCTGAATGATTCTCTGTGAAGACAAATATTTTGACTCATACAGAGGGCATATACATTCTACAATTAAAAAAGATAAGGTGCATTGTCTTAAAGCTTAATCTGATCAGTCAGAAAATCCATGCAGTGCAAGGAGGAAATATTAGAAAAAGCTATATAAAGCAGAGAGGGATGTAATCTATATTTTCTGACAAAGAAAACTCTGGGGGAGATGTAATATATGTGATAAAATAGATTTTTTTAGAACTTTATTAAAAATGTTTGCATTGAAAAGAATAAAATGAAATCAAACCATATAGAGGATTAAGGGTTGGGGGGGAAGCAGGTTAAGGTAGCAGGTCTTTAACCTGTTTGAGGTAAAATGAAGTTAATCCCACACTCCCTAATGGAATATCAGTTTGCATAGATTTTACTTTTTCAGGCCCTGTGCCATATTTTATTAGCATTCTTTTTTTTGCGCTACATAGTAGCATGAAAACTAACTCCTTTTAAATGTAGTATTTACTTCCAGCTGCGCTCCTTACTTTACCTTACCGGGTTCCCAAGATGCAGTACATCATGTTAGGTGAATACTGCATGGCAGGAATACAGAAGGAAAGAGGAACGCAGAGGGAAGTATTCAATCTCCTGGATTTTTAAGGCCATGGATAAATACCCTTCTACCCTGTTTTAAAACCTACTGGTAAGTAATTTTTTTTTTCCAAAATGCATATCCAGTGGAACATGCACATAGTTATGGTAATATATATAGTAATGCATATTGAACTATTGATATATGTCTACTCTATTGGTGGTCAGTCAGGCGGTGCACACAGGGTCCAATATTTTGGCCTGATCAAGCTTTTTGTCAGTTTTTTTTTTGCCAAAATCATATGTGGCAGAAATTTTAAATGGGCCAGATGATCTGTCATGCTAAAATTTACCTTTATTTCAGTCAGATAGACTACCGAACGTGTTTGCCCATCGTTAGTCTGATGGGGAAAATTGACTGGTGTGAACACAGCCTAACTTTATTTTAGCACCAAAGTTAGCAAGGTTAAAAATGAAAAGAACCTGGGGAAGAGAGGTTGGATTGATTATTCCTAACTTGAAATATTGTTTCGTTGAGGAGCTACAGCACATACAGTTTTAATTTGCCAGATTAGTCCTAGTCTAAACCTGTATTAAAGATAGTGCTGAAGCCAGGAGGAAGACTGGTAGAATCAGTTTTCTTTGAGCTGGTGCTCCTCACAGAAACAATATTGGGAGGTAGGATTTACCAGTCCTATATCCCTGTCCCAAGTACTTTTCATTTTAACTGTTTTTTAAGAAAAACTTTATACACACTATAGTTTTCCTTTAAACCGGCCACTTGTGCATTGTCTGGCCACACCTCAGTCAAATGGTCCCATGTCCAAATGGAATGTAACAGGGTTGGCCATAAATGACTTGCTGTAACAGCTACCTGCAGTAGCTTGGAACTGAGCATGTAATAGAACATAATGGTTAGTGACCACACTGTAGGATACTGGAATGCTGGGAAATAAAACACAAACCCTGTGTTAAAACGGTAAATCTTTCAGCACCCAAATCAAAATGAGAGGTGAGACACAGATTATTGCTCTTATATCAAGGTTCTTTGCCTTCTGATTCACTGTTGTTCTGAGGCTTTAGTTGCCCTTTAAGTTTATCATTCACCTACTTCTTTAGATATACAACACGAACAATGTTTATTTCAGCTGTCAATTGTGTCTTATTATCATAAACTCTTCTGCTGTGTGAAGCTCTGCTGTAGTTAGAATGGTGGCAGTTGGTATGTGGGGAAAATTCCCTCTCCTGGTGCTGGGAGGTAGCTAGGGGAATAGCATTCAGTTTTTGACAGTAATGAAAAAATGTTATATCCATGACTGACAGTTGCTTATTGGAAGAAGCAGAAACAGATGCATTTCAGGTTAATCTTATAGCTTTTAGTTTTCTAACTACAGGGGAAGAGACAAGGGAAACTTGTGGTTCTTACTTTCTGCATTCTTATGGGAATAACTTTCTCAGACAGTTATATATAGAAAATGTCCCTAACGGTCTTTGGCATAAGATCCTCATTGCTTTTGGTATTTCCTTAATAGTTAATCATTTTTAGTAGTATTTATGTTTAAAACATTATTAAATGGGTAAGTGCTAGAAATATATTTAAAATAAGAATTAGGGAATAAAAATAATTAATGGAGACTTTTTTTTTTTAAAAGCTGTTTTTCTAAATACTTTAGAAATAGCTTGTAAACTATGGTTATGGGAGAGTAGGTTTTCAGAAGGAATGCTGAAAGTTCAATGTCATTTCACCTATATTATTATTTTTTCAACTCTGATGAGAATCAGGTCACTTTTTTTCCCCCCCTCTCCTTTCTCAGTTAAGTTTGGTATGAAACATTTAAGAATGCAATGCAGCCTGGTTAAAATAAGGTGTAGGTAACTGTAACTAACATTACGAAATTAAATCTATATAGGCACCCTGCGGGTAAGAGCAAAGAAACATCCAAATAATAAAAATATCTATATTAGAAATAACACATATACATCGAGAAGGTAATAAAGGGCCGGTCAGCCTAAAAAGAGATAATACATATATATATATGACCATACAAAAAATCCCATGAATAAGATGAATAAAAAGTGTACACAATGTCACTGAAGCAGCAGTCAAGTCACTGTATCAGAAATAGCAACTTGGGACTCGGCATAAACAATCCTGAATAGTTCGATCGGAACAAAAGGAAGGATGCAATCCAAACGATGTGTGCGCACACCTGCAGAGTGGAATTCGGTTAATGAGGAACCAAATACAGTGCATTAATACATCACCGCTTCCACGATGCAGATCGGGAGTGTTCAATGGCAATATCTCCGATCCCCCGGACAGTGAAGGCACCACTTGCCCGTGGCAAAGCTAGCTCTTGGGATCCTGATGAAATTGGAGAATAAATAAATAACGTTTTTCCCGGCGTGTGGTGCTTAAACTCCGGTGCACCTGGAGAAACTATTCAAACAGCAGGAGGGCAAACAAGCCCATGCACAGAGGTTCCTCTACTGGTTCCTGGATTCCACGTCATTACTACGTGTTTCACTCCTATGGAGCTTCCTCAGGCAGACCGTAGGTCCAGCTCCATAGGAGTGAAACACTTTTTATTCATCTTATTCATGGGATTTTTTAGTATGGTCATATATAAAAGGGATAATGCGCCCCTTACAGTGTAATATAAGGATATTACGCCACCGAGGAGTTCCCTGACCATATAGAAGCACGAGGCCGAACTCCTCGGTGGCGTAATGTCCTTACATTATAATGTGAAGGGGCGCATTATTTCTTATAATACATAAGTATTGGATTCCTTCACCCCATTCACATTTTAAATTCTAGCCTTGTGCCGATTTCCACCTTAAATCCCCCAAGCTACCTTCTGTAACTTAAACCCAGTAGAAAGGAACATCCCTGCCCAGCATCTATGCGGTTAAACAAATCTTTGTGGAGGAGGAGAGAGACATTGGTTATGAAGTGACAGGAAGCAGGTTCTGTTAGTGAAGTTAAACACACAAAAAATGCTGAGTCATTGTCCAGGCATGATCACTGAATTGGGCGGAGTAGTGGAATATAAGAAATGAGTCACTTCGTGACATAGCTGAGTGATTTTTATAAGGATATATACCACTGCAGCTCCCATTATAAAATATCACACTTATGTATTATCTCTTTTTAGGCTGGCCAGACAATATATATATATATATATATATATGTACTTTGGGTTATTTTCCTGAGTTGGGGACTCAGGGGCTCCTGTGTGTGTGTTCCCAGCTATATTCTTCTGTTTGTTAACTAACATTACGATCAGTTGCACAGAGTTCTAAGCATGTTTGACCTAACCAGCAGCCCATAAGATAAAAATTACTGCTAGCAACATTTCAAGGAAATTGGCATCCTGTGTTGCAGAACCTAAAATGTCCTGTTTTTTTGATTGTCCAGTCCACTGGGAGGTATCACACTCAAGGACTCTTTTTTTGTGATTGCCCTATAAAACATCCTATTGGGTAATGGCGTTCTTAAACCTGTATGAGGAGTCCTGTTCAAAACGTAATGATATAGAACCACAATTCTATATTGAAATTCATCAACCAGATCAACTACAGTTTGGGTAGAGCTATCACGGTATGGTTCCTCAAAGGGTGAGCTGTGGCATACTGGTGTGGGCATGTCCACCCCCAAAACTATAATTTAATAAATGGTTCTCCTGTAAAGTTCCCCCAAAGTCCAAAAACTGTCCACCAGGAGTCTAGCAGAGGGGGAAATTGTTTCCACCTCTGAGGCTTCCTCTGAGAAGTTTGTGGCATGCTCTGAGCAGCCCTCTCCCACCCATTTTTTTCTCCCCTAACACTGTGTAACACTTTACATATGTTATATTTATTGCTCCCCCAGCCCCAAACACATTCATCTTATTTGCAGAACCTACCCCGATAGTTACTTACTTTCCCTCTATCCTCTGCCGTTCTGAACTGCCGGTAGCCGCGTCCGTGATTAGCTTCCTCTTGGCCAATCACAGACACGGCTGCCGGTCCCGCCCCCTGCTTGCAGTTCCATGTAAGCAGAGGGCCGGACGTGTGGCGGAGGATAGAGGGAAGGTATGTAACTATCGAGGGAGTTTCTGCAAATAAGATTAATGCATTTGGGGCTGGGGGAGCAATACCTATAACATGTAAAAAGTTTTTCAAAGGGTGGACATGCCCTTTAAAGAGCCAGAATTGTGTATTTAAATGTTGGTAGTGGGAATATAATTACAAACTACATTGTTTGTTTTACTCCAAATATACTGTATATATTATAATATTTTTAATGCAATGTAGTGTAACTTTACAGTACATATATTATAATCATATTTGATTACAAAATACCTTGATAGTGCATAAACTATGTGTAACAACATTAAGTCCAACATTAAGAACATGTTATTTTATTTCTTATATAGCGCTACATATTCCGCAGCTCTTAACAATTATTTACTCAATTCACATCAGGCCCTTCCCTGAAGAGCTTACAATCTAATCACTTTATGTACACATACAACCTATCAGTATGTCTTTATGATTGTGGGGGAAACCGGAGTGCTGGAGGAAACCCACACAAGCACGAGGAGAACATACAAACTCCTTGCAGATATGTCCAAGGGTGGAATCGAACTCAGGACCTCAGCGCTGCAAGGCATCAGTGCTAACCAATGAGCCACCGTGCAATAGGTTCATTTAACACTATACCCAATCTACAATAACTGTGCCTACTTCTTTTATAAACCTTAGCCAGATCTCTTTTAATCCTGCCCAAGTTCACAATTGCCTTTGTTACAGCCAAAACTGTGTAGTGCTTATTGTGTTTTTGGTGTGAATGATGGAAGGTGAGTATTTTTTAAAAATTTTTTATTAAGTACATTATAGAGTTCAGAATGTGTTTCTAGCTGTTGGGAATGGGAATCAATTGTTACCACATACTTCTTTTGGGTCCAGCACGGTTATGTGTGCTATCAGCCTACTGCTAAAAATATGTCTAAACACAATAGCTATAAATATCCTGTAAAATCTATTCTTATTAATGGTGCTTCGTGATGTCATCAGTTTTAATTAGTAGTTACTGTAGCTATGTCCAATAGGACATTGACATTTGTGTGCAGTAGAAGATAATGCAACCCTAGATGTCATATTGGAGTTCCAGGTCTTGCATTTGTACTATTATTATATTAAGTTTCTTATTGAAATATGAGAAATAAACAATGATACATTGTTTTCTATAAATAACATTTGTATTTAAGCAGAAATAATAGAAGATGTACAGTGCTGTTTTCAAAACTAGTTCAATAATAAAGCCTTACTACTAGGAGTCAAAATTAAGCTTAATGAAGGTTTGTGTTTGAATTTTGCACAACTGGGATGTACTGTTTTTACTGTGACTGTAATAGTGTTGTTATGTATTTGCTGTTTATGCATATTTATTCATATTGTGCTTTACTTAAAAATAGAGCATAATGGGGATATGCACAATGAGGGTCAATGTGCCTTGAAATTCATAGCAACAATCAGATGTTTGCTTTCTTTGGTCCAAAAGTGTTGCTGATTAGTTGCTATGGATATCTGGTAAACTTTGCCCTTGTTTGTGCATAAAGCTGAGTGTTCAAACTAGTTGTCCTAGAACATAGGAGTGGATAGTGACCCTGCATGCTCTGTGTCTAGACTATAGTTACCAAACAAGTGGATCCAGCTCTATATTCTTGGAGTTAAGTGTTTAATAAGAATACCATTAATCCAGAACTTTAAATCTGGAATACCTTTCCCTTAATATTATAAACTAGTGCTTGTGAAGATATTTTAAACCGTGGCACACCTGGCAATACAAATTTCTGTTCCTGCATACTTGTGTGCCTAATTCTTAAAACTATTGTGAAAATAGTATTGCATAGTGTTTACAGTACATTATAAAAATTATCTGCAAATAACAAATGAGGAATACTTTGACTATGGGATCATGGTTTATTTTTAACTTTAATTTTCCTGTAAATGACTGTTCAGCTCATGCTTTAAACGGTTAAAGCAGTGAGGTTGTTTACTTGTACGTTAACCCAGTTAAAAACCTGAGTGGTGGGAAATTATTACTGCCACCATAATCCATAAAATGCAGTGATTTTGTTTGGTATATTTAGCATAATTTTGGGTACCTCTTTTTCAGTTTACTAGTGGGTTACTACTGTTGGTTGTGGTAAGCTCAGTTGGGCAGTTCAAAGTTAGGGTTGATGGGTTGTCCCAGAACTTGGGAGGTGTGGTCCAGTGGGAAACTGGAATGCAGGTCAGGACGTCAGGTGGCCTTTTTCTCTCTGTTTGCCATTCATCAAATCAGGGGCACCTCTAAGTTACGCTCATTGTTCCATTGTGGTACGGCCTATGACTTGTGGGAAAACGAAGAACAATTATTGGAGCAAAAAATATGGGTGAAGCAGCCCATTCCCATCTGGAGAAGATGTTTATTGTTATTAAATGTTTTTTTATTTATAGTTACGGATTACGGAGGGAAAAGCTTAATATGTTTATATGTATTTCAATAAATATGCTGTGGCCTTTTCATCCAAGTTACACATTGGTCTGTGTTTTTTTGGGGTTTTGGGCTTGTACGGGCAGTTAATGGATAAGGTGGTTAAGGATGACGAGTTAAGTTGGCAGTTTTACTGCCATGCTTTTTCAAGCTTTTTATATGATTGTCTATTCATGGTGATAACTGTGTCCATTTTTGTAATGAGCACTTCAGGTTAATATTCTGGGTGGCACTGGACCTGGTCTGATATAAAATAAAACTGCAATTTTTTTTATTCTTTAAAGAGAAATTACCTAAATAAATCTTTGGAAAATGAAATTCATTTCATTAAACCTAAACTTTTCTAATAGATTCACCATTATTAGCCATGCCTACCCATTCTAACTGTTGGTCTGCTTAATAGAGTTGCACAAATTTGGTTGACCTTGTAAGTGTAATAAGCAGTGTTGACTTTATGCAAACAAGGCTGTATTTATTGTCACAGGCTATTATTTGCATCATTGACTCTTATTTACAAAATTCTGCGTTCAATAATGGTGCGCAGGCAGCACCAATTGCTTTGATAATTGTATGAATATTCTTTTCTGGATTACTGAAGGTCAAAAAACAAACTTTTTAACACACTTTAGGAACAAAGAAAGCACAGTTTTCATGTGTTTGTTCAGGAAAACCACAGCCCTCTATTAAATGACCTTGATGCAAATCATATTTGGTGACAAATAAAGCTGGACTGGATGGATTTCCATTTGCTCGTAATAACAGATCATATACGTTTATATGAAAGAAAATACAAAAGTTTTGCTGAAGTGAAAAAATAAAAATTAAGGAATTTAAAAGACAAGATTTCAGGGCACAGAGAACCCATTGTCAGGTACACAGGGACGGATTTTTGGGTAGACCTAGGGCGGCATTACTTTGCAGTGAGGAGAGAAAAATTTGGAACAGTGGCACATAATCCATTGCCCCCCCCTTAATCCTAATGTAAAAAAATGGAACACACAGTAAGTCCAATTGTTGGTTCCGGTTTTTACGTTGCAGTGAGGAGAGAATCTGGAAGTAAAAAGTACCCGCAGTACTAGTTCCCGGGACTGGTTGGGACAGACCACTTAATCACACAGCACTGCCTCTGCAATGCATTGACAGCTCTGCTCTGCGTCTAAGCCACACCTGCTTCTCTTATACAAGATATTAATACACTACACAGTAGGGCCAGCAGTGGGACAAATTTATGGACGTGGCTTCCGGCTGTACAAAACGTACAAAGAGGAAAGCGTCAAAGTAAGTAATGATCGGGGGAGTTAATAGACAAATAACTATAGGGGTTGGGAGCCCTACACTACAGAAAAGGGGTTTGTAGCGGGGGGGAGAGCAAAGCGGGAGGGGGAGGGCTGCACTGAGCATGTGCAAATTCTCCCGGAGGAGAGACAGGAGGCACAGTCCTATATGGACTCAGCCAGGATCCTGGTTGTCCGGTTTCTGGACTTTGGAGGGACAGACCACTTAATCACACAGCTCTGCAATGCATTGACAGCTCTGCGTCTAAGCCACACCTCCTTCTCTTATATAAGATATTAATACACTACACAGTGGGGCCAGCAGTGGGACAAATTTAAGTTAAATTTAACTTACCGTAGTTAAATTTAGTTAAAGGGTATGTCCACCCCGAAATTCGATTTTTAATATTCTGCTCCCCCATGTCCCCCAGCCCCAACCGCATGTTTTTTTTTTTCAAAAAGCTCCCCAAACTCTTACTTACCTCCCTCGATCCTCGCCGCACTGCCGCCCTCTCTTGCGAGAATGCAAGCAGAGGGGCGGGACCGGCAGTCGCGTCTGTGATTGGCTGAGCGGCAGCCAATCACGGACGCGGCTGCCGGTCATTCAGTGCAGCGAGGAAAGCGGAAAGTAAGTAAGAGTTTGGGAGCTTTTTTTAAAAAAAAAACATGCGGTTGGGGCTGGGGGACATGGGGGAGCAGATATTAAGGGGTTTATGCTAGGGGGAGGATAGTAAGACGGGAGGGAGAGGGAGGGGGGGAGGGAGGGGGGAGAAGGCTGCAGTGCGCATGGCAATATCTACCGGAGGCAAGATAGCAGCACCCTGCTATCCTCCGGGTGGTTGTTTTTGGACTTTGGGGGGGGGTTTACAGGAACCCTATGGAGCTGGGATGTGAGGTAAGGATTAAACTACACTACATGGGGGGCCAGTAGTTGGGGGGATTATAGTTTTGGGGGTGGACATGCCCTTTAAATTTGTAAAAAAAAAAATGTACCCATAGTACTTAATAAAGATATCTAAATAATAAACTTTGATATATTTTGAAACAGTTTGCAGGCAGAGGTTGTTTTCTTTTCATGTAACTTTATTTTGATAACATTTTCTGAAAATAGTATAAATAAAGCCTGATTTTCATTTAAGTGGGTTTTCATGGCAGATTTACTGCTTGGGAGCATGCAGTATAGTTAGGGTAAAAAGAAAAATGCCCTCCACATCAAAATATAAAGATCTTTTTAAAGGGCATGTCCTCCCCTTTTTTAATTTTTTTCTGTAGTGTAGGGCTCCCTCCGCCACCCCCAATCACTATAGTACTTTGTCTAAAAGCTCCCCCGATCATTACTTACATTGCCCCTCTCCTCCGATGTTCTGTCACAGCCCCATGCTTGCATGAAACGGAGAGGCAGCCATCATGGACGTGGCTTCCGGCTGTACAAAACGTACAAAGAGGAAAGAGACAAAGTAAGTAATGATCGGGGGAGTTAATAGACAAATAACTATAGGGGTTGGGGGTGGGAGCCCTACACTACAGAAAAGGGGTTTGTAGCGGGGGGGAGAGAGCAAAGCGGGAGGGGAAGGGCTGCACTGAGCATGTGCAGGAGAGACAGGAGGCACAGTCCTATATGGACTCAGCCAGGCTCCTGGTTGTCAGTCTTCTGGACTTTGGAGGGACATTGCAGGAGAACCATTTGGAGCAGGGATGTAAGGTAAGGATTTTTCTACACTACACAGTAGGGCCAGTAGCGGGTTAAATTCTAGTTTTGGGGGTGGACATGCCCTTTTAAGCATTTAAGCCAGTCATTTTAGCCCACCTCACCCTTATAGTGCTATTTTTTGTGTATTGTTGCTGCATTATGGGTACCATAGACCCAATAATCGTGGATGTACAGTCCTGGGATCAGGGGGAGCCACCACAGGAGGGCCTAGAAGCCTAGGGGGCACCATTTTCTTATTTATCCTAAGACCATTTTAGCCTCCTCCCAGAAAAATACTGTAGATAAAGCACAGATAGGGACCCCATTTAAGTTTTGCTGGGGACCCCAGTGATTTCTAGTTACGCCACTCGTTAGTGGCCAACAAAAAAACATTTTTTAACCTGCCTGATAAGGAAAGAACATGCAGTCGTCGGCTGACCGCCCACACATGGGGTGACAATTGTGCAACTGCGATTGTTGCATCTATATGCACCTTTAGTGTAAATCTTAAAATCTATCATCCCATATATTTCAGGAAGGATAGAGAGAAATATTTAGCTTTCTCTGTGATATAAATTCAGAGTATTTTTGTATTATGTAGTCAGCACAGTGGATAAACAAGCAATAAATTGATCAATAGCCTGCAAAGTAAGGATCGTTCCTCATTTTCGGTCTCATGAAACAATCATTTGTCTATAATATTGAGGTTGTAAAAATCTTCTATTTTAAGAAAGATTTGCTGTATTTACAATGACATTTATAACAGTATGTACAGAGTAAATACTGAAGATAAATTTAAAGAAAGAAAGTGTATTGGTTGGTGCCAAATGAAATGAAATGTTGGCAGAAGATCTTTTTTAGGAGATGTCTTAACAGCTTTTAATGGAAGAAATATAATGTTTTTCTCCTTATTCCTTCTACATTTTAATAATGAGCATATTGCTTTCTGTCTTTAAATCAGTCAGAGTGCCAGGTAACGTATGCTGGATTTGATAAATATTTATATTTTTGTTAACTTCTTTGATGACCATTTATCCTCATTTACAAGCAGGTTTTGCAAGTTCTGAGAAATGCTGTCAAAATTATTGGGTTTTTTTTTGCATTGATATTCTCATAATTTATATCTCTATACAGTATGTAGTCAACAATATACCCCTTAGGCTGGCCATAGGCTATGTGTCATATTTCTCATCACGCGGACAACCTTCTGTGTTGATCATTATGTGATTGACTTCCAGTTGCAAAATGATAGGATCAGAGTGTGGAATGTGGTGGGAAAATTGCAGAAATATTGTTAGGTAATACCACCAGAGTAATAGGTATCAGATTGATTCAACAATTTCACATCATAACAACCTAATATCTATTTGATGTATGGCTAGCACAACTGTCAGTAAGGAGTTCAGTGACCATATTGATGCAAAAGTGGTGAGCTTTTTTATACTGGTCATAAAACTTCTTGGTGACTTCTTAAATTATTTTCTGTAATGCTTGTTATGTTTCTCATTCATCCAGGTCATGAAATATTTGTAGTATTCAGTTAGACCAACTGGACATGAAGTTTAGTTCTTGCACAAGTCATTCTGAATTGAGAAAGCCAGTGGGATGACTGTCGAAACGTCTTCAAAAACTAAACTTGTCCTGTTTAGTTTATCTAACTGAATATATTTTCTATAATACACAGGTTTTAGTTAGTCATGTGAGAATAATGACATTGCAAAGCACCATTTAAAATTAAGTTATTATGGATTCCCTAGAAGAAGGAATATTCCACTTTTTCATCCTCTGTTTTATTCCTGGATTGTGACCTCATGAAAAGTAAACTGTTCTCATACTGCACTCCTTTGTGCGTGCCACTATTGACTTGAATTGTACAGGTTCACCATGCCATAAGCAGGATTTTTAAAGGTCATGTCCATCCCAAAACTAAAATTTGCCCTACTGCTGGTCCCATGTTCCCTCTGCTCTCAGCCAATCACAGACGTGGCTGCCGGTCCGGGCCCCTACTGTTGCTTTCGGGAATGGAAGAGCAGTAGAGGCAGAGGGAATGAAGGGGGGTAAGTCGATTTTCTGGGGGGGTGTTTAAAGGTAAAACCCAAGCCCTACACTACAAAAAAAAAAAATATTTTGGGGTTGAGATACCCTTTAACCTGCTTCATGGACGTAATAGTCTGGCAATCAGATGTTAGCTTTTTACTGGTCTACAGCAGTGATGCCCAACCCACGACCCGGGTGGCCTGTCAGGCTGTGGGGCCCGGTCAGAGCTTGGGGTGGCGCTAGTGCAGCCCCAAGCATGGGCCAGATTGGGCACCCCTGTCTACAGTTAGAAAACATCTGTTAACATCTAACTGCTTGCTGCAGATTACCGTATATACTCGAGTATAAGCCGAAGTTTTTAGGTTTAAAAATCGACCTAAAAACCTTGCCTCGTCTTCTACTCGAGTCAAGAGAAAACTTACCTTAATTCCAGATGCAGCCACGAGTCAGGAAGGAAAGCCGGCAGTTCCCAGTAGTTCTTCACTGGTGCGCTGGCGGGATGACGTCATCGCGCAGCCGCGAAGCAGTACTGGGAACTGCAGTCTCTGCACAGAGCGAGCGGCAGCCAGCGGAGAGATGAAGATGAAAGACTGGACAGGTACGGTAAGTGAACTGGGGGGGGGGCTCTAGGGTGGGGGACAGTATGCCATACAGTAACACCGAATACCTTTCTACTATAGGTGTTTGGAAACTACAACTCCCAGCAACAAAAGCATGCTGGGAGTTGTAGTATCCAAACATCTAAAGTGGAAAGGTATTAGGGTTACTGTATGGGATTACTGTACATTTAAAGGGCAACTAATGTCAATATATAGAATCAGAAGGCAGTAATGGTCATAATTTCTACCCTCGGCTTATACTCGAGTCAATCATGTTTTTCTGATTTTGGAGACAAAAATGGGTACCTTGGCTTATACTCGAGTCAGCTTATACTCTAGTATATACGGTAATAGCACAGGCAAACTTTTGCAACTCTTGTTTCATAAGCCCCAATGTGTACCCTTGATATTACAGATCCTAGGAATACTCTAAAAAGCATTGCCTTCAGATTAATCTTAATAATATGATTAGAGGGGGTTTTTAAATGTAAAAATGAAGTGAGTTTATTTTGTAGATAACAGCCAAATGGAATGGGGTTTAAATTTCCTTTATGTGATGGCTAGATCATTGTCACACTGTAGTAGATAATTTTGTATATCAACCGGGTGCACCGTGCACAGATATATATTATGTTCACATACAGAATGAAAAATTTGTGTGCTTTTACACTGCTGTGCTTATATTCCAGCAAGCCTGCCAAGTTGTGTATGAGCGCACAGGAGCACTGCTTAGAGGGAACTTAGACTGTTAGCTGTCAGTAACAAATGTCACTTAAGGCTGGGTACACGTGGAGGGACTATTTGTCCCGAACGATCGCTCGCCCAATTTGCAAACGATCGTGCAGTTCCCTATGGGAACATGGTCGATCATTTGCAAATTTCCGACACGTCTTTTCGGCCGTTATGGACGAATGACAATTAAGGTCAGTTTGCGGCCGCCCCACACCCACACAAAAGTTCCTTGAATTGGCCGGCCGAAAATATCTTCTGGTGTGTACCCGGCCTAAGTGAAATGCCCTGTTCAGTGTAATAGTTAATATTACTGATTTTGTCCACATGAATACAATATATGTAAAATATATTCTGTATACAATATTCTTATTGAAGTTATGCATAGATTTTGTAATATAAACTGTTTGACAAAGCAGTGTGTTGAGTGCATCTTTAAAAACATTAAAAACATGACAGGCCTGACTCATAAGAAATAAGCCAAAGATTGCTTTTTGTTGCTTAAGATAAATGCAGTCTCCATGGTAACTAGAACAAATGCAGTGGATTTAAGAATCTGTCTACTTATCCTTAAACAAATAATACAATTGTTACCATAGACTGACAATTGTCTTTTACTTCATACGTTCAGATAAATATTTTGCAGGGGCACTGTACATTTGTTTTCAGAGGCGAACTAAACCTACCCATCTCCCATTAAAAGTGTCCATGGTGACAACCTGAACTGCTAGGCTCCCAGTCCAAGATTTGCAAAAGCTTGGTAGAAATACACTTGCAGTGCCTAGGACTCTGCCAATGGAAAGATATGTGTGCGATAAATGCATATATGAATTTAAGAGATGTAGGTTGTTGTAATGTATTTGGGAATAGTCACAAATTCACAAGTGACTCCAATGAAATTTGATGTAAATTTGCTGTAAAGTGTCACTTGTCGATTACCTTAAGTCTCAAGGTAAGTGTTGGGGAAACTATACATCCAACAATTATTCTATCCATCTAAAGAAGCCTTCCAACTTGAACCCTTCCAAAGCCCTGTTTATTTTTGCTGTTAACCTGGGTTAAAGAACAACTATAGTGTCCTGGAGAATCTTCCCCCTTCCTTTGAAATTACCCAGGGTGAGGACCTTTACTGCTAAGTCCTTAACTCTGGGTTCAGCTTTTAACTCCAGAACTTACGCCTTGTAGTTCCGATTGAGGGCGCTCTGTTCTCTGTCCTTTACGAATAGGAAGACGTGCTTCTGTATCGGCATGTCTTCCTATTGTTGTGGCACTGTAGGAGGGTGTGAAGGAAGGGATGAACAAGAGGAGCGGACTGAGGTAAGTATAGTTGTCCTTTAATAAAAAGCAAATATAAACTTTGACTTTTTTTTTAAACTTGCGACACAGCTGAATGAGAAATCAGAGCTGATTAGTAGTGTGTCACGGCTCACAGCACATAGCTGCTGAGAAAGCTGAAGTAGCGAAACACGTTCAGCGTCCTCTACTGCTCGTTCTTATGTGATTCCAGTGCACGCTACTATTATTACTTGCCTTCTCTCTGCCTTCACTGATGCTGGGATGTCCCATGGCGACCTATGACTGTGACTGTGACTTACAGACAGATGAGTATATGGGGCTTAGCTTCTAATATAACTATTAGAATATATTTGTTTGGCAAGAGAGATATTGGTGACTATTGTTAGTATTTGGAGTCCACATATGTGTTTGTATATATGCTTTTAAATGTTTTCATCAGCACTTGATGTTATTCCCAATGCTGCACAATAAAGGGATTGTTTTATAGCTCATATTTGGGTTGAGTGCCTGGTTCTTTTTCTCTCTTATGTTCTCACAGCACATAGTCAAGACAGGTAATCAGCGTTGATTAGGTCTGTGACACAGTTGAATACAATCAAGAGACTGCTTATCAGTATTGATTAAGCTTGCGACACATCTATAAAAGTGAGAGAGAGAAATTCGGCAAATTTGCAGATAACTCTGAAACACTTTCAGAGATTCCTTAAAGACTGCACACTTCTTATAATCCCTGCATGTTTGTACCAAATTTCATGTCTCTAGCCTGAAAACTGGGAGAAAATGCAGTCCACAACATGAGTGGAATAAAAGAGAATAAGAAATAGAATGGTAATTTAGTTCTTTCAAGCCAAAATAATATATATTATTATATTTGAATTTTTGGGAAATAAAGAAAATGTGCGGCTTCCGTAACTAATGAATTCTATTGGGAAAGAGGCATTTAATTGTTCTTACATGGAATTCATTATCTTTACATTTAATCACAACCAAGCGACGTATTACAGGTTGATGAGAGTATTAAGTCAGTATGTGTGAAGGTAAAGCTTGAAATCGTCTTAAGGACACTACGGGTGCAAGACCGCTCCCACACAACTTTCAGTGATAATCATGTCCAAAAAGTCTCTTGTTTTGATAAATCATGTATATCTAGACTGAGCAAATCACAGGCTGCCAAAATTAGCTGCTGCAAGGCCATCCAGATTCCTATTATCTGAGGCAGAGTTTATTGGCTTCCATCCCCATCCTAATTTTTATCATGAATATTGGTGGGTTTTCTGAACTGACCTGCTAATAAAGATAGCTGTAAAAGACAAAATAAATTAAAGTGGAGCTTATTTATTTTACGTGATTAGATAAATATAGATAAATCTTATGAAATATGTAATTGAAGCGGGGGAAGAACATTGTTGCAGACCTGTTCGCGTTTCAATGCTAGGGAGTTCTATTTTCCATTTCTGTTGAATCAAACATGAACTGATAATTTTTTCCTTTGTTTGACTTTTCTTTCCCTTGTGGTGTTTACATAAATCTAAATGTTTAATCCTGAAGGATCACAACCTCCTGTCTGCTTTGATAAGAGGAAGGACAGAGCCTTGAAAGGAATAAAGCATGTCACCAGCAGCCCAGGTTTTTATCCCCAGGGTATGCTAACAAAGTCTTGAGTAATGAACCATTATAGCCATTTAAAAATGTCCTAATACCTGCCTTTACCCAACATACTAGCCAGACTTTAGTCCCTGTTCAGTGAGCCAGTGGAATGTACTTTGTTGTCTTTAATGGCAGTCTCGTTTACATTAATGTTTAATGAACTATTAAGTTTTAATAGAGTTAATTTAGTAAAGTAGAACAAGCAGTGGACAGACTAGTCCCCTGCCAAGAACAAGTAAAGAACAGGTAGTATGATCCTGTTGTCTGCCAGTAGGAGGGGGATCTTATTATCAGTGACCTGTAAAAATACACAGATGTTAATACTGGAACAATTTATATTAATAGTTATTTTTTTAATTACTTAAAGAAATGAGATGGGCACAAAAACATTGTTCAGAATTTAGGAGTTGACCATTTTCTGGGAGTAATTACTCTTAATAACAGTGGTGTTTGACTTGTTCTATGTAAGTCAGTGGTTTCAGTTTAAATAATGTGAATTCTTATCTGATGTAGTTTAGAAATAAAATAGAGAGGAAAACGTGTAAGAATATTGTTCTTTATTATGTTAACTTTGCCCAAGGGATATTGTGAATTTGTACTTACTGATTTCTCTTAATGCTTAATTAGCAACAAAATATTATGCCTAAGATCAAACCAAATTCTTGCATAATTTACATATTTACACTTAAAATACCATATTCTGTGAGAAAATTCATATATTTAAGATGAACAGCACGTTCCCTTATTGGTTACATATTGGCTCAGAGCATATTGTGGCACATTATTTCTCAATTGGTCCAAAGAAACATGGAAGTTTTTCTGACCTCTTGCCCCTTCATACCTTCGATCTCCTAATTTAATAATGGGGCTCTGAAGGTCTAGGTGTATGCAGTGCAGACAATACACCTAGACCTTTTCAGAACTGCCAGTTTACAAAAATTTGCATATCTGACAAATTTCTTAACGAAAAACCGAATGATAGACAATCAAAAATGTAAAAATTAATTAAAAATTTGATTCTAAATTTAAACTTTGCTATAGAATATTCAATTGCCCTAAAAAATAATTTCAAGATAGACAAATCTGGCAGCATGGCCTGACAGCTATTTTGCCACTTCATACTGTATTCCTGGCTTTTAATTTTCTGTATTCTTGGCATCTTGTGTTTTGACATTCCAGGCTTACTGGGGTCTGTGCATCTCCATTGTTAGTCATTCATATTTATCAAGTTCAAGGTAACCCTGGTGTAGGCAGCAGAAGAATTGGGAGGGGGAAAATCAGTCATTAACTCAGTCAAGGTCCTGTGGGATAAAGGGAATCTAAAAGTGTGATACATTAATTAAATTTCAGTAGCATATACTTACCTACAGTAAGTATATATCCTGATTAAAACAGACATGAAGGACATAAAAGAGAATAAGACCAGTACATGGTTACCATCCCCAAAATAAGCATGCTATAAATGCCTAGGCTGCAAAACCTGATAACTGACAGTGAGTTTCCTCATTCCCTGATGGATAAGGGATATAATATTAAATATAGATTATCATTTTTGAGCAAAAACCGGATATATATATTATCACATGCCCCTGAGGAAAATATTACATGGGCAAGACCTCCATTACAATCAGGGAAAGAATGGCTAACCATGAGTGTCTGCCTTAAAGGAGAGGGTTGGTGATTGAGTGGTTAATCACTTGGTAAAAGTTGTGAGGCATGGCTGGGGATTACTTGGGGAAATGTATTTCTTACCTGTATATTATTTAGGGAGGTTCCACCTACAGGACGTGATGTCCTGATGATGGCCAAAACACATAGACTACTGGCGTGGTTCTGGAGGTGATTATGTGTATGTTCCAGTAGCACCCTGGCAGCACGACGATTGAGGTGGGAGTGCGAAGTCAAACAGATGAGTATACTTATCTACAGTACTATAGAAACATCCTGGTTATCTGCTACTTTGGCTTCCTACCATTTAAATAAACAAGCATACCATCTGTCTGACTTTTCTAAATTCTCAACTCCCTTGAGTTTATGCTTTTAAATCTTCAAGATAGAACACCTTCACTATTCTTAATAGAATAGTTTGTGAGATAATGTTATATTCAAGGGGAAAAAATCACATTGGTTTGTTTAATCTAATTTGCCTTGATAAATTTTAAGAAATTGGTTTACAAGCTGGATTCATGTAAACATCTATAGAGTTTGAATGGAAATGAGTTGGCTGCTATCCTAGTATATATTACACCTTTTTCCACTAGAGTCACTCTAGTGACTTTCAACATTCTGTAGTTATTTGGGTGTTTTGTGATGGGCTTTTTTGCAATAGCAGATATTTTACAAAAACATTTACATAACAAAACAATTCATTAGATTTTCCCTTTATCTTCTGCTGTGAAATGGATAAAAAAGGAAAAAGCAATTAGGTTATTCTTGGGGCTCAAAACCAACAAGGCACTCCAATTGCATATATAACTCACAGTATAGATAAAAACACAATATTAAACAAATTAATTAAATCTGACATAACTAATGTCAGAAATGGACGAATATATGACTGTTGCGGGGAAACACCCTATATCACAATGAAGAACCAAGTTTCAGTCCAATATATGGAAGTAGAAAATTCAAATAAATGCATATAGATGGTAAAGCTGAAATCCGGCAGCCACTAAAGTAAAGGTGAGTAAGATGGAAAATAACGGACTATATTAGTTCAAGAACAGTCACAGGTGTGAAATTAACTTTACCAAGTAAAGAAGATTAAGTTAATGATCACAATAGAGAAAAAATGGATGGATCTCACCAAACAGGAAGCAGCAATAGGGGATAGTGTCCCAGGCACAGCAGCAAGCAGAACCATCAAATTGCAAACAAACCCTTCCAGTGAGAGGCTGCACCCTCAGATATCCAAAACACACCCTTCCACTGAAGGGATAAAGGTAGATCCAGCGCTGGGTAAGTCGATGTGGGGATGGGGCCAGGTGCTAAACGATGAAACAAATCGACGTACATTTCAAGGTGACTCCACCTTTTACTCTGGATCACATGGTAACATGTCTGCCTTGGCAGCCTCTAATGCAGCAGTCATACTCCTACATATAAAAATTAATGCATGATTTAAGGAAGGTGGTCCATCTGCAAAGTGTAATGGGAATAAATGTCCCTTCAAGGCATGATTATTATTTATCATCCAAGGCTACAAGTTCAAATATACTATAGTGATAATTTTAATTCAATTTCAAGACGACTTCATGTCAATTAAAAGTATCACTATATGAAGTTTGTGCCCCGATTTTCACTTATATGGACAGTCTTTAAAGGAAGGAGTGCAGGAAGGCACCTGCTTTCACTTACATACTTGGTACTTACATACTTGGTGAGTTCTTATCCACCTATCTATATTGGAATTGTGTAAGTTCAAATACTCCTTTAAATATTTTTTCCATATAAGTATTAGAAGAATGATCATTTTAGTTGGACTTACATACAGACCTACATAAAAATAATACAAAATTGAGCATTTTTAAGTGTGGTATAGCCATCATTGGCAAATGTATGGCATAATTGAACTACTATCTGTACAGAATGTCCAGCATAATGTTCTACTACAGTAATGCGGTGTCTTTACAAGGCTTTAAAGGGTAACAATAGCTTATAGTGTTGTGGGGTTGTACTTTATAAAGGGGACAGAACCAATAAGCTGAAAACTTTGAATAAATGATGGCAGATAATACTAGTGGTGCCAGCTCTCATAGAATGTGGCCTCAGGAAAATTTCCTAAAGTAAAATATCATATTGTAGAATGATCATTAGATTTTTCCTCATTAGTGATTATAAATCATTTTGGGCAGAGTAAATATTGATTGAATCAGCCTGTGAAAGGCTCAGTGTTTGATAGGGTGAGTGATGGGAAGGCAGTGTGACATTCTTGTTCTGGGGATGCTCGTCTACTATGTTTATATTCCTTGTAGCAGTAGGAAGGGTATTATGGGGACAGATTTCAGCTACTTGTGGTTAAAGGGCATCTATAGTGGGAAAATGAACTTTCTTGCTTATTGGCCGCTGTGCGTGGGTGTGTTTTTCAGGATGTTGAACTTTTAACTCCTACTGCACATGATAAGCTTGTCGGTTAGCCGGAGTTGAGACATGGAGGAGGTAACAGAGGGGAGGGGGAAGGGGGGAGTGCTGCACACAGATCTGAAACCATGGTTAAACAGAGTCACTGACAGAGATAGGATTAAGGCAGCACAGAGTACATGAATTTAACTTTGCAAAGGGGCAATGTGTTTTTTTTTCACTATAGATGCCCTTTAACCACTGTTATCACTAAGAGTAGCTGTGGTAAAAAATAATTCCTGCTTTTTTAATTATGAATTTGGGAATTCTATGTACTACTATTGATGTTGTCGGTCCCTTTTGTTTTTTAGGTACTTCTGGAGCTGGTTTTTTTTGTTGTTGTTATTTTGTGCCACTTTTTATCTAACTGTCTATAATGCATTTATACCATGAAATACCTATATTATTTGTGGTGAAATGGTTTAGAAAATTTAAGTGTAAATTTCTGTTGGCTGTTCTCTTTAAGAACGAGTTCCCGTGGCACTCTCCACGTTGGGCATTGACTTCACTGAAATGTTATGATCTATATTTTAAAAAAACAATCTAATGAATATGTAAGTAATACTATACCACTACCATGAAATGTTTAATTTTTGTGCAGTTCTAGCCTGTAACATAAGGAATGGTGATTTCATAAAGTTTTAGTTTTAACCCTTTCACTGCCACAGATCGTATATTCACGATCTGTGCAGTGAATGCACAAACTGCCACAGATCGTGAATATACGATCTGTGGCTTCCCCCCTCCAAAAAATTTTTTCCCCCCTGCTAGGGCCGATCGGGGGGCAGCATTCAACTGCCCCCCTAGTCCCCTCGATCCCCCCTCGGTTTCGTCCAAATCCGAGGGGGGGATCAGGAGATATCCTGCATTGAAGTTTTCCCTACCTTGAAGCAGCCGGTCCGGAGGAGGAAGCTGAATGGGAGACCCCGGTGACATCACAGAACTTCCTCCTTCACCGGGGTCTTCCCATATGGAGGTACACTGCTGCCCCCGGTGGTCCAGTGGAGGTACTGCAGCATGATCTATGGAGATCATGCTGCAGTCCCTAAGTATAGTAAAAGCTGTCAAGCTAACAGCTTTACTATACATTTTGTGAATGGAACTCAAAGTTCCATTCACAAATAGGATTTTTTCTAAGTCTTTGCTACTTAGCGAAGGCTTAGAAAAAAAATGGGGACAGAGATCAAAATTTGGTGATCACTTCTGATCACCAATTTATTGATCTTTGCCAATGAATGAAAAATCACTTCCTGGAAAATGATTTCCGGGAAGTGATTTTTCCGATCGGATTTCGAATTGGAAAACGGGCATTTATGCCCGTATTCCAAGTTCGGTATCATTCCCTAAGATGATTTGATGATCATCTTTGGGAATGATCCCCAAAAAATAGGGGAAATGCACACAAAATAAAATCTTAAAGTGATACACACACCTTTTTTTTTTTAACCTAAAAACTATAAATTAGCAAAAAAAATTGTCTTCTCCAAGCTTCCCAATGTCCCCGGTGATATCGCTAAAGTAAACGCGGATCATTATTTGTTTGATTTCAAGGGAAACTAAGCCTATTTTAGTAGGCAATTTTGCAGAGGTACCAAAAAAAGACCAGATTTAACTTTTAGGATCAGTAAAAGTGTGCAAAAACTTGTGGGACTCTCCGTACTAACTGCTTTTCACTAAAATACCACTAAAAGGGGACTTTTTTTTACATTCCATGGGGTTTTGGCATGATTTCTACCTTTTTTGAACGTTGTTTGATGTTCATTTTTTTTGAACATCTGGTAAAAGTGCAAACTTCTACGAAGAACTGCGCCCAGATTTTACAGTTGAGGAAAAAAAGGAAAATGTGAGAAAGTAACTTACAATTTGACGAAGAGCTGCGTCCGGGTATCTGCATTTTGAAACTAACCTCACTCGTAAAATCCTGCGGGTGTGTAGTTTCTAAAAATATCTCACTTTGGGGGATATTTTAGATAATTTGGTAGATATTCTATGTTAACTGTCAGTAGTGGTTAGACATTTTAATTTGGTGTAATATTCTAGGAGGTGCAGTTTTAGTTTGGGGGGTCTCCTGTACAGGAAAAGTGGGGTACCTACATATATCTGGTATCGTTGTATTCGGGAGTATCTGAGCTTTTAGAAACATTAAGATTTTTGTGCGTAACCTTAAGATAACTATAAGTAAAAATGGGAAAAATCCATGAAAATTTGCAAATTTTTCATTTTTTTTACATATTTTACCCATAATTCCAGTAAAATTTCCAGAAAAGTTGCAAAATTTTGTTACCATGTTAAAGTACACTTTGTGCTGAAAAAAACAATGTATAGTATTCCTGATTTACTGCAAGGTTTCCTACTGTAAAATTAGTCTAAAGCGATTAAGGACAAAATCCTGAAAATTCTTCTGGCAGTTAACGCAAAAAAAATTGAAAATCTCCTGGCAGTGAAAGGGTTAAAGGGCATGTCCACCCCCAAAACTAAAATTTAACCTCATACTGGCCCCACTGTGTAGTTTAAAATCCTTATCTTACATCTCTGCTCCTTATGGTTCCCCTGCAGTACCAGTTCAAAGTCCAGAAAACTGAAGAGTAGTGGCTGTCTTCCTGTCTTTCCTCCAGGAGGGATGGTGATATGCACAGGGGAGCCCTTTTCCCCCCTCCCTCCCATCATCCGGATCCATCCTCTGCAGCTGTTGCACCTAGCTGAAAACCCTTTGGCTATATGATAGATTTCCCCTGCCCACCCCTATCCGTGGAGTTATTTTCTGTGGAGGAAAAACAACTGATCGCTACTTACAGACCTTCGTTGCCGCAACGTCTCCATTGACAGAAGCCACGTCTGTGATTGGTTGTCTCTGACAATCACAGATGCAGCTGCTGGTCCGGCCCCTGTTTGCAAGCAGGGAGTTGGACCAGAATGCCGTGGGAGAGAAGGGGCTGTAAGCAGCGATCAGATGTTGTTGTTTTTTAAGAAATAGCTCAGCATTTGGGGGTGGGCAAGGGGATCTGTCATATGGCCAAAGTTCATTTTTAGGGTGGTCTGGTGGAATGGTGTCCGACTAAAGAAAGATTAGCTTTTATACATTGGATTTATTATATAATGTATTAAGGTGGGTACACACTCCCTATACTTTACTAGACTTTAAAGGGGAAGTTCAGTGCAAATACATATGCTTTTTCAGAAAAAAGAGCAGTATTGTTCCTTCCCAATGACCTTAATCTGCCAATTCAGCATTGTGTCTGTGTATAAATAAATGCAACCGAAATCCTGACTTCCTGTTTGCAGGACCTCTAGTAGAGACTGTTATGGTCTTGCCCTTGACCCAGTGCCTGAGTTGATTCAATTGCTCAGTAGAGATCTGAGCATATTTGACCCATCCAACAGCCAATCAGTAGAAATTACTTTTAGGAACATTCCAAGGATGTGGTGCATCCTGGGAAGAAGAAGGACCTTTAGAACTTGAAATGTCAGCTCACTAATCTCAACAGCAGGGAACAGCAAAGGGTATGAAATCAACTGATTTTTCAAAATGGGAGAGAATATGTAGAATAACTAAGAAGGCATAACACAAACTAACAATTTAACAAATATTGACGATAATTTCCACTGAACTTGTCCCTTTAATGAAATGTGTACTTCGCTTTACAATAAGCAGTGGGTCAAATATGATAACAAACACTCTATTAGGGCTAACGTCCCACTGCTATATTTCAGAAGTTTTTGCTGCAAATTAAGAACAGGGACATTTTTTTATGATCTATATTTAGTTTTTTTTTTTGTTTAATAATATCTTGGGCTGTCTTATTTAATGCTTACTGTGGTTTCTGTTTCCTCTTGTAGTAGATTACGGTTGTACTGTGTACTGAGTATTATGACTGTGCTGTTCAGAAAAACTTCTTTACTGGATCCTAAACCCTGAAATCTTGCTGGTCTATGGCACTTGACCAGAAATGGCACAAAATGATGGCTGTTAAAAATATCCCTGTGTATCGTTATAATCTGCGCATTGCTTTGGCTTGTAAAGATTACTTCACCCAAAATAGTCGCATATTGGAAATATGTGTACAAGGTAAAATATATATTTTAAAGAACTATATTTTAAAAACTATATTTAATCCATAATTAGCAGATAGCTGCACGTTTGTCCGATCCGGACAAACAAACGATCGAGGTCGGCCACGGACAGCCGCCACACACCAGCAGATATTTTTGTCCAACTGACCGAAAGTGCCGCGAATCGATCGTTCGGCCTTACAGACCTGCAACCATTATTTGTCCATTCCTTTACATAGTAATTGAGATTGAATAAAGACCTACCCCCATCAAGTCAAAGCTTTTTCCCCTCCTTTTTAACCCTACCTACCAAAAAAGGTAGTCGTTCACAGCCTGGTAACTATAGACCTGTAAGCCTAACATCAGTGGTAGGGAAGGTTCTAGAAACTTTGTTACGGGATCATATCCCGTAACAAACTAATATCCCGTAACTACTTACAAGATCAGCTCCTCCAGAACTGATCTTATTAGTAGTAGTCCGCATGGATTTATGAGAAATAGATCATGCCAGACAAATTTAATTGGTTTTTATGAAGAAGTGAGTAAGAATTTAGATTCAGGCACAGCAGTGGATACTTGGATTTTGCTAAAGCTTTTGATACTGTGCCACATAGGTGATTAATGTATAAACTGAGGACTGTTGGCTTAGAAGAAAACATTTGTTCATGGATAGAGAACTGGTTATTAGATCGCAAACAGAGAGTGGTGGTTAATTGAGCTTCATCTATGTGGGTTAAAGTTCTAAGCGGAGTGCCTCAGGGTTCTGAACTGGGGACACTTCTTTTTAATCTGTTTATAAATGACTTAGAAGGGGGCATTGAGAGCATGGTCTCTGTTTGCTGATCAGGGGTGTCCCTAGGGTTTTTGGCACCTGAAACAATGTTTGAATGGCACTCCTAGGCGGATGTGCGATGGCGCGTGCCGCCGACGTGGCAAAGTGGGTGTGGCTTTGTGTGTGGGCATGGCTTATTTGATGGGTGTGGCAACATTTTTGATAATTTTGTATTTGAAACATTAATTTATACAGTTCAGTTTATACATAAAAACATACTTTCTCTAGAAAGAAAGATGATGGGGAAAACATTTGTAAGCTTACCACCACGTCAATGTAGACTCTTTCAGAAGGGCCCAAACTAAGCTAGCTAGTCTAAACTAAACCTAACAAACCAGCTAAAGCTAGCCTAGCCAAATGAAATTCCTTTTAACGAGAGAGATATTTAAAGAATATCTGCTGCAAAATATATGTTTGGTAGAGCAATCTGTTGAATACTGTGTCCCCATCATATCTGTTATTTAGGCAGTCAACAAGTCATTTAGTTTTTTGGTCAAAACCTTTCAATACCTTGAAACATGGTATTATCTGGTGCTGTCTTCTCTTTTCTTCAGCAACAGGGCTGAAGTAGGTAGGTTGGTAGGCCCCAGCACATAAGTAGGTAGGTAGGTCCCAGCCCCCAAGTAGGTAGGTAGGCCCTAGCACACAGGTATGTAGGTAGGCCCCAGCACACAAGATAGACAGCCCCCAGACCCAAAATAGGTAGGCAGGCCCCAAGTAGGTAGGTGAACCCCAGCACACAAGTACGTATGTAGCAAATGCACTCTCACAAATAACAATAATTACACTTACAGTATGTCCCCACACTCCTGGTAGGCAAATTTGAAAGGTTTTTCAAACTCCCACCCCCCTCCCTCCCAAAACCTGTTCTGGTGGCGCTGGGCTCTTACTTTTGTTGATCGTGGCAATTTCAAACAGGAAAGAGTGGCAGTGGCTGAACTCTGCACCAATTACACCAGGAATCAGGATGTCTGCACATTGATTGGTCCCAGTCCATAACTGTTCAAGGTCAAGGGGCACGCATGGTAGGAGCTGTATCCTCTGGCTACTGTCAGCAGTTTTGCACACAGGATGGACCTCGCAGACAAGATGGGCCCCCCTCACACACACTCTCTCACACACTCTCTCACACACACAATCTCTCACATACTCTCTCACACTCTCTCTCTCACTCACACACTCTCTCACTCACATATACACTCTCACACACACACACACTCTCACACTCACACTCTTACACACACACACACACAGGTAGGCCCCCAGCACACAGGTAAGTCCGACCCCAGTTCCCACTCACACACTGGACATGGCTGCTGCTGAAAGGGAAGATGGATCATGGAGCAAATTGATGGGTCCGGTCGGTCCACCAACGACCGCTCCATCTCACTTCTATGCTGCCATGCCAGTGCCTCTACAGTATGGCCATAAGTCTGTCGTTTCCATTACTGCAGTGTAGGCTAAAAACCTGCCCCCTCCCCCCCACACTGCGGGCAGCCTGCAGGACCAATTAGGCATTGTATTGCACTGATTGGTTGGAGTCCATGTCCCTCAGGTTGCCGGCAGCCGCTGATATAAGGGGAGAAAAAAATTGTCGGCTGAGCTGCCACCTCTCTGGACTTCCCAAAGGCGGCGCCATGAGCAAAATGTTTACACTGCTTCATGGTAGGAGTGGCATTGTTGCAGATAATACTAAACTATGCAAGCAGACTTAGATAGATTATGCAAAATGGGCAAATATATATGCAAAATGGCATATGAGATTCAATGTTGATAAATGTAAGGTGATGCATTTTTGATTTAATAATCCCTGTGCCACCTACACCATAAATAACTATGTGTTAAGTGAATCAGTAATGCAAAAAGATTTGGGGGTTCTGGTAGATTACAGACTTAGCTGTAACAAGCAATGCCAGACAGCCACAGCTAGAGCTAGCAAGATATAGGGGGGAGGAATAGATTCAAGAGAGAAAAATATTATTCTCCCTCTTTACAAGGCACTGGTAAGGCCTCATTTGGAATATGCAGTGCAGTTTTGGAATCCCATATACAAAAGGGACATCTTGGAAATGGAAACAGTTCAGAGAAGGGCAACTGAATTAATAAGGGGAATGGAGGGGCTTAAATATGCAGGCAGATTAGACAAGACTGTTTACATTGGGGAAGCGATGTTTGCGTGGGGATATGATAACCTTATACAAATATATTAATGGGCCATACAATAAACTTTCTGGTGCATTGTTCACGGTTAGGAAAGGTTTCTCTACAGTGAGAACAAGTGAAAACTACTGGTATTAATACATTTACTGTAGATCTGGTTGATCCAGGTATACTTTCCGATTTGGAGTCAGGAAGGAATTACCCCCCCCCCCTTTTTAGCTGGGGTTTTTATGCCTTCCTCTGGATCAACTGTTAGGAAGGGTTAAAAAAAAAAAAAGTGAATAGGTTGGACTTGATGGACGTATGTCTTTAGTCAACCTCAATTACTATGTATACCATTTGATACAGAAAAGGTTTTTTTTTATGAAAACCTTAGCAGGAGAGCTTGTGGCTAGCTTTAAAAATATTTTAATATTTAGGGGACAGGTTTATGTTGCAGCTTATGATGCTCTGACCCAGTAGTCTGCCTTAAACTTGAAGGCAGACCCCAAGTGCTGGTGACTACACAGCTCACAGTGCAAGAAAAACACCCTTCATACTGCTGTAACTTTGGATAGTCTGCAGCTAGAAGCATGATCCTAGAGTCATTTTAAAGATTTTTTTTTTTTTATAAATAAAATTTTGAATATAGGTTCAGCACATACATGATGGCATCATGTCCAATTACTTGAAAAGCATCAGAGGCAGAGCAGGATTATCCACAAGGCAACCCTAGGCACCCGCCTAGGGCCCAGGAAATATCTGGGGACCCAGCTTCAAAAGCAGTAACAATATTATAATCTATACAATATATGTAGCAATAAAGGGGGCCCTAAATGTTGGCCCTGACTAGGGCCCCATATGATCAAACGCAATGAAACTGCACATGAAATTGCATGCGATTCAGTGTGCGATTGCATTTGCATTGTAGTGTGGCCGTGCCCTTACTGCTTATATTTCCTGCACAGAGATTTGGCTAGCTGAATTTTTACAAAGAACTGTTGCATTCAAGAATTAAGAAGCAGTAGCTGCCGTGCAGTTTTTTTTTTGACTTTACCTTTTGGGGCTACTTTTGAGCATTCCTGCATCCTATTTCTTCTTTCGACTTTTTTTTACATCTCATGTAGTGTAATGGATTCACTAAAAGAAATGAAGCTCCAGGCATGTCTAATGACATGCACATGTTGATATACTGTGCGTCATCAATGGTCCCTTTTAATATCTTAAGACGTCATTTCAGCAACTCACAAAAATTCCACTGTGCAGAAACAGAAGAAAGGCTCAATTTTGATATATTTATTTTTTAATATAGGGCTGCATAGCATTGTACATTTATTAATTCCATTGACATCTGGTTATACTCTGAAGAGCTTACAATCTAATCACTTTATCTTACACTCACAACCTATCAGTATGTCTTTATTATCGTGGGAGTAACCGGAGTGGCCAAAGGAAATCCATGCAAGCACAGGGGGAACAACCAAACTCCTTGCACATGTGGCTGAGGGAGGAATTAAAGGACTAATCTAAAAGCAGCCAACACATGGCCAATAATAGGTAAGTCATGGATTTACTAATTATTGGCCACATGTATAGCACAAAAATACACTGTCCTACAGCCAACAAAATAACTCCAGCAAACCCACAAAAACACACAGAATATTTAATTTCATATCTGCACAGGTATACTGTATCCCCTGAGGAAGGGGAAGCCATATCCCCCGAAACATTGTATATTTTTTGCTCAATAAACCACTGAAAATGAAGTAGTGTGCTCCTCCAACTTATTTGCAATCCCAATAGACAGAGCACATTCAGAAACACATAAAAAGCTGTGTCTCATCTCTCCCTTTGCTGTGGATGCTGGGTGATTTATGAAAATAACCTGTGAGTACAAGGGGTCAGCTCCCATAATTCACCTTATCTGGGAACACCCCACTAAGTGTGCACAGTACACATTTACAGGAAACGGCAGTCTTGTTTCCTGGAAGCTGACAGCCAATCATGTTACAGCTCAGAGATCCCTCCCTCTGACACAGAACTTGGATTTCAGGGCAGTTTTTTGTTTAGAAAAGAAAAGTAATATTTGCAGTGTATGTCTTTGCTAGCATGGATGAAAGAAACAGGGCATTTAACATTTGAGCAAAAAATAAAAGTAAGTATGGGGAATCGAACCAGCAACCTTCTACACTTTGTCTTTCTAAAAACAAAGCTTTCTTCTGCTATGCCACAATTTCTAATAAGTAATTATCTAGTACATTTGAATCTTTATCTTTTGCTAGACACATAATAAAAATAAAAACAAAGGGAGCATGGGGAATTGAACCTGTGCCCCAATTTTTTTCCTAACCCAGCACTTTAGCAGAACGTACCACCAGTGAACTTTCAATAAATAGATGTACATTTCAGTAAGTGTCAGTAAAATCGGTTCACTATTTTGTATTGCTACTGTAAGGCTGTCAGCAATTCACGCTGGTTGGTAAATAAATAACAGAGCTGCTACATATAAAGTTTGTACATCTGTAGAAACTTTATATTTTTCTAGAAACATGGAAACAAAAAGACTGTTATATTGTTTCATAAGTAAACTCGGGGATTAGAACTTGTGACTTGGTGTTTGTTCCTAAAAACACAGCATTTACATGGTGCGCCACCAGCAACTCACATTTAGAAGCTAGAAATTTTGTGCATAGTTAGTGAATTCTGGGGTCAAAGGGCGTGGCTCTTAGAAGCCAACATGGGCTATGAGTTGTACTGGTAACAACATGGAAGCCTCCTTTGTTACAGAATCTATTACTTATATCTACTAAATGCAAATAACTAGAGAAGAATCTTTCAATGTATAGGTGTTCTGGGTAGAAAAGCTTTCATATTAGGATTTTAAAAAAATAAGTTTAGTTCTCCTTTAAACAAAAGTCCACTTGTCCACTACATCACACACACCCGGTGCTGATAAAATACATTAGAAGTCAGATCCTTACTACACAGTACCAAGGCTAGTCCACCTAAGTCGCTGACATCCTCTTGTCCCACTGTTAATCATAGCCATGATATAGCTGAAGTCATGAGCAATAACTGATTGGACACACTGCTTCTACAGACCCAGAAAAGAATACCTGTAAGTAAGAAAAAGCATTTTGCAAAAAAAAAAAAAAAAAAGACTTTTTATTGCCAAAAACTATCATTTGGGTAAAAAAATTTAAAAAAAACTTTGCGATCGGGTAATCCATTTTTCATCGGATTTTGTTGAAAAAAATTAGACGAAAAACTTTAAATTTTAATCAATCTGTCCAAAATAGTGGACCGTGTGTAGGGTTCAACTCAAACAGCAAATTGCCCTTGAAAATAATATTTTTCATGCAGACAAGTTTGCAATAAACAGCAAGAACATAGTTATGTACAAGGGAACATGGTAGATCACTTATGTCTGTCATCAATTTCTGTTTTACTTTCTATTAATATTACAATCAGCCTTTAGAGTTAAGCAATTTTTTTTGTCAACAAGCAGCAAACAGTAACTTATTAGTAAAAAAAAGGTTTTGTAACTGGCATGCTTTGTAACATTCTCTGGCAGCAGAGAAAAGGTTTTCCCTAGATAAAACAGTTTCAACTATTGATTAATCAACAGCATGCTGACCTTCACATTGACCTTAAAGGAGATGAGGCATTCCCTACATAAAGGCCCTCAGTGTTTGGCAATAAAGGAAAATTAAAGCTAAAATGTAAATGACCCTGAATGAATTTTATAATTTCTCTCACTAGGTGTATCTATAGGTGTATCTATTACTTCTCCAGCGGTGTGTCTTTAAAGGACAGTTTCACCTAACCTGACTTACTGTAAGGCATTTAAAACCTTTTAGTCAGAGGGTACGGAAAGGGCCTTTAGGTATTATTAAAACTGTCACAAGGAATGTGAGAAAGCAATTAAAGGACAATTTTATATTCACCTTCCCTCCGCTCCTCTTCCTTAGTCAGTACTTTCTACCCAGGATGAGGACCTGAACCGCTAGGTCCTCTCCCCTGGGTTCGCTTAACTTGCGGTATATACTTATTTACACGCTACTCCGGTAGGCTCTGCCCTCCCCTCTCCTTGCACGACGAGGCCAATAGGAAGGCACGCCCGTTGCAGAGCGTGTCTTCCTATTTTCCTCGTCGCAACGGGGAGGAGGGGGCGGGGTTTACAGGAGCAGTCCGTAAGTAAGTATATGCCACAAGTTAAGCGAATCCAGGGGTGAGGACCTAGCGGTACAGGTCCTCACCCTGGGTAGAAATTACTGACTGAGGAAGAGGAGCGGAGGGAAGGTGAGTATAATTGTCCTTTAAACTAACCAAAATTAATAATGAACAAACTAGCATCACTAACCCTAACCATTTTTTTAAGTATATTAAGAGGACTGAAAATGTAGTACCAGTAATAAATGGGGGAAAGTTAGTTACGGAGGATGGCGATAAAGCAAAAGTCTTGAACAATTTGTTTCCCTCTGTATACACTATTGAAGATCCAAGTACAGATAGCATATAGTAGCAATAATGGTTTAAAAGATGCAAGTGCACTTTGGTTAACCAAGAATATGGTGCAGAAACAACTAAATAAGGTTAATATTAATAAATCTCCTGGACCGGATAAAATACATCCTCGGATCCTTAAAGGGGAACTTTGGTGAAAAAAGAAATGAAGACATAAGCTTAGCCATCATATTACCTGTGTAACGATCCAACTCTGGTGCCTCTATCTTCAGCAGTCACTGAAAAATCCTGTTAGGACCGCCCATAAAAGCCACGCCCACAAGACTGACATCTTACAGCTTTCCCGATGCACCGCTTTACTCAAAATGCGGTGCAAGCATGCCTACACAGTAGAACAAGGAGCTGAAGTGAAGGTGAAGCTCCGCCTCTTTAGTCAAGCAGCCAATCGCTCTGCACTGTGTAGTAAGAGCCAGTGCCAACTTTATTTACTTATGCATTTCTCTCTGTCCCTGCTGTTAACTGCTTTCTCCCCCCCCTCCATCCTGTTTGCTTCTATCTATGATCCATACGGCTCCTTCATTCACAGCTGATAATTGTTACCCGATCTCTGCATAGACCTGCTACTACAGTTAACAGCTCTGTGTGTGTAGCAGGTCTAAGCAGAGATCGGGTTACAATTATCAGCTGTGAATGAAGGAGCCATAGGTATCATAGATAGAAGCAAACAGGATGGAGGGGGGAGAAAGCAGTCAACAGCAGGGACAGAGAGAAATGCATTAGTAAAGAAACATAGCAGCAGAGGATAGTGGAGGAAAGAGCTGCCCCCAGCAGGGAGATAAATCTGCAGGGAGAGGCAGTGTGATTCTAACTTGCAGAGAGACTCAGAGCTCATGAAATGGCTTTTCAGGTTAGCAGTTTAGTAGCCTATTTTCCCATGGCATAGCTGATGGTACAGGAGTGTCACACCCAGATGACATCATTGGACAGGAAGCCTAGTATGGGCATCAGAAGTGCCCATAACAATTATGTCCACTCCCGGACCCAGAAAAAAAGATGAACTAAGGGACAAAAAATAAGAGGTTTAATTCAAATAGTGACACCAATAGGAGGGGTAAGTGCTCCCTTATGGACATTGATTTTTTTTACCAAAGTTCCCCTTTAAGGAGCTAAGTTCAGTTTAATCTAGGCCAACTAATGTATAAGCTAAGGTCTGTTGGGCTGGGGTGGCACATTTCTACATGGATAGACAGTTGGTTAATTGATAGGATGCAGAGAGTAGTTGTTAATGGGGCTTCATCAATATGGACTAAAGTTCTAAATGGGGTGGCACAGGGTTCAGTGTTGGGGGCCACTTCTATTTAATCGGTTTATTAATGATTTGGAAGTGGGTATTGTCAGCAAGGTTTCTGTGTTTGCTGACAACACAAAACTTTGTCTACCATTAAAAGCTTCAGAGAATGTGCAATCATTGCAGGTGGATCTAGATAGATTGTCACATTGGGCTGCTAAGTGGCAGATGAAATTCAATGTTGATAAATGTAAGGTGATGCACTTTGGACTTAAAAATCCTTGTGCTGCATATACTATAAATGGCACTGTGTTAAGGGAATCCCTGTTGGAAAAGGATCTTGGAGGTTTGGTGGATAACAAACTTAAAGTTAGCAAGCAGTGCCAGGTAGCAACTTCTAGAGCCAGCAAGATATTGTCTTGTATGGATTAAAGGGGGGAAAATGTTATTCTTCCTCTGAAGAAGGGGGCAAATAACCCCCGAAACGTTGTGAGTAGGATGTGTGGTCACTAATAAAGAATTATTTGTTATTTTGAGTACTAAAGGACATCTTGGAAATGGCGAAGGGCAACTAAAATAATAAAGGGAATGGAGGAACTTGAATAGGAAGACTGATTGGATAAGTTGCAATTATGTACACTAGAGAAAAGCTTGTGTGGGGATATGATTACTGTGTATAAATACATTAACGGGCCATACAATAAACTATCAGGGGCATTTTTCACCAATAGAACATGTCAGAGGACACGTCGGCATCCCTAAAGACTTGAAGAAAAGACATTTAGTCTTCAAATTCAGAAAGGGTTTTTCACTGTAAGAACGGTAAAACTATGGAACTGTCTTTCATTGGACATGGTGATGGCAGGTTCATTGGACAGTTATAAAAAAGCTGGATGAGTTTCTGAAAACAAGGAATGTTGCAAGTTACTGGTATTGATACATAAAGTAGAGTTGATCCAGGGAAATTACTGATTGCCACTTGGAGTCAGGAAGGATGTTTTTTCCTCTTCATAATTCTGGTGTGGTTTTATGCCTTTTTCTGGATCAACAGTTAGGCAGGAAATGTGGATATTTCTGAGTAGGTTGGACTGGATGGACGAACGTCTTTATTCAGTCTCAAATACTATACTATACTTTTTCTCATTAACTGAAGAATGGGAGGTAAAAGAGCTGTATGACTTAACTCCCATTCTTCAATTAATGTAACAGAAGCCAGGGACAGAGTGTGAAGGAATACTTACCCCTGAGCACACTTCTTCGCTGACTCCTGACAGGTCCCAACTGCTTCCGGGTTAAAGGGTATGTCCACAACACCACCACCACCACCACCCCCACCCCACCACCCAGTACTGGCCCCACTTGTTTATTTTAAAAAATCCTTATCTTACATCTCCTGCAGTGCCTGTCCAAAGTCCAGGAAACTGAAGAGTAGGAGCTGTCTTCTTATATAAAAGGTTTTTGCCTTCTCTTTGTTTTCTTAGAGGACTGGCAAGTGCAGGGGATATATTTACAAGTCAGTGTGTGCTGCTGGGCATGGGGGAATTTTATATTTACAATTCTGTGTGTGCTGCTGGCCATGGGGAGATTTTATATGTACAAGTATGTGTGAGCTGGGCATGAGGGCATCTTATATTTACCAGTCTGTGTGGGCTGGGCGCCTTATATTTCCAAGTCTGTGTGGGCACATCTAATATTTTAAGTCTGTGTGGTCATCTTATATTTACCAGTCAGCCCTCCAGTTCACCAGCAAGTGAAAAGTCAGTCCTCTAATTCACCAATCATTGTAAATTAAGCCCTCCAGTTAACCAATCATTGTTGTCAGCTCTCCAGTTCACCAATCATTTTTGTCAGCTCTCCAGTTCACCAATCATTTTTGTCAGCCCTACAGTCAACCAGCCAGTGTTAAGTCAGTTTTGCACACTGCAGAAAGATACTAGGTGGTTTTAAAAATATTTGTTTGATTTACTGTTGAACCTGTGGACGGTCTAACAGTAAGGGAGTGGGTTAGCATTTTAGTTAGGATCTGTGGAACACCCCGACCCTCCTTTCAACAACTAGGAACAACCCTTCACCGATCTGCACCATTGACAAGGGACAATGCTGAACATTATTTGCAAAAGGAAATGCTCAGTCTTTACTGAGACAAGGAACTCAGCTGACTAAAGGGATTATGTAAGGGAGGTCAGGTCAGTAAAGTTTAACCTATGCTGACATGCTAAAAGTGTGTGTATGGGGGGGTTACAGTCAGCCCTCCAGTTAATTAGCCACTGTTGTCAGCGATCTAGTTTATTAGCAGTGTCAGCCCTTCAGTTCATTACCCAGTATTGTCAGCCTTCCCAGTGGCGTAACTAGGAATCACTGGGCCACTATCTGTGCTTCATCCACAGTGGTTTTCTTTGAGCAGGCTATCTGTCCAGATTATTAGCTAGTGTTGTCGGCCCTCCAGTTCATTACCCAGTATTGTCAGACCTCCAGACAATTAGCCACTGTTGTTAGTCCTCCGGTTCATTAGCATTGTCAGCCCTCCAGTTCCTTAGCCAGTGTTGTCAGCCCTCCAGATCATTACTCAGTATTGTTTGCCCTTCTGATCATTAGTCAGCCCTTCAGTTCATTAGCCAGTATTGTAAGCCCTCCAGTTTATTAGCCAGTATTATCAGACTTCCAGCTCATTAGCTAGTTGTCAGCCCTCCAGTTCATTAGCTAGTTGTCAGCCCTCCAGTGTATTAGCAGTGTACGTCAGCCCTCCAGTGTATTAGCAGTGTTAGTCAGCCCTCCAGTTTATTATCAGGGTTAGTCAGCCCTCCAGTATATTAGCCAGTATTTGTAAGACCTCCAGTTAATTAGGCAGTGTTAGTAAGTCCTCCAGTTTATTAGCCGGTGTTAAGTCAGCCCTCCAGTGTACTTTTCTGCTACTGTTATCTTAACCACATCATACACTTGAAAATGTTTCTGGAAACAATGCAAAATGGGAAAAGTGGTCTTAAAATTGGGTGTAACTTAAAGTGTGTGTGATCTTAGAAAGGGGACTTGGTCAAAATGTTTTTGATCTACCATGAAAGGGCCACTTGGTTGTATTGCCCCCCAGACCAAAAGTTCCCAGTCCTCCCCTGAAAGGCATGCTTCTTGTATAGTAATACTTCCCATATGTCAGGGGAGGTCAAAAGTATGATTGCCCTTTAATAGCCATGCTGTTGCCACAAACATCTTGAATATCCTATTATGCAGTGGAAAAGATTCCAAGACTCCATGCAATAAATTTATGATGATTTATGCTGATCGTAAATCATCCGTCTGTGTATGGCTATCTTTACTCTAAAGTTCAGTCAATTTAAATGTTAGATATGTTTAGTCCTTGGCAAGGATTCCACTGCACTGCTAGTGGAATAGAAGAAAATAGAAACAAAATACTGAAGAAACAAAAGCAAAGTTCGTACTAAGAAAACTACTAAAACTATATGCTTGTGAAGGTTCTCTTATATATCTGTTGTATTCAATTAGATCAACTGGACTTGAAGTTTAGTTCTTGAAGACGTTTCGCTAGTCATCCAACTGGCTTTCTCAATTCTGTTTTGACACCTTACTCTGGGCGTTCCTATAACACCTCTTAGCCACTATGCAATAACGCCCTTAACACTTGGCTGTAACATGCTAATTGGGATTTTCCAGGGTACATAATTGCCACAGATTCTTGTACAAGTCATTCTGAATTGAGAAAGCCAGTTAGATGACTAGCGAAACGTCTTCAAGAACTTAACTTCATGTCCAGTTGATCTAATTGAATACAACAGATATATTTAATCTATAGATTACCATCAAGAAATATATATTTAATTTGAGATGACCCTACACTACTATTAAAACTATAGATTACTATCAAGAAGTATATTTAATTTGAGATAACCCTACCCCCTAACTTGAATTTTCAGATATTGTTAAAATGTCAGAAGGAAGAGGGACATGAATCCCGACTGATTTTCTTTTGTTAATAATAACAGAGCTATGTACCGTTATCGGCTATTTTTGGCTTAAAGGGCATGTCCACCCTTTTTTTGCCCTATAATAGTCTTATATCTTCCCCCAGCCCCAACCGCTATAAAATAAATTTAAGAAAGTGCCTCGATGTTTACTTACCTTCCCTCTCTCCTCCGACACCAGGCCTTCTGCTTGCAAGACACTGCAAGCAGGGGGCGGGACCGGCAGCCACGTCCGTGATTGGCTGAGAGGCAGCCAATCACGGACGCGGGTGCCGGCTTCTCAAAATGCCGGGAGAGAGTAAGTAGAGTTCGGGGGTCTTTCTTAAAATTATTTTTTAGCTGTTGGGGCTGGGGGAATATATACTAATCTATGGGCAAGGGGTTTTATGGTAGGGGGAGGGATCGCAAAGCGGGAGGGAGGGGGAGAAGGGCTGCAGTATGCATGCTAAATTTTTCCTGGAGGCGAGACAGGAGGCAGAGTCCTATATGGAATCTGCTATCCTCCTGGTGGGCAGTTTTTGGGACTTTGGGGGGGACTACAGGAGAACCATATGGAGCTGGGATGTGAGGTAAGGATTTTATTACACTACATGATGGGGCCATTACTGGGGGGATTATAATTTTGGAGGTGGACATGCCCTTTAAAGTCACGTTAACCAATGTACCAAGCATTAACGTGTCTTTAAGACAAATAACGGCAGTTGCGACGATAAGAAATTTTGTGTCACGCAACTGCCGCAACCAATGTACTGTACTAAGCCGTTGACGGGTTTTTAAGACTTAATCGCTAATGCCAGCAGATAGCTGGCATTAAAGATTTGCAATGGGTAAACTCCTTTTGCAATGTACTGAGAGCAACTATCAGCTTAGTGCATTGCCTAAAGGGGGCAATAGAGAGTGATAGCGACTCTCAGTACATAGCCTCTTAAGTCTGCCAAAAGATTTACTCCAGATGTACAATAGACATCTGAATTGTGTGATGGACCTGAGATTCAGGGGGACAAAAGATGTCATTAACTAGTGCCTTTAAGTCTATCTTTCCTAAACGGTGCGCGCTAAAAAGTTAGATAAAATACAGGCATTGTGGTCTGTGGCCCACAAATTATATTGCTTATCTGCACACATGATATGTATCAGAGCACAGAGCTGATAATACCTTAGAGGGAACATGGTCTCTTAAGATTTTGTTGGAAAAAATTCTTGTTGGGATCCAGTTAGCTTAAGTGCTTTAAGACTCTTAGCATTTGCAAAGGGAAAAAATAAATTATCTATCTATATATATATATATATATATATATATATATACACACAAGACATTAAGCCTGTTACAATAAGGGGTGCTAGGAGCCCAGAGTGCCCCCTTTGTGTGCCAAGGCCAAAGCCCCCTCTGTCCCAAATCCAGAGTCCTTCCTCTGTCCCAAATCAAGTCCTCCCTTTGTCCCAAATCCAGGGTGCCCCCCCCCTTTGCCAAATCCAGGGTTCCCCCTCTGTCTAAAATCCAGGCCCCCCTACTCTGTCCCAAATCCAGGGTCACCCCCTGTGTCCCAAATCCAGCCCCCCTACTCTTGGTTTCAAACACAGGGTCCCTCCTCTGTCCCAAATCCAGCCCCCCATTACTGGGGGGATTATAATTTTGGAGGTGGACATGCCCTTTAAAGTCACGTTAACCAATGTACCAAGCATTAACGTGTCTTTAAGACAAATAACGGCAGTTGCGACGATAAGAAATTTTGTGTCACGCAACTGCCGCAACCAATGTACTGTACTAAGCCGTTGACGGGTTTTTAAGACTTAATCGCTAATGCCAGCAGATATCTGGCATTAAAGATTTGCAATGGGTAAACTCCTTTTGCAATGTACTGAGAGCAACTATCAGCTTAGTGCATTGCCTAAAGGGGGCAATAGAGAGTGATAGCGACTCTCAGTACATAGCCTCTTAAGTCTGCCAAAAGATTTACTCCAGATGTACAATAGACATCTGAATTGTGTGATGGACCTGAGATTCAGGGGGACAAAAGATGTCATTAACTAGTGCCTTTAAGTCTATCTTTCCTAAACAGTGCGCGCTAAAAAGTTAGATAAAATACAGGCATTGTGGTCTGTGGCCCACAAATTATATTGCTTATCTGCACACATGATATGTATCAGAGCACAGAGCTGATAATACCTTAGAGGGAACATGGTCTCTTAAGATTTTGTTGGAAAAAATTCTTGTTGGGATCCAGTTAGCTTAAGTGCTTTAAGACTCTTAGCATTTGCAAAGGGAAAAAATAAATTATCTATCTATATATATATATATATATATATATATATATACACACAAGACATTAAGCCTGTTACAATAAGGGGTGCTAGGAGCCCAGAGTGCCCCCTTTGTGTGCCAAGGCCAAAGCCCCCTCTGTCCCAAATCCAGTGTCCTTCCTCTGTCCCAAATCAAGTCCTCCCTTTGTCCCAAATCCAGCCCCCCCCCCCATCTCAAATCCAGCCCCCCCCTCTGTCCCAAATCCAGGGTCTCTTCCCACTATCCCAAATCCAGGGTCCCCTCCATCTATCCCAAATCCAGTGTCCCCCCCTGTCTGTCTCAAATCCAGGGTCACCCCATCTGCAGGTATCCCACCTCTTACGGATTGTCCGGGAGTCTCCCTCATTCTGGGGTGGTCTCCCGCACTCCCATCCCAGACTCCCACGACTGAGCGGAAACTCTAGTCTCCTCAGTCTTGCCCCCTTTTGAGGACCATGTCCCCGGAAATGCCCCTCCTCCTCCCTACTCCTCCCTAACCCCGCCTCCTACCACCCCCAGAAGGCTAGCCATGCCTCCATGTCACGCCCCCTTTCCCACCCTGCCCGGAAGCCTGAAAGGGCAGAGAGGGATGTCTGCCTATGTCCCAAATACAGGGCCCCCCTCCTCTCCCCCAAATACAGCTGGTCCCCCCTCTGTCCCAAATACAGGGTCACCCCCTCTGTCACAAATGCAGGGTCACCCCCTCTGTCCCAAGCAACCTGTGTAACTGCTGTGTTCTGCCTTGCTTGTTTCCTGTGTTTCTCCCTCTAGTGGTGAGACAATAGGAACTGCAGAGACAATCTTACCATCTCCCTCTAGTGGTGAGTCCATAGGAACTGCAGTGACACACACACACGGTATCACATAATTAGGGATTTTATATATATTGATAAATATATACATGTATATAAAATATTAAAAAATACTTTTTCTTATGTTCAGCTTTATTATTCAGTGTAAAATCGGATATTTATCTACGTCCCTTTGGCTGGTTTGTAATTCAGCTTCCCCCACCCCACATATGTGTTCACTTAACCTTTAAGAACTTGGGTTTAAATAAAATGGAAAACTATTTATTGGATACTGCTGGTTTAAAACCAATGTATTTTTAAAAAAACATGTGACTTTAATGATAACATGTTCACACTTCCTTTATTCTAGATTAGTGCCAATGTGTTGATCTTTCTGTGCACCAACATCATTGGAATTTGTACTCACTACCCAGCAGAGGTGTCCCAAAGGCAAGCTTTTAAGGAAACACGAGGATATATCCAAGCCAGGCTGCATCTCCAGAGAGAGAACCAGCAGCAGGTAGGTGGGCTAATGTTTTTTCACAAATTCACATATTTGTTTTTTTAAAACAGGTTAGAAGCGCCACTGTAAAGTAGTTTATGATAAGTGCAAATGAATAGAGGCTGAGTTTCAAGAGTCTTACTGGGCAATGTAGATTTGCATGGATCACTCTCCTTACCCTCCTCGTCCCAGTTAAAGCTCAATTGCTGCAGAGTAATGAAAAACTTAAAGGGCATGTCTACCCCCCACTCTTCTTTTACAAAAGGTAAGAGAGAGGCAAGTAACTATTGCAGTCTCCACTATTTTGGGGGTGAACAAGCTATTTTTTTAAAATCAGTTATTACATCAGGTGGTGTGTTTTTTCACTTATTTGGGTGATAGCACCCAATATTACATCATCCTTTTGGTGTCTGCAGATGGTTAAAAATATAATTTGGTTTATGTAGAGCAATCACATGACATGGAATCCTTCCATTCCTGGAAATGCTCGCTAGAGCATGGCTATTAAAATACTTTTTGACATTAGGAGCTATTGAGAACGCGAAGAGCCAATGCACTTTTCCAGTAGCCATGAAATATTATGTTACATAGACTTTAATAGAAATCCCTCTAAAATTATTTGCCAGGGGTAAATTTTAGGTGAATTGGTCTCATTGTCCAGCTCTTTTTGTAAAGAAATCCCTTTTAAAGGGTATCTCCACTCGTATTTTCAAGATTTGGTAATCCAGTTCTATTGAAGAACGTGAGGTAAAGGAGCTGTGCCTTACCTTCCGTTCTTCAATAGACACACACAGAAGCCAGGAAGAGAAGGTAAGAAACTTATCCGCTCGCTTGCTCCCCCAGCGTGTAGTCTGACAGGTCCCGACGGACCTTGTCTTCTATGCGCATGCGCGATCTATGCGCATAGAAGACAAGGTCCGTCAGGACCTGTCAGACTAAGCGCCGGGGGAGCGAGCGGGTAAGTTTCTTACCGTCTCTCCTGGCTCCTGTTTGTTCTATTGAAGAACGGAAGGTAAGGCACTGCTCCTTTACCTCACGTTCTTCAATAAACTGATTACCAAATCTTGAAAATACGAATGGAGATACCCTTTAAGGATATGTATTACTCCTGAGTCTACTGTGAGCATTTCCCAGTGTAAACTAACAAATATTGTCCTGGTCTTTAAGGGATGTTTTCCATTCTTCTTCCGACCTTTCTTGTCTCATATCCAAAATCAACTGCACATTTCTTAGCAACCCCTTAGACCCTACAGGTTCTTAAGGCCCAAAATTTCTGGTTTATTTTGGATCTAATTGTCCTTTTATGTCTTTTAAGTTCCTGTTTGGTTGGATATGACACTGGTGCCTTTTGGCTCTGTTCTGTTTTTATTTATTTATTTTGCATGTTTTTTATTTAACTTAGAATTCTATTGAAAATATCAAGAGTGTTGCTAACAGATTCTTTCAATGAATGTCCTAAGCTGGCTCAAGTTTATCATCCCCTAAAGCATCCTTATCTAATCAGGAATAAATGAATTAAAGGATGTGGATACTTTTTCACTCAACCCAAAATATTGACTAATTATAAATAGTTGTTGTTAAAATGATTTGTATACATGCAATTACACACACAGGGCCTGACCAACAAACAAACAATTAATGGCATGTGTGTGGTGGTTCTATCTGCTTCATTTGTTGATCTGCTGGGACGGATCAAAACGAGCATTAATCGCCCACTCCTTGTGTCCGTGCACATGCACAAGTCTTAACCATTCTTACACCACACCCTTTGTATTTTAGTCGAAAGTTATATAGGAAGTCACATTCCTGCTTATGTCTTGAGGTTACTTTTGGTTTACCATTTCTGTTTTGCCTGTTTAAGGCCAGTGGCACTTAATTACTTTTGTTTCACTACATTAAAAATAATTTCCATGTTCCACATTTTATAAATGGTGGACATTATGCAATCACTTCTTCTTTAAAGGGATCCAGTTATCCTTGTACAGTTACCCATAGCAGACAATTGTGCATTTCATTTTATATCTGTAAATGCAATGGAGTCAGCAAAATGACAGTAAATGTTATCTGTAGGTTAACCAATAATATCTGACCATTGGTTTATTTTTAAGTATTTTTAAGTGTTTTTTTGTACATTAGGATGTTTGTCATAATAAGAAACAGTAAAATAATGTATGTATACGTTTGTTAACTATATTAAATATAAATATATTGCAAAATATATCCTTATATATTGGTGGTGATCCTTATACATCGGTGGTGATTAATGATGTTATTAATTATAATCAGTGTTTTGTGCCAGATGTCTCAAACATTTGAACTAATATTAATAACATTTAATCGAAATTCTAGGACCGGCAGCTAGGTCTTTTATGTGACCATGTTACTACATATTGATTAAAACTGAATTGTACATTGTGGGAGACATTACATTGCCTATTTCCAAGTTTTCCTTTCAAAAACTATTCAAAGTGTGTTATCCTGGTAATAGTAATATTTTTAAAATAACTTTTCCAGGAGCGCCTCTTGCTGTCTGTCTTACCACGTCATGTAGCCATGGAGATGAAAGAGGATATTAACACCAAAAAGGAAGATATGATGTTCCATAAAATCTACATTCAGAAACATGACAATGTCAGGTAAGCTTAATTCAATCTGCAAATGTGGCACCCCTGAAAAGTTTATGTGCATGTTATTTGCATCCAGATCTGCAGCTCATTCGCTCTCCTATTATTAACATTTCAATGCTTCTTAATGTGAATAACAGCAAGGTATACACTGAATTGATCTACTATACTTGGACAAGCCAGTAATGAAGTCTTCTAACTATCTAGAATAATGTGGGAAAGCTTTTGTTGAGATAAAGGGTCCTTTCAAGCTTGCAGGGATGAGTCTTTTGCATGCTGAATAGAATTTTAAGACGGTGGCCTGATGCTGTTAGGATTGATTATTTCTGCAGCATTTGTGAGAAATTCCTCTAGACTTAAATGTATTGTAAGTACGGATCAGGACAGGTGGTAGCTTAAATCACCTCAGGTTGAAGAGAATAATGTGGTTTGATGTACATTTATCATAAATAGTCATACTGGACATAAATGCACCTGACTTGGTGTAAGAAACTAGTCACATTCTACAATTTAACTTACCAGAGGAGGAGGACCACTGCACAAGGTTCCAGCAACATCACCCCTGACATCGGGGTAGAGCTTGTATAGACTGAATAGCTACACTTGTGAATAAGTGTAAATACATGTTCAATCATGTAGCAGCATTGCCTGTTACCTGCAATGTAAATGGTGGGGCTAGCGTTTTGGTAGAGTGATCTTAGTAATTTTATTTAAATGCTGTATGTTCCATGACCACACAAGATCATAAAATATGAACATCCCATTATAGCTTTAGCTATGCTTGCTATGAAATTATAGCCGTGCTTTGAGTAAATAGCTGTGCATGGGATATCTAAGAATGCTTAGTCCATCAATAGTCTGCTTGTGAAGGTTCTCATTCATCCAGGTCATGGTATATTTGTGGTATAACCCAAAGATTTGCCAAACCATCCAAAAACTGTAAACGAAACAATGGTCAAACCAATGTTGGAGTTCTCCTATATTTATTTAGTGCAGCCAACTGTAATTTTAGCTCTGAGGCCTTTGTCAAGTCCAAAAATCAAACTGTGATACAGGCTATTTAAGCCATTTAGCCGAATGACACATAGGGGCATATTTACAAAGGATCCCACTATTATAGCAGCCATTTTCACCAAATTTGGACAATTTATAAAACTGCGATTACTGTCAATAAAAAGGTCATTACTGACACCTATCGCCACTTTGCTTATGGCTGCATATCACTTTACTTTGCAGCGATAACCACCCAATCGTATTTATAAACCAGCCTTTCAAAATTAACAAATCTGAGGTGGCGAAAATGAGTAGCCATAAGTAGCCATGTATCTATCCTGCCAGTGGGTCCCCGGAAGGTGTCTGTACATTTTGAAGTGTTTCCCTATAAAAAATATGAGTCCTGGGGGGTGTTAGACTGTGTTCCTTTATTTTCTAGGTTCCGTTTTTCTCTATTTCCCACTAAAGTTAAATGGTGTTTTATTTTATCATATTCACAAGTGTTTTTTTACTAAAGTCCACCTTTTTAATGCAAATTCTCTGTTGCAGCCTGGTCTAGTAATAGCCACTATACTGGACTTAACGCAATGAATGCAGCAATGTTTTCAGAGCACATCACCACGGCAATACTTTCCATGGCAAAAACAATGGGCTTAATAAATAGGGCGAAAATAACAATATTTGCCATTGCGACATCCTGCATTAGCGAAATGGCAATATTATCGATCGGTTATACATATGCCCCCTAATGTATTATCTTGCAAATTTCTGTTGATATTAAAGTCCACACTCAGGACAAAGTGCTTAAAAATGTGTCCATAATAATGTCAATAATCTTCTTAGTGTGTCTATTGTGTTAAATATTAAAAAGTGGTTTACAGGATCATAAAATAAAAAATAAGTGATAATACATACTTGTATGAGAAGAAGGGTATTTTATCTCTGTTTTCTCTAAAGATCCACTCCACCTGTAAAAATGAATCATTAATATCGACTACAGTATATTAAAATTTCACAAACATGTAATATAATTTGATATTAATGCTTTCTTTTGTTTGTAAATAGCACAGTTATAACAGGGATCTTCTGCCCATGCATTTTAAATGAGCAAAAGGAAAGTAAACTAAAAGTATATAGACTTTGAATAAGATTCTGTACAATGATTGGTCAAATAACTAAGTCCATTATAAAAAGGTGTCACCTTGTCCTACAGTACTCTTTTTTTTTTTTTTTTTTGATTAGCACAGTGCCATCAGGATGGTTTTGTGTGAATCCAGAGGCCAGTAACCTTCCAGTGACACTGGCACACTTTAAGCTTAGTCTGCTTTACCAGCCAAGGACCAGCAGAGGTTAATTATCACACACATGACTGGCCGATTTAAAAGTGTCTTGTCACATTGGGCTCAACTTGTAATGTACTGTGGAAAGCTGCCCATCCTTTAGTAGCCTAAGGTCCCATGTGCTCTGTCATCACATTGATTTAAAAAGATTTTTTTTTTTCTGAAATAAATACCATTGTTTATATCTCTTATATAAATAAATTTATAAATTCATGGGGAATACATGGGTTTTTCGGGGGTACAATGTTGGTGGGGGTGGGTAAAAGTAATATACATAGGGACAGTGTTTATGTGTTGTTGAAGCACTAAATAAATAGTTTTATCAATATTAACAAGTATGTAGTAATGACATTAAAGTATATAGAAATGTAAATAAGGCAAAATATAGAAATAAATTAAAAGTACTTGCATAGTCCCCACTCATGTTTTGTAATGGAATTGTGTTTAGCCACACCTAAGGAAGTTTTACATGGAGGCAGTGTAAGCTTAAAAAGGAACATATTTATCACTTCCCTTTTACTGTTGTATCCAATGGTGTGCTTAAAGGGCATGTCCACCCCCAAAACTATATTTTAACCCACTACTAGCCCCACTGTGTAGTGTTCAAAAATCCTTGCCTTAAGTCCCTGCTCCAAATGGCTGCCCTACAATGTCCCTGTAAAGTGACAAAAAGTAAAGACCAGGAGCCTGCCCGTGCCCCATAATGTCTTCCCCCTGTCTCTCCTCATGGAGGAGAGACAGTTCCCTGACGATGGCTGCCATTGTGCCGAAATGCGTTGTAGTTCACACCTACTGATGTACTAATAAAAGCATATTGATTGAAGAAAAGAAAATCTACCTAATCGGTGGAACAATAAATAGAGCCAAGAGATATAGAAAATGGGGTATATTAAAACAAACATATACATACATACACAGATGAATCCCTAGTACATAATAAATAAAAGCTGCCAGCTACACATCTACATATATCAATAAAAAAAAAAATATATATATAATATGTGATATATACAATAGGTAGTATGTAGATTCAACGCACTCTCAGGATTCTCTCATCAAAAACCATTTATTTAATACCTCACTGTGTAGGCAACGTTTCGGTACCCTCCTAGGTCCCTTTCTCAAGCCTCATATCAATTGTGATACAACAATTCCAAATTTAAACACATTCACCCCCTCCTCCATGGTGACATCATCAACCGATCCATGCATGTTAAAGTGCTAGTGCTTAACTATTTCAGATCCAGTGTGGCACCTTGTTTTCTCCCCTATACAAGGGAATATAAAGTGAACAGATGTTCAATATATTAATATAATTCGTGTTATTTGTGTAATGTATCCCATATTAAAAAGTGTATATAAAAACCGGTGCTAAATCCCAAGTGGTTAATATCATAAGAACTAGTAAAAGTTAAAAACCATACAAAAAGGTATATATGTGTGTCACTTGACCCTCCCGGTTGATTACTCAAAAGTACAATACCCCATAATCAAGTTAGAGTGGATAATTTGAACCCAATGTTAGACTATCCGCCACCTAGTGGTGAAACATATTATTATGGGGTCTATATTTATATGGAAAAATAAAGATTAAAAATAAACAAGTACCTATGGGGATATAAAAAACTGATCTTATGAATATTAGATAGTGCTGTACTATGTTTATAATACCAATGTGGGGGTGAACTATACATTTAATTATCAAGGATTGGTAAATTAGATGATTTTACAAACGTTCGATATCCACATTTAAGTTAGTTTACTGGATTCTTGGTAAATATTATCTTTCATTTAGGAAACATCTAAAGGAAATTAATTCATTAAGTCCGGAAGTGTGTAAAGGTTCCTGAATGGTTTCTGAATCCATAAGCTTCTCTTTGGAACATGTTTAGCTCGATCTCCCCCCCGTTTTGGATTAGGGATATGATCAATGCCATAAATTTAAAAGTAGATATGTCGTGGTTAGCTGTCAAAAAATGGATGGCCACCGGTTTTGTTGTTTTGTTGTCAACAAAACATATATACCTTTTTTGTATGGTTTTTAACTTTTACTAGTTACTCTATATGATATTAAAGGCTATGTCCACCCTGAAAATTTTTTTTTATATATGGTCCCCCTGGCTCCCAGCCCCAACCGCTATAATTTTTTTTAGAAAGCCCCCCAAACTCTACTTACCTCCCCTCGATCCTCCGCCGCCTCCCGCCCTCTGCTTGCAAGAAATGCAAGCAGAGGGGCGGGACCGGCAGCCGCGTCTGTGATTGGCTGAGCGGCAGCCAATCACAGACGCGACTGCCGGCAGCTCACTTGCCGAGAAAGAGGAGAGGTAAGTAAGATTTGGGCTTTCTAAAAAAAAAAAATGCGTGGGGGCTGGGAGACATGGGAATGATTACTTAAGGGGTTTTATGCTAGGGGGAGGGATAGTAGAAGGGAGGAGGGGGGAGGGGGGGGGAGAAGGGCTCAGTACGCATGGCAAAAATCTACCTGAGGCCAGCTAGCAGGCAGTGTCCTATATGGACTCTGCTAGCCTCCTGGTAGTCATTTTTTGGGACTTTGGGGGGGGGACTACAGGAGAACCCTATGGAGCTGGGATGTAGGTAAGGATTAAACACACTACATGGTGGGGCCAGTAGTTGGGGGAATATAGTTTTGGGGGGCCATGCCCTTTAACCACTTGGGATTTTAGCACGGTTTTATATCCACTTTATAATTATGGGTATACATTACCAAATAACACGTATAATTAAATATTTATGCACATCTGTTCACTTTATATATCCCTTGTATAGGAGAAACAAGGTGCCACACTGGATCTGAAATAGTTAAGCACTAGCACTTTAACATGCATGGATCGTTTGATGATGTCACCATTGGAGGAGGGTTGAATGTGTTAAATTTGGAATTGTTTGTATCACAATTGATATGAGGCTTGAGAAAGGGACCTAGGAGGGTCCGAAACGTTGCCTACACAGTGATGTATTAATAAATGGTTTTGATGAAGAAATCCTGAGAGTGCGTTGAATCTACAACTTACCTATGTGAATATTTGATCCATACAACACACCCAGGTAAGATACAGAGGGTGGTGGAGAGAGTGCCTGTGACTATTCACTATATATATATATATATATATATATATAGAGTCTATAGTGATGTCTGCACTCAGTCTTTCTTTTTTTATATATATATATTTTTTATTTGTTTTTTTTTCGATGGGTGCTTCAAGGAACACAGATGCCTCAAATCGTCCATACAATAAGTCAAAAAAAGTAAAAGGTTCCAAACACTCCTTCACACGAAACGTTTTATTAACGTTTCGGTGCTAACAGAGCACCTTCATCAGAACCATGATGAAGTGCTCTGTGAAGCCCCGAAACGTTAATAAAAACTTTCGTGTGAAAAGAGTGCTCGGAACCTTTTACTTTTTTTGACTTTTATATAATTCAACAACCTAAAAACCTAATACAGATGGATATCCAATAAAATACTATAATAGCAGATAAGAAAAATGCAGATGCATGTAAATGTCCAGATCATAATCAGCTTAGTGGACAGAAATCCTGCAAAAATGGTAAGGAGATGAGGAGGTATGCATCGGTCCCTCCGTTGTGCGCACACCAAAAAACTGTCAGGGATGCGGGTAACAATATGAGACAGAATAAGTGATACTTCACCCCTCCAGAAGTTACATATAACGAAGTGGTTCGCAGTTTCGGTCCCCCGGACTATCAGGCTTGTGTCCGTGGCTCCGCACGCTCTTGGATCCGTATAAGGCAAGGTGGGTATATTCCCCCCGGAAGTATTTCCAAATACCGTCTGACTCAAACAACCGTGTTCGCTGCTCCCGCCGTCCCTGGGATAATACGTCACAACGTAAACGTCACTGCTACGCATTCGCTACCAATGCTTCGTCGGGGGCAACTGATTGATTGTTTTGATTAAAATATGATATATATAGATATAGATTATCTGATAGCTTTTTTTTGCATGGGTAGATGTGTAGCTGGCCAGCTTTATTATTATTATGTACTAGGGATTCATCTGTGTATGTATGTATATGTGGGTTTTAATATACCCCATTTTCTATATCTCTTGGCTCTATTTATTGTTCCACCGATTAGGTACATTTTCTTTTCTTATGTTTTGATGTGGTGTTACCTCCCTTAGAGTTACTCCATATCACTTTCCCTGAATAGGAGATTCAGGTGTACCTATCATCAAGTCTGTCGCATTATACTATTTCTTCGGTATATTGATTGAAGTCCAAGGAGTGCTCCATCTTTGATAGGAGTTATTTATATATATATATATATATATATATATATATGTGTGTGTGTTATGCGTTTTAAAGGTTCTTTAAATAAAAGCTACGTTTTAAACAAACCCATAGAAGTGCCCGTTGAATGATTAGTTCAATTGACTTGTAGAAGAATCTAATGACAATAAATACATTGGAAGCAAGGTGTCAGAAACCTCCTGAATGCAAGGTGTTGATTGCATTGTAGAGGTGTTTTAAACTGTGATGGGTACGTTTTTAAAAACAGCATTGTATGTGGCAGAAAATAGACGTTGACCAACCCACCCCCACCTCTAATCAAGCTTAGTTTCTTTATTTTAACATTTATTTTAACGCTTCTTTTCTATTTGTTTTGATGTTAATATTTCTATCTTCGTTTGTCGTTTTTTCGTAAGATGCAGGTGCACAACTGTGTCCTGACCCAAAAGATTGGCTCTTCTGGGCTGGGCTGGGCCATATATTGCTGCAGCTGCTGTCTCCCCCACATTCAAATCAGAGTACTTTTCACAGCACTGAGTATATGATTCCGCTCTTCTTGTGTTTCTGTATTGGGTCTTTTGGATGCACCAGTTGCTATCAGTGTGTTGCTGGATTTAAAGCAAACAGGGATACAATGTCTTTTGAAAATTCTTCTTAAAGGGCATGTCCATCCCCAAAACTATCATTTTACCCACTACTGGCCTTACCCTGTAGTGTAATCAAATCCTTACCTTATATCCCAGCTCCAAATGGCCGCCCTGCTATGCCCTTCCAAAATCCCAAAAACTGGCCACCAGGAGCCTAGCAGAGTTCTTGTAGGACTCTGCCTCCTGTCACTCCTCCAGGAGAATTTGCACATGCCCAGTGCAGCCTTCCCCTCCTTTTCCCTCCCTCTCCCTCCCCCTAGTGTTAAATCCCTTCGGGGTATAGTAGGGATTTCTCCCCCAGCCCCAACCGCTATAATACTTTTGCCAGAAACTCCCCGAACTCTACTTACCTTACCTCTCTCCCCCGGCGTTCTCCACTGCTGACAGCCGCGTCCTTGTTTGTCTGCCTCTCAGCTGCCAGTCTGGCCCCCAGTTTGCAGTTTCATGTAAGCAGAGAGCTGGGACAGTGCGTTGGAGGAAAGAGGTAAGGTAAGTAGAGTTCGGAGGAGTTTCTGACAAATCTTTTATAGCGGTTGGGGCTGAGGGATGAAGCCATACTATATAACAAAAGTAAGGAAAAGGGGTGGACGTGCCCTTTAATTTATCTAACGCCCCATGTTATATGTTAAAACCATGTTCTTTCTCCTGTCATACGTCTCACCTGCACTGGTGGTATTAGTGTTTTTCTTCTCATTTTTGTCAGTTTTGGCAAGGTACTTTTTGCCAAAATACTCTTGTACAAGTCATTCTGAATTGAGAAAGCAAGTCGAATGACTAGCGAAACTTCTTTAAGAACTAAACTTCCACAGATATACCGTGACATAGATGACTGAGATCCTTAATTAACATATTGCATTTGATGTCTTTGTATTGTAAATCATGTCTTCTTTATCCAATGTCTGTATAACCCTTCATACATTGTCATATTTGAACAGGTGTGATTTTGCTGGATTGCATAGTAGATATCGTACAAGTGATAAAACAAATGATTGAATGATTATGCGTTTTCAGTATAAATTTTGGGGTGACCCCTTTTTGTCCTTCTAATCAGTTTCCCAATTTATTCACAGCATCCTGTTTGCAGACATTGAGGGGTTTACCAGCCTAGCTTCACAGTGTACTGCACAAGAACTGGTCATGACACTTAATGAGCTTTTTGCCCGTTTTGACAAACTTGCTGCTGTAAGTATTGTCTGGATCATTAACTTATTTGGTCTGGGTCTTTCAGCAGAATATATTATTAGGCCATTCAATATACTTGGCTTGACCATTGAGTATTGGATTCATTTATGATATGGGGACACATGGTATTTATAAGTGGGATAAAAATAAGACAGAAAGGACTGTGATGTTGTGTATATTCTATTACCAACATGTTTTCCAGCAAGCTTTTGTAAGTTACCATGTGGTCTCTGTTCATATTACTAGGATTACTATAAAGTTCAAGCAACAGACTGGCATAATATGGCATTTTACCTGTATTCTGTGTTTTATATGTAAACATAAGAAATTTTATTATGTAAAATATGCTTTTAGTTTGCACTAACAATCATTTTGAAGTGTGGAGGGGGGTAGAGAATAATTGGTATGGGGAGAGAGTGTTCATAAATGTGTCTGATAATATATTAAATGGCTCAAGTCTGTGTCAATTCCAGTTTGTATTGTGATGAACAGGATCATTATTCTGTGTTCAAAGATTTTTCTTTCTTGGGAAGTTTTAAAATATACCTTCAAAACCAAGACATTTAGCTCTCCAGTTGTGCCCTGTCTGGATGAAGTGATGGCCAACAGGCAATCAGTTATCTTACTCTCTTTTTTTATTGTATTCCTAATTGAGTTCATCTCCCCCCCCCTCCCCCTTTCTTTAGGAGAATCACTGTCTGCGTATTAAGATATTGGGGGACTGTTACTACTGTGTTTCTGGGCTGCCAGAAGCTCGTGCTGATCATGCTCACTGCTGCGTTGAAATGGGAGTAGACATGATTGAAGCTATTTCGTGAGTAAATAAACACATGCATGGAACAAGTGCCAGAGTTAGGGCTCGTTCACACTAGAGTATGTTTTGGTGCGTTTGGTGCATGCAGCATTTTGGTGCATTGCAATTGAAAATAATGGCATGCGTTGTGCGTTAACGCTGTGGAACAACGCACTCAATCGCAAACGCAATGTTCTGCTGCACTCTAGTGTGAACGAGCCCTAAAGCACTGCTAATTTTAATTAATTAAATATATTTCCAAAATGTTTTCCATACACATTCATTTCACGACTTATCTCAAGATGCCTTGTAAATCGTTTCTAAATTATGAAAGGAAATTACTGCTGTAATATTGAGCATTAATATATGAACAGAACAGGTCTCTTGAAATGAGAATGCCATGCAAGGAAAGCTGTAAACAACCCATGTGGTTTAAAATCTCCCACTGAGGAAAAAAGATGTCCCTTTAAACCTTAACCTGATCTATTATGAATTCCCAGTTTTGTATCTCCAGAATTGACATGACAACTTTCTATCAATCTTCTTTTACAGGCTTGTGCGCGAGGTGACAGGTGTTAATGTTAATATGCGTGTGGGAATTCATAGTGGGCGCGTTCACTGCGGAGTCCTTGGTCTGCGCAAGTGGCAGTTTGATGTATGGTCCAATGATGTTACTCTTGCAAATCATATGGAAGCCGGGGGAAAGGCTGGGTGAGTGAAACCATACTTTTTAACCACTTGTCAAATTGAAATGTCTTGCATTGCAGAAAATGGATCTAGGCACTATATGAGAGAGTCACTATTGACTATTAAATCCACTTTAACCCCTTTGCGGCAATGTACCGAGGGTTAACACGTCTTTAAAGGATAACTATTGCCGCAAAACATTTTTTAAAAATTGCTTTAGAAAGAGTAAAGGTATGCAGCCCTCCCCATACAATTTTTTCCTGATTTCAAGCCTCTCTCTGCCTTCAATTAGCCATACTGTGAAGGGGGCGTAACAATTCTGTCTGCCTCTGTCACTCAAAGCTAGCATGCGAGAAAACACTCCTCCACCTACCCTTGATCAGCTTGATTATGTAGGCTGTATCCTAGCAACAGGACATTTCAAGTTTGTTTAACTGGCAGAGGAGGAGGAGAGCGGTTGTAACAGACATTCTCACCAGCCATGACAAGTGTTATGTTAACCATGGCCCTGGGCCTTCTAGGAGGCGGGCTTTTAGCACTCACCTTTGCTGTGTGATATCTAAGGGAGGGCAGCACAGTTGTAAATGTGAGTAAGTGATTTCAGCTGCTGGAAGTGTGGACATATAATGGGGGTGATGTTACTTTTTTTGATATTGTAGTCCTTTAAGACTAGAGTAATGGTGGTACGCAAAAACAGGTTTGTGCAAGCGCAGCATCCACTGTACACGTGTTGATTGCTGACTAGAAGACTGCATAAAAGAGCTGCTAATACCATTCACAATGAAAGGAGAGCCTTAGTACATTTCCTTACAGGGGCAAAAGAGAGTGACAGGGGCTCTCCATACTCCAAAAAAAAAAAATTATATATATTATATATATATAATTAATATATATATAGATATATATATATATATATATATATAGCCCTTATATTATATAAATACATTTTTAATTTTACAGAGATTTCATATTGAGTTTTTAGGAGCAACCAATTAGGTGGGGGTATATAACTGTATTACACATAGGAAAGGTCTATATGTATGTGTGTAATTATCACTATTTAATCAAAATCACCATAAGAAATAACACTATACAAAGTATATTACTAATACCTACTACTGAATTACAAAACAAGTGATATACAATTAATAATGTATACTTAGTTTACTGGACACCCCTAGGTTTGAATGGAAAACTCAAAATGGTAGGTTAAGCCACACCTCTAGGATTTCTACAGGGTCTCTGTGTAGACACTAAAAGGAAGTGGAATTTTACTAACATCCAATGAGATTCTGATCTTCTACTGTTAGCAAATCAAAAAATTCTCTTAGGCACTGTACATGACAAGACAGGAAGTGTAAGGAAGTTCCTGTATTACACCCAATTATGTGCTGTTTGTAAAACATGTGACCGTCTTAGCCAATATAAAATTCTTCAGACTCTCACATTTACTCCCCCCTCCCCTCTCCATAGAAAGTAATGAGAAAATCCAGATTCTGTTTGCTAGACAGGAAGTGGACATAAAGAAGAAGCTTACTGCTAACAGGGAATGCTGGGAGTTGTAGTTTTCAAACATGTGCATATTCAAGCCCTTGGGTAGGAATCGCTAAAGCACGGGCTTTTAATGTCTGTAAGTCAGTCAAAGGGCTTTATTCCAGGATGTATGAAAAATAAAACTTCCAGCATTCTGTGCAGCCAGGGAATGTGGGAGTTGTAGTTTTTAAACCTGTGAAAAGTTCAACATCTATGCTCTATATCGTTACACTTTATTTACACATTCATTAGCCAATGGACATAAAGTAGAAACTTGCTGCCAACAGAGAATGCTAGGAGTTGTAGTTTTCAAAGTTGTGCATATTGAAACCCTTTGGTAGGAATTGCAAAAGCATGGGCTTTTAATGTCTGTAAGTCCGTAAAAGGGCTTTATTCCAGGATGTATGAAAAATACATTTTCCAGCATTCTGTGCAGCAAGGGAATGCTGGGAGTTGTAGTTTTTAAACATGCGAAAAGCTGGCAGGTCAAATAGAAATGGGAGAGAGTGTGTGTTTGATCATATTATGTGGTGGGATTGCCTGTGGACTTTCAGACTTATCCCATTTGAGCCTCCCCCTGGATAGTTGCTGGGAGTGGAAATATATATATATATATATATATATATATATATATATATCTTATATTATATAAATAAATTTATAAATTCATGGGAAAACATTGGGTTTATCGGAGGTACTATGTTGGTGGGGGTAGGTAAAAGTAATATACATAGGGTCAGTGTTTGTGTGTTGTTTAAGCACTAAAAAAATTGTTATATCAATATTAACAAATATGTAGTAATGACATTAACGTATATAGAAATGTAAATAAGGCAAAATATATAAATAAATTAAAATACTTGCATAGTCCCTACTCCTGTTTTGTAATGGAATCTTCAAAACTGAGTGTTAAGCCACACCTCAGGAAGTTTTACATGGAGGCAGTGTAAGCTTAAAAAGGAACATATTTATCACTTCCCTTTTAGTGTTGTATCCAATGGTGTGCTTAATATTAGATTGACAGCAGTGTTAGCGAATTAAAACATTTTCTCAGTGTTAGTAGGAAGTTGCAAGTGAAATATGTCACTTCCTTTGTAAAACATGTGACAGTCTCCCACCCCTCCCCTCTCAATAGAAAAAAAGGAGAGCTGCTGTTTGCTAGAAAACAAGTGATATCTATGGGGGGGGGGGGTCTCAGGTTCCCAAATGGTGCTGTTTGGCTTGAACTGCACATTGTGACAGAAATGCCTGGGTCTCAGACCTGCAGGTTTATTCCATTGAAATTCTATGGCTGATGTGTGACTCCTACTGCCTGAAGGGACCTGAATAATCCTTCTCTAAACCAATAGTGTAATTGCTATGGAAGTAAGGAAAGGACAGTTGAATCGCTTGCATGTTCAAACCCTTTGGTAGGAATCACTAAAGCATGGGCTTTTAATGTCTAAGTCAGTAAAAGGGCTTTATTCCAGGATGTATGAAAACTTTTTTCCAGCATTCTGTGCAGCCAGTGAATGCTGGGAATTGTAGTTTTTAAACATGTGAAAAGTTCAACACCCATGCTCTATATCATTACACTGTATTGAATCTTAATACATTTATTAGCCAATGGACATAAGGAAGAAACTTACTGCTAACAGAGAATGCTGGGAGTTTTCAAACATGTGAAAGGTCCCAAATTCAACACCCCTGCTCTATACCATTACGCTGTATTACATCTTAATACATGCCTTACTTAAAGGACATTAAGAAAAAACTTACTACAAACAGATAATGCTGGGATTTGTAGTTTTGAAACATGTGAACAGTCACAGGTTTAACACACCTGCTCTATTCATTAGGATGAATTACATCTAGACACATATAGGCTACAAGCAATAAATGCGATACTTTGCATGTCCACACCCATTTCTTTAGAAGTGAGAAATATGTGTTTATATGTTACATTATTAGGGCAATGCTATTATAATAACATGAGTCTGTGAGCTACCTTCTGTATATAAGAAGGCTCTACTTCATTATATACTCCGTGGGAAGCTTTTAGCTCCTTTAAAAGCATCTCTCTCTAATATTTATAGCTAATCACTATCCTGTGTTTTCCTGACCCCATCATAATTGTAGATCTGCTGTGCTTAATACTAATAAGTATGTACTTAGCTTGTTATTCTGGATCCTGTAAAGGATATCAGGTTATCCTATGGTGCTGTTTAGTTAGAATGGCACATTGTGGCAGGATTGCCTCTACTACTGGCATTTCAAATAAAAATGGGAGGGTATGTTTGTGTTTGATCATATTATGTGGTGGGATTGCCTTGGTCCTTTTTAGGACTTTCAGAATTAACCCATTTGAGACTCCCCCTGGATACTTGCTGGGAGTGGAAAGGGAGAGAAAGTTTAGAATGGATCCTGATACCTACAAGCTAAAGACATGTAAGTAGCCTCTATCTGACTGCACAGCTTAACAGTTATATGCATAAGGGAGAGGCAGACAGATCCCGAATCACTTGCATGCTTGTTCACTTTGTGTTCGTATCACTGAAAGTATAACCCCAAGCTTTCAATAAAGCTTGGGGTTATGGTTATAGGAAGTAGCACTTCCTCTAAATGTAGTTGTAAATTAGCCTAATTGGAGTGCTTCCACAATCCTTGGATTGTAGCAAAACATACACACATAATTTCCACTGTGCACCAACGGGCTCACTTTTGCTAGTATATATATATATATATATATATATATATATATATATATATTAAATAATAATTTAAAAATATTTTTGTTTTATTTATTTTTTTTAATCTGCAGCAACCAATCAGACCATTAGATATTATCAAATGTTTTCTAACTAGAAAAAGTTAGCATCTGTTTGGTTGCTACAGATTAAAGGCTGGTACACACCATACAACGTTCAAGGCTTTTGACCAGTTGGCCAGGAGGACTGTCAGTTGCGGCAAAAGCAGCCATGTCCGACAGTAACAACAACCGAGCGTGTGGTACCATAGAGGGACTATCATACGTTCGACCGATTTGAGCCAACAAATGCTTGACGGTTGGTCGCCACAAGGAACCATACAATAATTCAGGACTAATTACCTAAATACATATGTATTATGAAGAAATGCAAACACAATAAGCAAAGCTAAAAACACCTTATGAAAACTATAATATTCCCAAAAGGCATAATATTCTGTATACTAAAAACTAAAAAAAAAAAGGGGGGGGTATATCAATCTGAAACATTTTAATTGTAAATATGTATGATAAGAATTTTTAATGTTCTACAGTGAATATTCATCTCTTTAACCATGCAAACATGTTCAAAACATCCAATGATTAGGTAAAACAATACTCTGCTATAACTCCTATAACCTACATCACCTTTCATTTTGTTGGTCCCATGGATTCTTTCTTTGTTTAAAAAGGGGCATATTGTGAAATATTCTCCTGTTTAAAGATTTTAAACAGTTTTAGGGTGGGGGTTCCACTCTGTAGGTTGCTGTTACTATCTTATTTACACTGTACTAGTTTTAGTAGCTTTTATCTTATATTTAAAGGAATTGCGCATTTAAATAATGACTTCAATGACCTCATTTCAATCTATAAACAAATACATGTAAGCAGCACTTACTTTGGTTAGTTTGTGCTGCTGCATTACTTCAATCCAGAATTTGGTTTGCTCTAGCTCAGTGCCTCAGTCCCCCAGCCCCCTGTCACACTATCTGACTCTTTGTGAGGGCAAGCATGCTCAGTAATCCCTATGAGGAAGCATTGGGAGAGCTTTCCCATCATGCAGTTCCCTGTACCAACTGTTATTATTCTAGCTACAGCAAAACTATATATAACAGTTGAGTTTATGATACTAAGTACTTGATTGACTGCTGAAATGTAAGATGTTTCAGACTGGATATCTAAAGAAATTGTGAACAGATCAACAACAAAAAATGGTACAGTGATAGTTTGGAAGATTTATAGTTTCCAGGAAACATTTAAAAGAGTAAATGTTTGTAAAATGTGCATTGTTCCTGACTTTAGTGCTGAAATAATATATTTTTATTGCTTTGAGGTAATTTGTCTTTGGAAACGCTGTTCCCAAGGTTTATCTCATCAAGAAAATTGTCAAAATTATCAGCTTGTAAATTCTTACAACTTCATCTCTGCTTACAGGAGAATACACATAACAAGTGCCACATTAAAGTACCTAAATGGTGATTATGAAGTTGAACCAGGGAACGGGGGTGAGAGGAATGCATACCTGAAGGAACATGACATCAAGACCTTCCTTGTGACCGGATGCAGTCAGAAGAGGGTAAATAAAAGCATGTTGTATATTTCTTGTCAGATGTGGTACATAATCTCTGTCCATGTTCTGCACACCTCCTGTAAAAAACAAATGGCACTGAAAACAATGGGTACTGGGGTTCTCAGAGATGTAGTTTCATGGGCAGGCCTTATGATAGATTAATGTTTTTACAGTAAGTGCTCCCCAATAATTTGAAAGTCAGAATATAACATTTATGAAGATAAGTATCTTCCCTTTTAGTGCTTGCTTACTACAGACCTATTTTATATGTAGCATGTATACAAACATGAGATAGTCAGTCAGTCAGTCTGCCACTTACAGATCTATTTTATATGTAGCATGTATACAAACATGAGATAGTCAGTCTGCCACTTACATATATCTATTTTATATGTAGGGTGTATACAAACATTAGATAATCAGTCTGCCTCTCCTTTGTCTTTGCAGCTGTGTAGGTTTTATAAAGGTCAGGAAAGAGTCGGCTCATATTTTTTCATTAAACTGTACAAAAGCCTAAAGGTCTGTACACGGTCGATTTGCCACACAACACCCAACAAACATTCGTCCTGTGTAGCTGTTCGGTCTGGCATTGTTGGTGGTCCATCCTGGCAGATCGAGGAACAAGGATGTTCGCCTATGCTTATCCCTATGCTTTCTTAGTTTTCTGTGAGTGTAGTCACAGAAAACTAAGAAAGAAATGCTGTTTATTTTATCATTACATGATGTTTTGGGTATTTTAAAAGTACTTTTAAAATACGTTTTGGGTATGTTTTGGATATGTTTCGGGTTCAAAGATCCTTTAACACTTGGGTAAAAGTGTTTGAACCAAAAACATGTCATGTACTCTTCTGTGAAACAAGTACTGTTTATTCTAGCATTCTGTGCCAGATTCCACTCTAAATTCCCGCTATGCAGTAATCACTTAGTGAGTTTTACTGCATTGCACGAACCTGGAAGGTAAGGAGTGCCAGTCTAATGCCCAATGCTTTTTGCATCGGGTGCCTGTCACCGTTAATGGAAATGCCGTAGGCCCCACAAAGTAATAGTTAAACTTGCGCTAACCTGAGAATACATCATGAAGCTTGGGTTTAACTTTCTTTATTTGTCCATTAGTGCCGTTATTATATCTCAATTATTTTGTAAATTTACTAGAATAATCTCCGTTCTTGGAATACCAACTGCCCTTTAAATAATTAGTAAGAATTTACATTTCTCTGCATTACCAGAAAGAAGAGAAAGCAATGTTGGCAAGACTTCAGAGGGCGAGAGCCAATTCCAATGAAGGCCTCACACGTGTGTGGGTACCTGAGAGATCATTTCCTCGCAACAAAGGTTCCAAGGCTTTTCGTCAAATGGTAGGTTTTAAAAAATATATTCGATTTTCTGATTAGTGAATACAGGTCCCATTAAAATACAATTACACTGATAAGAATAGAATATATTCCTAAGTAAGTAAAAATAGTACACTAAATAAAACAGCCATGACTATTAATCAACTAGAACCAAATATGCCTGTTGACTATACCATGGAATCACTTGTTGCCCAAATACAGTTAATGCCCAAAGGCAAAAAATATATACATTATTTATTAAGAAAAAACATTTTGCCTGTACTGTCAATCTCCAGCAACCAATCAAACATCATATCTGTTGTATTCAATTAGATCAAGTTAAGTTCTAGAAGACGTTTCGCTAGTCATCTGACTGGCTTTCTCAATTCAGAATGACTTGTATAAGAATCTGTGTCAATTATGTACCCTGGAAAATCCCAATTAGCATATCACAGCCAGGTGTTAAGGGCGTGATTGGATAGTGGCTAAGAGGTGTTATAGGAACGCCCAGAGTAAGGTGTCAAAACCGGATTGTACAAACATCATCGTCAAAACATTGTACAATCAAACATCATCAAATATTTTCTAACTGTAGAACACCAGTAAAAAAGTTTGCTGCAAGTTAACAGCACAAGTATATTTTTGCACCTTTTATTGAATAAGCATGTATATGGCTACATTGGTAACAGTCCTTTGATAATATTGATGTGTGGACTTTAGTTTTTCATAGAAGGGTTAAGTATCTGCTTGTATGTTGCTTCCATGAGTCTGTGCTATTGGTGTATAGAGTTTTCTCTGCTGCACATACTGTATTTTTTTTCCGAGGGACTAAGCGTGAAAGTGAGGCCTCCCTCTGAGGTTAGGCATAGACATCACAGGGATTTGCATCTCCTTTCAGAAACACTTAATTAAATACTTCAGCAGAGGGCCTCCTTTGGGACCTTCCTAATGAGTTCTGCCAAGGGGCAAGTAGCTCCCAGTTCGTATGCTTGTCTCTGCTAAGGGCCTACATCAGTTTCCTATAGGCAAGCAGTAGAATTATCGCATGTACCCTCTGAACTGGTTATTAAATCTGCTCATACTGTACCTCCATAGGCAAGTCAAAACAAAAAACCCATATTACAGTATAACAAAAAAAAAAGAGAAACAAAATGCTTGTAATTCCTGAACAGTTTCATGCCAGTGGGAGTTTATCTAAAATACATGAGTTGCAATTACTTATTCTGTGTGAAAAAAAACATACTAATATGCAGATTGTCCATCGTTGACCTATTTTAAAGATCATGCTACAAGTGAATGTATAAATTTGGTCATATTTCTATATGTTCTATAGGTCGCTCACGGCTCAATAGATCAATAGATGTTCTATAGGTCGCTCACAGCTCTATAGGCCGACCTATTTTAAAGATCATGCTACAAGTGAATGTATAAATTTGCTGTGCTCGCATTCTTGACTTGAAAAATCTTTTTTCAGAAGGATATATAAAAAATAAAGCTATAGGATATAAAAGCAAGCTAATTGTACTGTTTAGGGGCATATTTTTAATAATGCGCTAATATCACTTTTTTGTATTGATGGAATTATTATTAATAACCCTGCAAAGTCAACAGAACTTTTCCTGTAGCCAGGTACACACACTAGCGATAAAGCCCTAATACCATCGGATCCGTCATTATTGGGCCTTTATGGGCAGTGTGTGTAGCTTCAAAAATCTTTCCTGTGTGTACCCACCTTAATACCAGACCAGGGCTGTTACTGATAATTAGATAACATTACACTGGGGTCTAGAAGTCAATACAATTGGAGTTAAACACTCAGAGGACAATTGCTGTACATGTGGAAATAAGACCTCAGTTGATTTTATTGTAAAATAGCAAAGACCGGAAGATCTAAATGAAAGTAGTCTAATACTCCCCCACGCCCTTCTTTGTATTGGGAAACCTACCATGGAGAATAGTAATGTGCTGACACCTTCCAGTGAGAAATAGAATCTATTTTCAGACTAGAAATGTGCCCGCTAATGCATTGTCGCCTCAGACTTGGTGATTTTTTGAGGATTAACTTTACACTAAAAAAAATCCTTTTTGCTGCTATAAATACAGGCTGTGCAGTTATGTGCGCCATGTTTATATATAGCCTTACATGTTAGTTTTCGTTTTATTACCATACATTAAATTAATGTTTATAAAAGTGATGCTAGGCAATCCAAATAGTCTGAGAAATTGTAAGGATAATAAGGTGTGGTTTGGGGGATAAAAAAGCTCTTGGCTCTTTTATGTATAAAATAAATCATCCTGCTATTGATTGAATTTCCCCTTTAAGACATGTGAAACCGATTGTCCCTTCTGATTTATTTTAATAATCTCAGTAATGACAGTTAAGCTAGCCATACACTACGAAATTACCTCTCCGCATTCCTGTGATGTTCTGACAACTGCCTGGAGCGATCATTTTGCAATTAATATTACGATCATAATATTGATAATTTTTACAATCACAACCATGATCCATCTGGGAAATATCACAGAAAAACTGCTGCTCCACTCAACATTGATTCAATGTACATCTCAGATTGAAGGTAGTGTATGGCCAGCTTTTTTAAACTCGTTTATTTGTTAGCTCTCACAGGTTTCAGGTTCACAGCTACATTTTACAGAGTCAAGTATATTACATAATTCATTTATATAACAGTGATAGTAAGGTGGCTTTATCCAAGATCTTGTCATAATAAACAAAGTAGCTTAACAGATAAAAACAAAAAATGAGAAAAACCTGTGCTGGCACAGATATGAATAGTGTATGGCCAGCATTACAAATCTTGTAATTGTTTCTTATTGAGAGGTTGGATGATTCCAAAGAATAAGAACATGTGCACAACATACTCTCCTAAACTGTGTAAACATATTTATTTTCTTTCCTTTCAGGGTATTGATGAATCAAGCAAAGATAAGTAAGTATTAAATACAAAAAATAACATTCTAACACTTAACTCACTTTGGAATTTCAGTTTGCAAATCACAATTTCAGTATCACAAATTGTGAGGGTCTGGGTTCAAATCCAACAGTGCAGTTTTTGCTTCTGTGTTTTTGCAAGCAAAAATAAATATTTTGCCATTTCATTATTTGCCAGCCTTTTTGTTTCAAACTTTTTGTGATATATTGTTAGGCGATTCATTGATATCTGTATGAATATGATGGGGTTGTCCTTACCTATCCATTATAATGAGGAAGCAACTAAGATGAGTTACTAAACAAATACAGTTGAATTGTACTAATTATTATTAACATACTATTATCCAATATTCAGTGATCTGGGTGACTGAAATCCTTGATAGTTTTTCTTTCCTTCCTTGTTTCATAGCAGGAACACCCAGGAAGCACTTAATCCAGAGGATGAGGTTGATGAATTTCTAGCTAGGGCAATAGACGCTCGCAGCATTGACCAACTTCGAAAAGACCACGTGAAGAAATTCCTTCTCACCTTCCAGACTCCAAATCTTGAGAAAAAGGTAAAGCAAAGGTTAAACGGATATAATTTAGCATAAAATGGCATTGTCACAAATCAAAGCTGTTAGCTTACAATGTCCTGTACAATGGGTTACACAGATGTTATGTATTATATTTTACCAAATAATTGGGAAGCCAAAGTAACACTGTTGGCTGCAAATTAGATGACCCAATCAGTCTTTCTGTACATTATCATGAGCCTTGTATTCAGTGCAATTGGAAATACAATGAAAACCCATAGAGGTTCTAGAAATAAAAACTTGGCTAACATTTTTCTCCACAATCACAGGGATTATGTAGTGGGATGATTGTTCCACAACAACACTTCTGGATTTTTTCCCAACTCCATTAACAAATATGTAGAAGAAACAATATGATGGTCAACAAGTCCAGTTTGATTACATTGTTTTACATTTTTTAGTGGCTAAAGTGTGCTTGCAGTTAATCAATAACAATTACCCTGATTTTGCTTCTCTGGTTAAAGGAGAACTATAGTGCATTTAAGTTTTTTCAAAAACAGTTAAAATGAAAAGTATCTGGGGCAGGGAAGTGGGATTGGTACTTTCTACCTCCCAATATCATTTCTACTACGAGCAGCAGCATGAAGAAAACTGCTTTTGTCAGGCTTTGTGAATGCTTCAGTCCTATCTTTTAATACAGGAAGGCCCAGGGCCATGACCTGATGACTTGGCAGATGAAAATTGTATGTACTGTAGCTCCTCAACAAAGCAATATTGGGAGGTGGGAATAATCAATCGTACCTCCCTGCCCCAGGTTCTTTTAATTTCTAAAAATTACAGTTTTTACAGTATAATTGTCTTTTAATGTAATTTCCTCCATATTTGTTTTGCAGTACTCCAAGAAAGTGGATGATCGTTTTGGTGGTTATGTGGCCTGTACCCTGCTGGTGTTTTGCTTTATTTGTTTTATTCAGATTGTTATATTTCCTCAGTAAGTGTCAAGTTGTATCTGCTGTTATCCACCTATTATATCTATTATAAAGACATTTAAGTAACTGTATGTTTTTCCTACAGTTCATTTCTCATGCTTGGGGTCTACACTAGCATATTTATCATTCTAGCAAACATTCTCTTCGTCTGTGCTGTATATTCCTGTATAAAGGCAAGTAACTACTATAGCAACATTTAGAGGAGTTGTGTTTTGTGTTCTACAAGTCTCAACTCTGGTTTCTTTTCCAGCTTTTCCCAATTGCACTGCAGCAGGTTTCTCGCAAGATTGTCCAATCGAGAACTAACAGCACCCTCATTGGGATCTTAACCATCCTTCTGGTGTTCACATCCGCCTTTGTAAATATGGTAAAAATATATCACCATTATTTTTAAACACCTTTACTGTTGGGGCTTGTTTAGACTTAATAAATCAGTGTGTGCTTTGCAAATAGCTATTGTTTTAGCAGAAGCATACAGAAGCATATAAAATGATTCCCTATATACCATTATGGCTGTCTGCCATATATTAAATGCACAATTAGAATCCTTGCAGAAAGGGATCTTCAAATTAGACTTATGATTAATCGTGTTTAGTATCCCCCTTTGATAGAACATGTACGTAGTTACAATTCATATACAACATCATTTAAAGTATAAATATACTGTAAAAAACCGAATACTGTAAAAAAACTTTTTAAAAATGAAAGTACTTGGGGCATGGAAGGGTAGACTTGATTATTCCTACCTCCCAATATTGTTTTGTTGAGGAGCACCAGCACAAACAGTTTACATTTGCCAGGTTAGTGTCCTGGGTCTTCCTCCTGAAGCCAGGAGGAAGTCTGGCAGAAGCAGTTACTGGGAGGTCAAAATTTCTCTCTACCCCAACTACTTTTAATTTTAACTTTTTATAGTTCTCCTTAAATGAAGTTGGTATTTTTAGCTATCACTATATTTCCTTTAAATGCTGTTACACTGCAGATTTTAGCATCTAGTTATTGTTTTTGTCAAGGATTTGACTAAATTGAATAAAATGATTCATTTTAGTTTGTCTTCCAAACTTCCTTTCTGTATAGGGCTTCATCCTTTCTAACTCAGGCCTGATCACCATTCCTCTTATTTTGTAAATAATTGGAAGTATAATGTAGAACCTCGCAATATATTTACAATAGTAAACTATTTTTTCAGTATTGTCTACTGTGTAATTTTCATCTTGTTATATTTTTAGTTTGCGTGTAATCATAAGAGCCTTACTGAGTGTGCAGCTCAAGAACTGAACATTAGTTCCAAGAATGTCAATGTCTGTCACCTCAGAATGCTCAACTACAGCCTGAGTATAGACACTCCTCTGTGCAATTCTGACAAACCCTTGTGCAACTTCCCTGAGGTATGAACAAAGCAATGTGAATTGTTTAAAACGTTCTTCAAAAATATTTTTTTTTAAGCTTAATTTAGTTCAGTTAAGCTACTAATATGTTGAAGTAGATTATCATTATTAACTCAATAATTATGGCTTTTTAAAAATACACCTTTCAAGGAAAAAAAGGAGGTATTAAACCATAACCCTAAAAAATTAAAGTAGCCTGGTTAAAGCTCAAAGCTCTTAAAGGAGAACTAAACCCAATTTTTTATACTCCAGAATCTGAAAACAACCCCCCTAAAAACACCAATAAGCTATAAAATCCCACTTCAGTAAATTGTATTAAAGTAAATGTAAGCCTGTTAAGAACTGGATGAAGTATGTGTGTGTATGTGCAGTGTCAGACCACACCTTCTGACCTCAGTCACATACCTCCTTACTTTATCTGTCCTGTAAAAGGATTGGCTTGAGATTATTAATGGGTGTGACCAACTGTAACAAGTTTCTGCCATAGCTAAGGACTGAGCATGTGCAGAACATAATGGTCGTTGACCAAACTGTGTGATACTAGAATGTTGAGAAATAAAGCACAAACCATATGTTGTTTAGGTAAATTTCTCAGCGCCCATATCAAAATGAGAGGTAGGACACAGATTATTAGTTTTATATCAAGGTGTTCTGCCTTCTGGTTTACTGTTGTTTTGTGACTTTAGTTGTCCTTTAAGTCTTTCCTAATACAAGATTTGTTTAATTACATATAGGACATGATCATAGTAGGTGCACAGTACATTTCATTGAGTGCATTGGGTAATGATTTTTAAAAGGGCATGTCCACCCCCAAAACTAAAATTTAACCCACTGCTGGCCCCACTGTGTAGTATTTAAAAAATCATTCCAATGCATCTCTGCTCCATATGGTTGTCTTGCAGTGCCTGTTCAAAAACCAGTAAACTGAAGAGTAGGAGCCTTCTTGTGTGTAAAAAGGTTTCTGACCCTTCCCTGTCCTCCTGGAGGACTTTGGCATGCACAGGGAAGCTCTCCCCCATCCCACCCTTGATCCAGATCCATCAGCGCTGCAGTGTTAAAAAAATTAAATCACTTTCTGTAATGTAGACCGCCCTCCCAACCATAACCAGTAATATGCGTTTATGAATCCATAAACGCATATAACACTTCATTATTAAACAAGTGTAAAATTCAGACCCTGAATTGCAGAAGACAGTGAGACAGAGATTGATAAATACATTTCATACCTACACCTAATACAGGTTAGGGTTAACTTTATATTGGATTGCCCATACATACTAATGTATGCAGGGGAGGACTGGCCCAGTAGGATAAGGGGCAAATGCCCCCCGGGCTGGTCTCCAATCAAAAATTTGGCTGCCACAGGCTATTATTAAGTTACTTGCTTGAAAGGCACAGCGCATGCCTCTAGTTCTAACATGTGCAAGGAACAGAAAACTCCTCCTCCTTCAGATTGTTTTCCAGTCAGCCCTCCAGTTCATTAGCATTTAGTCAGCCCTCCAGTTCAATAGCCAGTGTCATAAGCCCTTCAGTTCATTAGCCATTGTTGTCAGCCCTCCAGTTGATTAACCAGTATTGTCAGCCCCCGAGGTCATTAGCCAGTGTTGTCAGTCCTTCAGATTGTTAGCCAGTATCATCATCCCTCCAGTTCATTAGCAGTGTTGTCAGCCCTCCACTTCATTAGCCAGTGTTAGTCAGCCCCCTGGTTTATTATGCAGTTAGTCAGCCCCATAGTTTTAGAAAAAAAGTAAACTTTGGGTAAGATTAACTTGCCTTAGAAAGTGTACCCAGGGATGAGGTCTTAGTTATTTAGGATCTCACCCCGGGTACTTGTAAGTGAGAGGGTGAAGATTTTAGGACTATAATTGTCCTTTAACCACATCATGCACTTAAAAATGTTACAGGCATCAATGTAAAATGGGAATAGTGGTATTAAAAAAAGTGTCTTTAGCAAAGTAGTCTTGACCAAAAATCTCGATCTACTTTGTAAGGGTCACTTGGTTGTATTTGCCCCCCAGGCCAACAGGTCCCAGTCCTCCCCTGAATGCATGGTGGGCATACATTTAGGATATCCATGTGGGACCTAAGCTACTAACATCACCTGCTTATTGTTGGTTATGTCTATGCAGTTTTTCAATCATCCATGTCAGAATGCCCAACCTGGCCCATTCTGGGGGCCGCACTACTGGCACCCCATGCTCAGCCCGGGCCACGGCGTAGCTCTGCCTTCCTACCCTGTTAAGCCCTTTGACACACCCCTTACCACGCCCACCCACATGTCTGTGCTGACCACAAGAAAACCCGTCCGGTCTGCATGCGGTCCGCGAGTTGGGCATCGCTATATATATATATCACACATAATTGTACACTGAATAATATAAGTTAAATTCACCATAACCTCAAACTGAATACATTTCACCACTCATCCGATTAGCTTCAACAATTTACTTAAAGGATATCTATATTTTTAACTTTTTAAAAATGAAAAGTACCTGGGGCAGGGAAGTTGGATGGATTATTCCTAGCTCAGGATATTGTTTCGTTGAGGAGCTAGAGCACCAACAGTTTTCATTTGCCAGGTTAGTCCTGGACTATTCCTGTATTAAAGATAGTGCTGAAGCCAGGAGGAAGACTGTCAGAATCCGTTTTCTTTGGGGTGGTGCGCCTCACAGAAACAATATTGGGAGTTAGGAATTAACAGTCATATATCCCTGTCCCAAGTGCTTTTCAGGTTTTTTAAATAAACCTCATACACACGATAGTTTTCCTTTAATAAGTCCAGCTGAAGTAATCTTTTGTTTTTGCAGCTTTAAATGTTGCTATTTCTGTACAAAAATCAATTGCTCAGACAAGAAATAGCGTTAAATATAATTTCAAGATTTAGAATTGAAAACTAATTTCCACCAACAACTACTTTCTGTATGAAAAATTAATATGGCAAATTTTGGTTATTAGCAATTATTGATGTGTGGTACCCTCATTCATTATCATCCGAGAGTATCTGTTCCTTTTGAGCTAGTGGAGACGCTGACTTAGCCATCACACTAGTCCATATATTGACTTCATTGTGGATTTCTTTATTCTCTTGCAGTATTTCAACTACAGCATTTTGCTGAACTTGCTTGCTTGCTCAGTCTTCCTGCAAATCAGCAGCATTGGGAAGCTGGCGCTTATGTTGTCCATTCAGATTCTATACATTATCATTGTTGAAGGACCTGAGGTCGTGCTTTTTGACAACTATGACCTGCTGGTGACAGCTAATGCACTGTGAGTTCTTTTAGCACTAAAGCTTTTCTTTTTGTTTTTTTTTTACTCCTGTTACAAAACACAATATAGATGGAATTTCCAAGATGTTTTAGTTAATAAATTATAGTGTAATAATTATAGTGATATAAATAAATAACAAAATACTAAAGCTAAAGCAAAACTGCCTTTAACATGTGCTTAGTGGCAATATAACAGCAGTAGAACATATAGAAAGGGGAAAAATGAAAGAATATGGACGGTATTTATATAGGAACAATATAGCTAAATTACGAGATTGCCCCTTTATAGAGGTGTAAAATACCATCAGCGCACATGTGTCAGCATCATGCTGTTAGTGAGAGCTTATGATTACATGATGGCAGCTGGAATGGATGAAGTCACATTCATGCTTCAGACATTTGGTCCAAAGACATATACGGGCATATAGATTCATGGACATGTGAAAGAGGCTGCATGTTTGTTGAAGACGATTTAAAACCAAAATGAATCAATGGATTAGATGATTTCCGATTTAATGGACCTTATACTTGGAAATGTAAAAAAGATTTTGCTTACTCCAATTATAACCCTTTAAATCCAGACATGCTTGTTGTTTATTTTACCAATTCCCATGGACCACCAAATCCAGTAATATAGTCAAGAGCTGTGGCAGGCCAGAGCTGCAGGAAGCCATGGGTAAAGAAAGTAGCAAAAAAGGTTAGTGGAGTAGGTGAATAAAAGCTTTTTTACATTTTAAAACATATTAGCAGTTCAGGTCCTGCTCAGGGTAGCCAGTGATGATATTTGGCTTTTCTTCTTCTTTAAAGATGATACAGAATAGAATGAACAATGTTCTTGCCTTGAAAGTACTGGACATTATACTCGATGTCACACATTCAGTATTTCTGTAGTAACAATCTGGAATGCTGCAAGAAGTCAGTAAGGTGCATATCATGTATTACCTCAATAACAATGTATCACTTGCCTTCTTATGTAATACCTAATTGAGCTCAGGCATGCTTAGTGTGATTTGCCCAGAATTTCTTCAGCTACTTTGGTTCAATTGTTCCTAAAGTGAGTTAAGATTTTATTGAATATTTACTGTATATACTCGAGTATGAACCGATCCGAATATTATCCAAGGCACTTTCTTTTAACTGATAAACCAGGAAAACTGCTTGACTCGAGTATAAACCAAGGGTTGACTCTCCCATACACAGCCCCATAGAAATTTCCATACACAGCCCCATAGAAATTTCCATACACAGCCCCACAGAAAGTCCCACACACAGCCCCACAGAAAGTCCCACACACAGCCCCACAGAAAGTCCCACACACAGCTCCATAGAAAGTAAAGTAAAGTTTTTTACTATTCCCTTGCAGTCTGAGCTGATCTGAGTGAGCAGGACAACAATTGCCTAACCCACTGAAATCAAGAGCATTCTGTGTGTTGCAGGTTACAGCTTTTGTTTTCCCAGGGCTATGTGATTTTGTCCAGCAGCATCCAGATCAGCACAGACCAGAGTATAAACCGAGGGGAGCCTTTCAGGATGATTTTTAAAGGTAAAATATCTCGGTTTATACTCAGGTATATACGGTAACTTAAATTAGGAATTATTAAAAGGACAAATGATACACCATTTTAATTCTCAGTTTCTGACCTATAAGTAAGGAAAAATTTTGTTTTAGGGTGAACTCATTTAAGTTAAAAATGTAAAATATTTTTTACCAAAGCTTATGGTGTTGCATTAATATTAATATCCATTATACATTATTTTTCCAGAGCCTCAAATGAAACTGTGGATGTAGGAGAATGGTAAGTTGTTTTTTATCTTAATTTGAACAAATATCCAAATTCTCCCACTAATTGTACACCGTAACACTGGCCATACATTTTGGACATTTGATGTTCGATTTTACCTCACAATCTCTTCTCAAATGCCAACAGTAAAATAGTCGGACCAGATAGCTGTCCAAATGTCGAGAGAATTTCTATGGGTATAAAGAATGATCCAGACTTAAAGGGAAAGTTCACCCTTCAAACGAAGAAATTGTATTTAGGTAAATCACCCCTTAAAAAAAATGCAAAAGTTAGTGGCTAATCTGTTATGCACAAAGATTATGCTTTACCCCTTCACCCCTCTCTAAACTCTCCAAGCTTTTTTACAAGCTTTTAAATGCTCAGAGGAGGCAGCTAGGGAAATAGCATTAAGTCATTGGCTTTGATATAATGTTACATCCATGACTGACAGCTGCTAACTGGAATAAAAGGAAGTAGTTTTCACCTACATACAATTTTTCATTTGAGGGGTTAACAGGTTTCAAATGGTTTCAGTGAGGCACTAAGCAAGTCAATAACAAGATGCATCATTGCTTAAACCTTAATGGCTTGTACACATATAAGATAAAGATTACTAGACCAATTATTAGGCTGGGTACACACACAGTACAGATCTTTAGCAAATCACAGAAAGAATCTGTAAAATTTGGGGTCAATACTGACGATTTCCAATTCAGACAGTCAATGTGCCTCAGTCCAGAGCAGTTGGTTTTTTGACACACATGTAACCAATAAAGGGGAGACCCTGTCAGTAGCAATGAGATCAGCCCACTGTATGAACAGTGGATTTTTTTTTTAAATAATACATAGTAACATTTTAATTGGGGTGAATAAATTCACATGTCCATCTAGTCTAACCTTTATAGCCTATTCATTAACCCTACCTAACAGTTGTTTCAGAGGAAGGCAAAAAAACATATCTGAAGGGGGGGAATACTTCCTGACTCCAATGGCAATAGAAAAGGATCCCTACATCAACCAGAACTATTAGGGTTATTCAATAAAAGTTCTTATCGTTTAAAATGGTGCTCATTTTGCCCCAACCAATCAGATGTTAGCTTTCAAATGTTAAATAAGATCTGATTGGTTGTGGCAAAATTAGCACCATTGTAAGCGATAAGAACTTTTATTGAATCTCCCTGTATATGTATTAATAACAGTAATTCTTACTATTTTTTAGTTTTAGAAACTTATCCAGTCTACTTTTATAGACCGTTTCATCATTCTCACTGTAAAGAAACCTTTCCTAATCCTAACCTAAAGATGAAACTTATTTTCTTCTAATCTTAAATGATGTCCACAAGTCCTTTAACATGACCTATAAGTGAACAATGCACCAGAGAGTTTATTATATGGTCCATTAATATATTTGTATAAAGGTATCATATCCCTTTTATAAGATTAGTTCTGGAGACAAAGTCCAGGAAAGTTTCCATTTTTTTCACTATCCCCCTGATGTTAGGCTTACATAACCTAATAAGGGAGAGTAACACCATGGATACTCAAATACATACAAAACTACACAATCCATTTTGGATCCACATAGAACTGTGTTCTTCCAGCAAAATATATTTTCTTTGTTTTCCTGCAGCTTTCCCAGTGGTAAAATAGCGCTGAAATACATGACTCCTGTAATCTTGACTGTGTTTGTCTTGGCCCTGTATCTCCATGCACAACAAGTGGAGTCCACGGCTAGACTAGACTTCTTATGGAAACTGCAGGTATTAAATAGTGACTGACTGTGAATGTGTTGATTTGTTTGAAACACACCATCAGCTGCAAAAAAGCTAGGTTTCAAAATACTATTGTAGTTTAAATGGCACTTCTACAACCGATGCAACCATTGTATTGGTAACACACCAAATAACAAAGTACATAGCATTTTGATGTTTTATTTGTTTTATTATTGTTTAATATTGATAAAAATATTTGTGGCCTCATTTACTGAGAAGTGGTGCGGCCACGCAGCGATCTCTCCTGTTCTTAAAGTTGTGCTAACTGTTTAGTGCGGCTTTAAGCCTCGGTTTGCGGAGGCTGCGTGAGAACCGGAAGAGACTCTCACGCAGCTGTCGCAGGCCTAATAACCCAAGGCTGCGCAACTGCTTCACGTATTTAACGATAGTTGGTGTTAAATTCTTACGCGCGGATGAGATTCACCCAAAACCACACAGCCTCTGGTAAATCCGCTATGGGAAATGAATGGGTGAATCTCCCTATTTAAGTCATAAATCAAAGTGTTCTATGAACTGTTGTAATTTTCAAAATATTTTACAAAATGGAATTCTTTGGCAAACGAAGTTGTTTTTAAAAACGTTTGGCAAGTGATTTGCCACACCCCTAGTCAGGAATGCATCCAAAAATGCAAGGCACCTGGGCATGTTCATGTTTTGTAATTTAGATCATCACACATTATAGATAAGTGCCTAGCCTAGTGACAGATGTGCTTAATTTGGTGCACTAGATACATGCCACTATTTAACAGTAGAATAATACAAACTGATATTTTAACATTACATATTGTAGAACATAAGAATTTTAGTTTGTGTTTTTTTCTTAGCAGCTTGGCCAGGTTTCTGCATGACAGAAACATGCATGGACCTCCTAGTTAATGTAGTATAATGTTTTCCTGTTCTTCCAGGCTACGTCGGAAAAGGAGGAAATGGAAGAACTGCAGGCATATAACAGGCGACTGCTGCACAACATTCTCCCAAAAGATGTAGCTGCACATTTTCTAGCACGAGAACATAGGAATGATGAATTGTATTATCAGTCCTGTGAATGTGTGGCTGTAATGTTTGCCTCTATCAGTAACTTCTCTGAATTTTATGTTGAGCTGGAGGCCAACAATGAAGGGGTTGAGTGTCTGCGTCTGCTGAATGAGATCATCGCTGACTTTGATGAGGTAATCTGAAGATTTTCTTTTGATTTGCTGATTTGGCGTGCCAAAGAAAATCCGACAAGAATGTGCTGCATAACACATTTTTTTTTATTTAAAAAGAAATCCAATTACCGTTGTTTTTAAATTAATGAGGTTGTTATAATTTTTTGCCTTTTACAAATAAAAAAGAGAGGTATGCTCATCTGCAACAGATTTCAAACACTTTTAGTTTTATCAAAAGCTTAAGAGTAATCCTCAGCACAAGTCAAAGCTAATTGATCACAGATTGTTGCAGGTTAAGGGCACAATTCTCCCCAGTCCAAACATTTTTTTTATTATTCTGAAATGCAGAAACTGAGAGAGCTTTACGTCCATAAACAGAGGTCAGTCTGACATAAACTGTTTTGGTATTATGTTTATTCATGTTTATTGTGTTCCTCTAAAAACATTTATAATGTATTTTGTTTATTGTTTGCTTTATCATAAAGTCCTGTCTGTCCTTTTCCTGACTACCAGAGATCCCCAATACCAATTACTATGTAGCTTTTTCTGCATATTCAACATAATATTCAATGGAAATCCTACTTCCTAACATCAAGTTGCTTATGAAGGGATGCAGAAAATGATAGCATTTTTGTAGTACAAACATGTAAACACTGTGTAGTGTTGAAAAATCCTTACCTTACATTCCTGTTCCAAATGGCTGCCCTGCAATGTCTGTTTAAATTCCCAAAAAAGTAAAAAAGCAGGAGCCTGGCTGTGTCCCAAAAGGTCTCTGCCTCTCCCCTGGATAAGTTTGTCATGCGCAGTGAAACCCTCCCCCCCCCCCCACTGTCCCTCCCGTTTTCTCTCCCTCCCCCTAACTCCAAGACCCTTATCTGTAGTGTAGGGCTCGCTATCCCACCCCCAACCGCTATAGTTATTTGTAAAAAAAAAAAAAAAAAGATCCAAACACTTTACTTCATTCCCCCGGCATCCTGTAATGCCTGCAGCCGCGTCTGTGATTGGCTGACTTTTGGCTGCAGGTCCGGCCCCCTGCTTGCAGTTCTAGCAAGCAGAGGGCTGGGTTTACAGCGCCCGGGAATGAAGTATTGTTAGGATTGTTTTTTTTTCAAATAACTATAGCTTTTGGGAGTGGGATAGGGAGCCCAATAACATAAGAAAAAAATGTATCTGAGGGTGGGCATGCACTTTAAAGGACATGTAAACTGTGCCAAATCATTTTTTAACTAATCACACAGTAATTAGGATTAATTACAACTGATCTTAAACCTGTTTTTTTTTCTTCTTCTCTGACCTTCCTACTTCTTGTTTTTTAGCTCTGGAAGTTTTGAGTTAAAAAGGACTAGTCAGTAAAGAACTGTCAAACACCCAGCCCCTCCCCCTGACACACTACATGTAGAAACTCTCGATTCTTTAAAAGTAAAGCTTATTTCTCTATCATTGTATGGCTAATAGGTCCAGAATTTTTTTGCTCATCTTACTGCAATACCCTGTTGTTGCAGTTCATATTTATAAAGAAGCACTATTTTCAAAATAAATGTATGTCCGACTTTAACGCTACAAAAATGTATGAATAGTTATAATAGGCAAATTTTCATAGCATTGATTTTCACTAGGGTAAAAATCCATTGTAAACATTGCAAAAAATGCAATGATAAGTGTAATAAGTTTTAATACCCCCGGGACAAATTTTTCAATTATGTTAATAAGGAAACATCATGGGAAATTTTAAACAAAGAATGATTTTTAAAGGTCTTATCTGCCCTTAATATTAACATCAGTCAGCTTAAGGTCCCCAAACCCTCATTAATTAATTAATTTTCTTGTCATGGTGATTTGTTCTTGTTTCTGCTCTAAACAGATAATCAGTGAGGAAAAGTTCAAGCAACTTGAAAAGATTAAGACCATTGGTAGTACTTACATGGCAGCCTCGGGTCTTAATGATACAACGTATGATAAAGAGGGAAAGACTCATATTACTGCCCTAGCAGACTATGCCATGAAGCTCAGGGAGCAGATGAAATACATTAACGAACATTCCTTCAATAACTTCCAGATGAAAATTGGTAAGTATGTGACAGGACAAATGCTTTCTAATATATACATTCCGTGTATTGGTCGGTCGGGCCAAAAATATGGAACGGACCTGTTGGTAAATCATGGGCAATGATGCAGTTCCCCACTATTGCAACCAACAGCCATTTGTCCCGGCTGAGTCCTTTTGTAACACCATTCTCTTGATCCATTCCATTACCACTTTGGGGATGAATTCTGACATTACCAAAAAGCATGGTAAGATGTTTATTCATATCAGTAGCCATTCGGGCAATACTAAGCATAGCTAGTTTTTTGAAATGTCAGGAAATCTAATATTATATTATTATTATTATTATAGATTTACATAGAACCAACATCTTTTGTGGTGCTTAACAATTAGAAGGATACATTCACATCCGTCCCTGCCCCGAAAAGCTTACAATGTAAGCACTTATCTCAAACATACAATATAACAGCATGTCTGTTTGATTGTTGGGGAAACCCACTCAAGCACAGGAGAATATACAAACTCCTTGCAGATAACCACTGAGCCACTGTAGTTTTAGAAGTAATTATTCTACAATTAAATGTGTGTGTCTCTTGCAGGCTTAAATATTGGCCCAGTGGTCGCTGGAGTTATTGGAGCACGTAAACCCCAGTATGACATTTGGGGAAACACTGTGAATGTAGCCAGTCGAATGGACAGCACTGGCGTACCAGATTGCATACAGGTTAGCATCTTTATGCCAATAGTGTGAATGTAGTTCATGGATATTTTAATAATTGTAGCACTGCATGAGTAAGCATCACATTATATAAGAATAAGGGGGACCAGTTGCAAAAAGAAAAACAAAAGAGAGAATATAAATACATACATTATAAACGAAGGTTAATAAAGAGGAACCAAATGTAAAATAAAAGATCATCCGCTTTGGGTTCAGAGCAAAGGCAGGTTATTATATGTTTTGGACCTAGCCTGAGGGTGCTTGCCACTGCAGATGTTAAGAAACTACAACCTCCAGCAACTAAATCATGTTGGGAGTTGTAGTTTCCAAACATCTGTCGTGCCATGGAATTGGGGGTTACTGTATGGGATTACTGTCCATTAAAATGGCAAACTAATGCCTCAAAACAATATAGAATCAGAAGGAGGATGGTATCTATTGTTGAAAAGATTGCCTTCTGATTCTGTATGGTTTTGATGGTTTAGTTGCCCTTTAAATGGACAGCAGAATTCCCATACAGTAATAGCCAAATCCAGTATGGGTATTATTGTATGGGACTACTGTAAGGGAATTCTGCTGTCCATTTAAAGGGCAACTAAAGGCTGAAAAAAAAACTGAATCAGAAGGCAATAGTGGTCATAATTCTATCCTCGACTTATACTCAAGTCAATCAGGTTTTACTATTTTTTTCATGTAAAAATAGGTACCTCGACTTGTATTCAGATCAACTTATATTCAAGTATATAGGTAATTAGATTTTGTAGCCATAACTGTTCTCACCTGATTCTATACATTCCTAAAACAAGTGACTCACTGATTTACACAAAATGTATTTAATATTTTTACTAATGGAAGCTGTAGTTCTAAAAACTATACAATGCAACAGTAGTGCTAGTATTACCCATTATTCCTAGCAAAGCAAATACATCAATGTAGCTGGGGATTAACTGTGTCTGCAGTATAGATAAGCCACATGTATGTGGCTTATCTATACTGTTTGGGATTACTGCCCTAATGAAAGATGAAGCTTACGTACAGCTTATAATTAAATTATTTAGTATACACATATCTTGATTGCCACAGTGCTGCCATCTGGTGATTAGAATCTATAATATCCTAGCTTTTCGGGTTTCAAATGAGTTTCTAAGACAGATTAGCCAACTGTTCAGCTACCTCACAGCTTCTGACGGTATCTGGGCTTTATTGGTAATATGTGTACCTAGCTTTCCCGAACGAGTGTGCAGCCGCCGAATGTTCAGGTGCACAGCATAGGGAGAACATTCGGGACTGTGTCTATCGTGATTTTTGAAAAATGACAGGCTCTTGCAGATCCTGTCTATCATCTTTTAAAAATCTGGCAAGTGTTTACCCATCTTAAAAGTATGAGAAACCCTTTGAAATTATATGTATTTCTGCACAAATTGGTCATAAAATCTGACCTTAAGCTAGGTACACACAGTACCGATAAAGCCCAGATACCGAATGTTCGAGCCAGATGAGCGCTTGTTCAGGAAAGAGGGAAAAATTCCCTCCGCCGTGGTAGTCTCCCTATGGGGTAGTCTGCCGCAGCCAAGGGAAGCACAGTCCCAAGCGTTCTCACTATGCACAGCATGGGGAAATGCTTGGGACTGTGTGTATTGTGATTTTTGAAAAATGACAGACAGGATCTTGCAGATCCTGTCTGCCATCTTTCAAAAATCTGGCAAGTGTGTACCCTGCTTAAGTCACAACAATAGACAATCACAGTCTGCTTAAAGGGGAAGTTCAGTGTAAATACATATGCTTTTCAGAAAAAAGAACAGTATTTTTCCACCCCAATGACCTTAATCTGCCCATTCAGAATTTTGTCTGTGTATAAATAAATGCAAATTGATAATTTCCATTGAACTGTCCCTTTAAGTTCTCCTGCAAAATGTCTTGATAAACTTAGGAATTAATTTTTCCTTCGATGATCGCAACCCATCCAGGCCCTGACGCAGCAAAGCTGCCCCAAACCATGATGCCCCCACCACCATACTTCACAGTTGGGATGAGGTTTTGATGTTGGTGTGTTGTGCCTCTTTTTCTCCACACATAGTGTTGTGTGTTTCTTCCAAACTAGTCAACTTTGGTTTCATCTGTCCACAGAATATTTTGCCAGTACTGCTGTGGAACATCCAGTTGTTCTTTTATGCATACCTAGCTATTCTATATATTCTCTCCCATTTTGAAAAATCAGTTGATTTCATACCATTTGCAAAACTCTGCTGTTAACATAAGGGAGCTGCCACTAATGGGTCAAACATGCTCAAATCTCTACCGAGCAACTGAATCAACCCAAGCGCTGGGTCAAGGACAAGACCATTACAATCTCTATTAGGGGTCCTGCAAACAGGAAATCAGCATTTCAGTTGCATTTATTTGTACACAGACAAAATGTTAAATGGGCAGGTTAAGCTCATTGGGATTGAAAATTACTGTTATTTTTTCTTAAATGCATATGTATTTACACTAAACTTTCCCTTTAAACGTGCAGCAATGGGGTTTTTTTTGAACAGCAGCAGTTTTCTCTATGGTATCCTCCCATGAAATCATCTCATTGATTGGACTCCAGTTGGCTGACACCTCACTCCGATTTGCTCTTGGAGATGTCATTAGTCTAGGGGTTCACCTACTTTTTCCACCTGCACTGTGAATGTTTACATGGTGTGTTCAATAAAAACATGGAAACAATTATTTGTGTGGTATTAGTTTAAGCATTCCGTGATTGTCTATTGTTGAAGATCAGATCACATTTTATGACCAATTTGTGCAGAAATCCAAATAATTCCCAAGGGTTCACATACTTTTACTTGCAACTGTAGTATAGTATTTAAGATTGAATAAAGACTTACGTCCATTCAGTTCAACCTACTCGGCAATACCCACATTTCCTGCCAAACTGTTGATCAAGAGGAAGGAGAAAAACCCCACCAGAATTATAAAGGGGGGGGGGGGGATAGACAATATAAGCTTAAAATTAAACTTATCTATTTTAGACAAACTGGCATACCAAAAAAATGCAGATTTTGCAGTATTAGATGACAGTTACGTGTTTTTTATCCCTACAGGTAACAACAGATTTGTACCAGGTCCTGGCAGCCAAAGGTTACCAATTAGAATGCCGTGGGGTCATTAAAGTGAAAGGTAAAGGGGAAATGACCACCTACTTCCTCAATGATGGAGCAGCCAGCAGTTAGCAGGAGTCTCTGCTTGTAGGGGTGGGAAGAACAAGAAGCCTCATCTTATCCCCACGCAGAGTATCCAAAACAATAAGGAAGCTACCTACATCCCTAGTAGCAGTTTGGGTGTAACGGGGCTGGGCTGTGCCAAAGTCCCGCACCTGAAATATAGGGCTTGGCAGTGGCGTGTTTGTTTGGTGCTGTGATCACTGACCGTGCTGTCCTGACACAGAGCTCTGCCCTTTCCTGGGAGACAGACTAAACTGTATTATGAAAGCACAGAGAAGCAGCTTTCACCTTGGCACTTACAATAATATGGCTCGCTGGCGGTACTTGCAGTTATTTATTGTGAACAAGATGTTTTTTGTTTTTTTTTTTAATTGCCTTGGGTTACATGAAATGAGAACATTTTAAAATGGACTGGTTTTAATAGAAAAAGCTTCTCTAAAGAACTGACCAAAGAGACAGAAGTGTAGGCCTCCAAGGAGTGAGGGAATTGCTTGTCTTTATGCGCTGTACATTTTCTCTTGTTGGCTGAGTGATCCTCTACAGGTGCAGGTGGAAAAAAATATTTTTCCCCATCCCAGCAGCACCTGTAGGGCCTTCAAAGGGAATCAAAAACTTCATCAATGCCAGTAATTACCTCCCCTCTTATCCCTGCTTATTGCCCTTGGAATCTTGGAATTTTTCACACCCTTTCATTGGTTTTGTTAAACAAGCAGTTGGTTCACCTGAATGAGGATCTTAGGAGATATGACACCATAAAGTTTTAATTTTTCTTTTCCCAGTGGGAAGTTTGTTGACAGACTTTTTGGAATTTTTTTATGGATAATGGGGAAATTATTTGGAAATACAGATCCTGAACTGAGATGTGAGCAGTTTTTGCCTTTGCATTTATATCCTCAACAGCCTCTCTTTTAATGATCGGATTACTTGAACAGAAACAGGAGGCCGAGGACCCTGATTGGTTTGCTCTGCTTTACCAGATGATGTATTCATCTTTTTTCACTGTGAAGCTGTTGTTATAATCTATGTCATTATTGCCAAATCAAATCGGACCTGCAGATCAGAAGCTCTTGGCTTGATAACAGGGATCTAGGATTTTTCTTTCAGGAGTTTTGCAAAAGAGCATTAAGTACTACTTGGCTATTGACTTCTTGGGACTGCAAGAGGGATATAATGCCTTAATCCCATACTTGTATCTGTGGTTATCTGTAGGTGTTAAATAACCATGAGATGGTTAATTAAAAACTACTTATAAGGATAATTTTGTGTTACTTAAAAGAAATGCTGACATAAATTGCAGTGGGACTGTTCAGTCTTCTTCTACAAAAGATTTAACTGCAAAAATATTATTAGCCAATGAGCTGCATGACCTACTGGAACATTAAGTGGTTAACACAAAACAGAATGTTATCTCCAGCAATGCTTTTAAGACAGCTGGCCCTTAGAGGAACAAAAGCAACTCCAATGAGTTGAGCCTCAAATTGTAGAGTTAGATAGCAGTGATTAACCTCTCTTGCTTCCTACCAGACTCACCTGGTGAAACAAGTAAGCACTAGGTTATAATCACATGACTTGAGCAGTTAGTCTTCGTGGTGTTGTCTCAGGCATTGATGGTCTCAATCCCCAAAAGCAAATCCCAAATGAGAGGCCTTTAAAGGACCTAGCAAAAATAGATTCTCGGGGAGTGCAATTCCATCTCTGGTGCCAAAGAGAAAACAAAGTTACAAGGATTTATGTAGATATACTTTAAAAAACAAACACATACACGTGTGTGTGTATATATATGTATCATATATAAATGTATATGTTTGTGTATGTGTATTTGTTTAGAAACAACACTGGTTCACAAACACATTAAGTGTGTGAATATTTCTAAATGTATATATTTATACAGAATGTGTTTAGAGACATCAAGTATATATATTTTATGTGATATATATATATACACACACATATATATATATATATAAATAAATATGTAAAAAGGGATATTTTTGTACACTTGGCTTTATGATGTCATTTTGGCGCTTTCTGTTGTTACAATCACATTGTTTTATGTTGTTTGTTGATGAAATTAAGGGACAGGGGAGTAATAGCTGACAGTGCAGCGATTGCTTATTGTTCTACATTTTATTTAGAGAAAATGATTGGGATTAAGCAAAAATATCCTCCTATCTTAGCCCTTTGCAGAACTGAGAATTGAGCTTGACTTCTAAAGGGCCAGTAGCTGTCTAGTGACCTGACTTTTGAGAACCAAAGTCTTATAGAGAGTTCCATATATTGTGTTATAAAAGCATACAGTATGTGGAAGGGAGATTCCATTGCCACACAGTAGTACCCCGAGATGAAGTATAAGAATGAAGTGCCTTGGAGAGATCTACAGAATTTGGGCATAGGGAAGCCCTTCTAAATAATAAAAGGAAGTATTAGATTATTTTCCAGGTTCTGAACACCAGCACCTTACTGCTGAGATGGCAAAAGACTCTCTTCACTGTCCTAGCTGTCTCTATCTCTCTATCATGTGGAAATACTTTGCTTTAAAGTATATTTTAAGAATAAACATGTAAATCAGAAGATTATTTTTACCGTGCCAGGAGAGTGTTTTATATATAGTACTGTAAAGCTGTTGAACATATATTATTTTTAGCTGAAACAATAATGCCACTTTACAGCAGGATGTATATATACTTCTTAATAAGTGTTCTGCAACATTAGGGGGGCTAAATGTTGACCACCCATGACTTAGACCATTCCTATAACGGTAACCTAGATGACCAGAGGTATGATGTGCTTTAAGAAAACTGTCATTAACCACCTGGCTTTCCTGATATAAACTAAACTGCCAGTTTTGCTGAAAGACCCTATCTTGATATTTGGCTCAAGAAATGTGACAACTAAGCACAGGTAAGCCATTAGGCTGAAAAAAGAAGTAATTCTGCAGGTAATACACAACCTTGATGAATATATCATTCTACATTAATTTGCAAAATGTTTCTTCATCTGTGCTGTGGGATGATAGGGAATGGCGATTGTGTAACAGCTGGTGAACCAAAGTTTGTCTGTTGCCTCTTACTGTTTTATTACCTAAGTCTTTTCAGTTTCCTTGTTCCTTTGCCATAGCCTTTTATTGTACTAGAATTTGGTAGAACAAAATATTGCTCAGATTGTAAATGAAATCTGTCCTCCCAAATAGTTGGGTTATAGGCAACAACTTTCATATCTTGGATATCGGTTTTCATCCTTAGCTATAATAATTCAAGGAATAGTCCCTATTTTTGAGCTTTTGTCTCAGGAATGTTTTCTATTTGGGAGTGTTTTAAGTGTGACCAAACACATATAAGTACAGAAAACCATTCTCGGTAATAGTTCTTCTTCCACATTTATTCTAATAATTATGGCAGTGTGACTTTTTACTGTTTATGGTGCACTATGGGGCATGACAGAAAAGTATTTTTAGATAGTGGCACACTTAGGAATGCAAGTCTGTTAAGGTAAATTATGTAATTGTGCGAAATGTACAATATAATGTAAAGATTGCAGTGTATATTTTAATAGTATTTTTAAATATAATCAGTGTAGTGTAAAGTTACAATACATTGACTTTATTAAACCTTTTATTACAAAATATATATTTTTTGGAAGAGAAACTTTCTCCCAGGGACACACACACCTATAGATATTAAGTTGACTTTTCTTATTATTTGCACCATGTTGTAAGTTTAAATGGAAATCTTAAATATTGTTTGCTTTGTCCGAGGTATTCTCTGTAAACCCCAGCAAAACCCTAAATTAGGTAGGTGTATTTGGACTTGTTCCTATCTATCCATATCAATGGAAAGTGCTTTAATTAAGGCAAAACATATGGCAGCCGGTACCAATGTAGGAATTAAAAAGGCATAGAGAAGGAATAAGTCAAGGCAGATCAAAGTTTAAAAAATAGATTTTGATTGATGTACATGAGCCAATTTGATTGATGTACATGAAACATTATATTCCATGGCTACTCATTTAATTATAAATGGCTCCTAATTGTCCTTGTGACTAACCCATTATAGGAAAACTACACTGTAAAATCAACTTTTTAAAAATAAAAAAGGTCCTGGGCCAGAAGGTAGGATTGATAAGTGCAAGCACGTCTGTTAGTTACATTCCTACCTCCTTGTATATGAAGTTTTTTTAAACTTCATATACTCTAATAGTTCTCCTTTTAAGCCTATACTTCAGAATATTAAGTAAAAGGTACAATAAAATACAAAGATCAACAGTGTTTGTAATTAATGAGTATTTTAGGTTCTAGAATGGTACTCTATAAATATTCTATTCTTTTAAAGAAACATGGGGTGATCTTTCCCAATATTTATTTATTTATTTTGCACTCTAGTATTTAAAATCTAGAAAGTACTAAATGTACAGCAGTAGCTCCTGATTTGCAAAGTCTGCAGTGTTGTATAGTTTATCTAACAGAATTATGTGCCATCATTTTCAGAAAGAAGAGATCAGATGAAGAGAGAAAACATTGACAGGATATTTAGTTCTGGTAGAGTATAGAATCTATTACAAAGAAAATAAGCAAAAAAGATATTTACCACATGCACTGTGTTTTGTTTTTGTTTAAATAAAAGTCTTAAAAGATTAAATTGCTAAGTGTTTTACATTTCAAGCCTTTTATGGCTCCAATCATTTGCAAAACATTTTGCATTTCCTGTAGATGACCATTATAGAGAATTATATTCCGATTAGAGCAAGACTTCTGGTACATCATGGGCATTCAGGAGTTATGTATGTAATAAAAAAATTTTACGGTCTGTCAATTTAACCGAACTTTTAGAAATGAGGAAGCCACTTGGATGATTGTTGAAACATCTTCAATTACTAAAATTCCAAATTAAGTTGAACAGACTTGCGACTAATAGAAATACAGTGGTTTGTATGACTGAAAACCTTCATAGACATGTTTTTTTACAGTATTTATGTATATACAGATTTGAGTTTTGCTATAAAACAGTCACTTTAAGCAGATTATATGGAACACTGTTTCTTTATAAAATGGCTGAAAACCATTTAGAAAAGAACTATTTAGAAAGAACTATAAACTTCGTAATAATAATAAGAAGAATTGTCTAAAGAAGATATGGAAGTTTAAAACTGTCTTTTAGAAAGAGGAATGTATTTTTTGTTTGGACACCTATGTTTGCCTTTTGTCTCTTATTTCCTACAATTTTAAGGAATTACAAGCTTAAAAGAGGAAAAATTAGGGGCAATATATATAAATAGAGCTGTCTTTGCTATGCCTTTTTCCCTGACTTGTTTACTGTGGGCCCTATGCTATATGAGGGTGTAGGGTCAAATTAAGAGAAGGCTTGGTTTCTGTCAGAATAGGAAATCAGGGAGGCAGTCTGGATGTTTTTATGAAGTCCCTCAAGAATTTAAGAATTTTGGTTTATTAACTGCTATAGGGTTGCAGGTTTGGGATCCGGTATAAAATATATAATGAAACAAAATACACAGAAAGTATCTGTACCTGCAATGCCTCTACCTCGTCACCCAACATGAGAGTCCATCCAAATACAGTCCGGTAACTCTAAATTCCAAACCAGTATAAGTGCAAAGAAGTGATAGCTCAATCCAATGGTAGGCAAAAGTTAACTTTCATTCAAGCATTAAAACCACTGCACACGACGGAGACAGCCTGGACCCTGAAGCATTTTGTGACGAATGACCATCATGGGGAAGTGACGGTCGTTCGTCACAAAACGCATCAGGGTCCAGGCTTTCTCCCTCGTGTGGGCATGGTTTTAATGCTTTAATAAAAGTTAACTTTTACCTACCATTGGCAGTGGCATAACTACCGCCACCCCTACAGCCCGGATGGTAGAAGGGCCCGCCACAAGCCCACAACTTTTGCTGCGATCAGCTGTTTAAAATTCCGTACCCGATCTATCCGAACTGGAAGTTTGGGTCCGATCTTTTTAAACAGCTTTTCATTGTGGGGTGGGTCAGGGCCCGGACTCCATACTCGCAAGGTGGCCCAGGCCCCTGCAGTTTTGCCCCTTACCGTTGGATTGAGCTATCCCTTCTTTGCACATATAATATATAATGCCATTGTTTTTTGAGCAAAGGTTCTCCTGAGGCTTGTAGGGTAAGAACACAAACCAACAAACCTACTATTTGTGTGTGGAGGGCTTTTTCCTGTACATTGTGTGCTTTACTGCACAGAAATGTGTCCTGAATTAATTTTTAAAAAAAACTAGAGGTGCAGGCTTTAAACCTTGCAATTAATATGCAGCAACAAATCATATGGTAGCTTTTTACTGGGTTACTACAGTTAGATGGCATCTGATTGGTTACTGCAAATTAATAGCATGGGCAAATTTTTGTACCTTTTTGTTAAGTGCACACTAATGGTATATACTTACCACAAATACATATGTACAGGTAAAAATTAAACGTAACAATGAATTCTGAAGTTATTTAAAGCTTTTTACACATGCCCTAATATTACATTTTCATCAAATAGCTTCTTAGTACACAAACTTTCCTCCTTTACTTCAAAACATGTATTGTGTCTGCTAATATTATTTAAGTATTTAGATATCCAAGAAATATGTTTTGCACTAATTTCTTTGATTTCTGTGGCTGAGGCTGGATATTTCGAGCTTTTGGTCGATCATTCTGTCCATTAAAGATGTTTGGCCAAAATTTACTGCCATGTTCGATCAAATGTTTGTCCAACATTGATTTGTCGCAGCTGAAATTTCGGACACAGTAATAGACTGGCCCTAATGTGTACACAGCCTTCAGTTACCAATGGGTTGCACAGTCAAATATGTAACGCCTCATCAGCAGTAAGTGGGGAGTTGTTCCTCATAGGCAAATGTGTGTGTAATGCAAATAATGCACTGTACTGCTCCTTACCATGCAACACAGTACAGCTGGTATATATTCTTCTGAATAAATCAAAATTTGGTTATCTATTATGGAGAAAAAATTTATTTCTATAGATTATTCCTTTACCAATCATTCTCTAGATTCACTGCTTTTTGTGATCATTTTATCCTGTCCTTATAAGATTAAGAGTAAATGAGAGGGTGTAAATATTGTATATTTATATGATTCATTCAAATGTTTGCTCATTGCACATACGATTAAATGATAGCGTGTCTGTACCTTGCACTTCGTTCACAATGACAATTGCAGAAGAAAATGCATCTGAGCAAAGAGTTTGCATCATGGGAATCTTACAGCCAGGGCTGTGCAAAGCAATGCAGATGTTTCTCCCTATTAACCATAATAAACCATAATAAAACCTGCAGTATCTGGGGGAACTAATGCATTGTTTAACTTGGAAATGCAGTATTTTACAAAAGTAAATGAATTTTACAGACGTGTCTATGTTTGCATAATGTTTGTATGTCTAAAGAATTCATTCCATGTGTTTGTAAACAGGGCCAGAATTTCCAACTGCTCTACTAATAACATGACAAACAGAAAGAAATAGATTAATACAGCTAATGTATAAAATGCTGCCTGGTAATTTTCTTAATCTCTGTCTATTAAAACACTTATACATTTTCCATCCCTGTGTGCATATATATCTCTCTGTGTGTGTGTATGTTTTTTATGGCCCTGTGAGTATGGTTAGGTCCGGGATAAAAAATTCTTGTTTTATTTAGGTGATCGCCATTTATTGGGCATGTGCACCCTTAAAACAAAAAATGATTTGTTAGTTATCTGCCCATAACCCCAACTGCTATTTTTACTAGTTTATTACATGTCTATGTAACTAGATATTTAATGATGAGTTATTCCTTTCTGGCAAAGATATCTGCCTCCTTCCTCTGCTCAATGAGCATGTGCAAAGGAGACAGCAGGTGAAACAGCAGTCAGTCATTTGCTGTGATGTCAGCAGTCAAAGACTTAATTGATTGCAGGGAGGGAGGGGCCATCTTACTCACAGAATGAGGACAATATTTATTCTTAAGAGTCACTAAACAACAAGTAAAATGGGGGCACTCACATATTTATCTGTGCTTGCTTTGTCATAAAATTTTTAATGTTTAGTGAGTGCTGTAGTTGCCCTCCAACTCCCTTACTCACTGCCTTGTAGTGTCTGCGACACTTATAAGTTCTGCACAGCCTCATCATGGACACTGCTCCCCCTCCTTTCTTTGCTGATTCTCTTAGGCTGGGTACACATAGAGCAAGCGCTCAGCCGGGACAAATGTCCATTGGTCACAGCAAATTCGGCCGCTGCCGAATCGATTGGGATTTTCAGACACGTCCGTTCAGACGATCGAGGTCAGTCTCAGACGGCCGCCCCACACCAGGAGATATTTTCAGCCGACCGACGGAAAGTGCCGTGAATCGGTCGGTCAGCCGAAAATATATTCTGGTGTGTACCCAGCCTTAATTGTTACAGAAAGTGTGCTGGAAGGCAGCCAAAGATCCAAGTATGAGGTCAGGGATTGGGAACATATTAAAATTTTTCTTCTGGAGTGACAGGTCTTTCCCTGTAAATGCTGTGAATTTAAATAATAATTTTTCAGAATCTACAGCTCAGATTTAAAATCTGAAAAATGAGTGGACTCTGTATCTAAAGGTACAATTTTTGAAAATTCATTTTTAGCGTATAGATGCCCTTTAAATATCTGTTTATTAATGCAGGTAATAAAGTTTAAAATATATTGGTTGGGGGCAGGTAACTGATAACAGAGTTTTTTGTTTTAAGGATAAACTTCCCCTTTAATGCTTATTGGAGTAGTACTCAAAGTTACAAGTGATGTTCTCAGCTCTTTTTCAAGTAACTGCAGATATAAACCTTTTTCTATTGCCCTACAATAGGTTGTTTCCAGGTTATTTATTTACAATATAATTTATTTCTCCAAACTATTTTTTTTTCCCTGTTCTGATGGACCATGATGGGTAAATATCATGGAGGGGGTGCTACCGAATACATGGATGTAGTCCTTCAAATGGGGCTTATTCACATATGTTCTTACAACTCAATCAAACAATAATCACATTGTATGTGATGGCCAACAATAAAAGCACAATATTTTATATCGAACATGATGGCTTATTTTGGTTGGAGCAAATATTTTTAGAATGATCACCAATACTCCGATGTGGATGGGCTCCTTAAAGGGTATGTTCACCCTAACATGCATGTCTTTCTATAGTGTAGCCTCCCCCCTCCCAGCCCCAACCGCATTGTCCAATTTTAAAATAGCAGAGATCTTACTTACCAGCCATCATTTCCGCGGCCTCTGCCCGTAATGTTACTTCCACAAAGGAAGTAACATTAGGGGCCAGATAAGCAGCCGTGTCTGTCGGAAACACCACTTGAACGAAGGATCGTAAGTAAGTAATCTGCTATCTTTTTTTCAAATGGACAATGGGGTTGGGAGGGGGGAGGATACACTACAGAAAAAGGGTTTAGCACAATACTATAAGGGAGATTCACCCAGAGGCAAGTGCCTCTTCCAGTACTCACGCAGCCGCCACAAAGCGAGACATAACCTCACACTAACAGACTGTAAATCAGTTAGCGCAACCTTAAGGGCTAAAAGGAGTGCTGCAACCACTAGGTAAATTACCCTATTTAAATCCAGCGGGATGGATCTGGAGGAAGGGGGGGAATCCGCTCCACAGAGCATGACAGGATACATCCCGGAGGCGACAGAAGAGGCAGAAACTTTTTGCTAGGAAGACAGCTCCTGCTCTTCACTTTCCTGGACTTTGGACAAGCACTGCAGAGGAACAATTTGGATCAGAGATGTAAGTTTAGAATCTATTAACACTGCACAGTGGGGCCAGCATGGGGTTAAATTTTAGTTTTAGGGGTGGATATGCCCTTTAAAGGGTAACTGGAGTCTCCATACAAGTGTAATCTATGTAAAAGTGCCCTCTCATACCTTTCAAACAAGCCTAGGGTAGTGTATCTTTCTTCTCTGGGTTATAAGTTATAGGCTTGTAAAGTTACTCAGGCATTCAGGATAAACAGGATCCTTTTTGAAGCTATTTAAAGACCTGCAACCATTCTATCCAATCCTCTACCTAGTTTTCTTTTCACATTTGTGGATAGCTTAAAATTTTAAATAAAAAGTTTAGGGACAGGGCTTATGATGCAGCAGATAATGCTTTATTACAGGATATAAATGGGATTTTTTTACACATCTAGTATAGCGGTGTAGAAAGGGATGGCCAACATTAGGAGAATGGCAGCCAGGGAGAGGTCAGGAGGGATGGAAGAAAAAGGCTCCTCTGCGCTTGCCACTGACCTTGTAGAGGACAAGGAGGAGGCAGAAACCTTTCACATGGTAAGACAGCTCCTACTCTTCAATTTCCTGTTCTTTGGACAGACAGACCAGGAGAACCATAAGGAGCAGAGATGTAAGGTACGATTTTTTTTAAACGTCACAGTGGGGCCAGTAGTGGGTTAAATGTTAGTTTGGGGGTGGACATGCCCTTTAAAGGTAGGAATGTGCTCTTTTTATTAAAGGGCACTTGCATGGGGACCACAGTTACCTTTTACACTTTTAAGCGTAGAAGAATAAAATAAATGAGACATGATTTACTTGTTCTAAAAGTAGATAACTTAAACATGTCTTAAATATTTAAAATAAAAGAATAAGTAAAGATCATGATAAAAGTAAAATATGGCACATTTCCTTAATATAAATGCCATTAAGCAATTTGGGAGATTTAAATAAATGAAATGTCAGCAATGTGGCATTCTGTTGATCTATCACTTGCTGTAAATCTAAGGAATCTCTAACCAAATCTATACCCGTGCTACCCTACAGACAACCCTGCTTTAAATCTGTACGAAGTTTGTCTCTGGGTGAAACACAAAGCATGCATTGACCTTTGGCTTTGGACAGAGAATGGGTGAGAATAGACTGTTTAAACTTTCTTAATTCTAATTTAAAGTACTTGGGACCCTAGAGAGTGATTTTATAAACATATTGGCTACTTGTTATCCAAAAACAAATTACCCCTAAAAATTTTTGTTAAGAGTCTTAAAAGATTTATTGATTTATTTTTATTGCAGAATAATTGCAGTAGCATAAAGATAACTGTAACATTCTACATGTGGCGGTTGATGTTTTATTTAAAAATGTTCAGTTTTTTGCATTTTCATTTTTTAATTCTGTTAAAATGAATTAACAAAAATAAATTATTCATTAAAATGTTGCTTTAGCTGTTTTAATATTAATGTATCCCAAAAATGAATTTGTTTGATTTGGCTGATTAAGCAGTATGCATCCTGACATACAGTAGTCTGGAATAGGCTGATGATCTGTATGATGAACATTATCAGGGAGATTCAATAAAAGTTTTTAAAGGAGAACTAAACCCATTTTTTATACTCCAGAATCTGAAAACAACTCCCCTAAAAACACCAATAAGCTATAAAATACCACTTCAGTAAATTGTATTAAAGTAAATGGAAGCCTGTTAAGAACTGGATGAAGTATCTGTGTGTATGTGCAGTGTCAGACCACACCTCCTGGCCTCAGTCACATGCTTCCTTGCTTTATCTGTCCTGTAAAAGGATTGGCTACAGATTACTAATGGGTGTGACCAACTGTAACAAGTTTCTGCCATAGCTAAGGACTGAGCATGTGCAGAACATAATGGTCGTTGACCAAACTGTCTGAAACTAGAATGCTGTGAAGTAAAGCACAAACCATATGTTATTTAGATCAATTTCCCAGCACCCGTATCAAAATGAGAGGTAAGACACAGATTTTTGGTTTTATATTAAGGTGTTCTGCCATCTGGTTCAGTGTTGTTCTGTGGCTTTAGTTGTCCTTTAATCGTTAACAGTGGTGCTATTTTTGCCCTAACCAATCAGATGTTATTTAACATTTGAAAACTAGTATCTGGTTGGGGCTAAATTGGCACCATTTTTAACAATAAGAACTTTTGTTGAATATGTGTTCTTTGCTTAGTCATTCTGAATTTTAGGGATGCTACTAGGTCCCAAGAACACAGGCTCAGAACTCTTCAAAATGGCAGCATTAGCAGCCAACAACCATGGTATTTTCAAGAATACTGACTGACAGTGGTGCACACAGACACTATTTAAACTATTGGTATAAGAGAATTGTTCACGATTCAATAAATTTACAAATTCTGTCAATCAGAAAATAATTTAATATGTAATATTTATGTAAATTTGAGGCCTCAGGGGGCTAGATGGCAGAGTGAGAGGTCGCACAGAATGGATCTCCTGGTCCCCAGTAATCTGTTATAGATCCTACACACGGAGTAAGATCCCCAAACCAACCTGCAGATAGCTGACCAATGCACACATCCATTATACCAGTGCGGGAACATCCACCGAACAGCGTGTATCACAAGTTGATATGTGAAGGGCTGGCTGCGCACTTTGGCGCTGATGCCCTAACACCAACATTTACAATTGAACACACTCATAGGGTGCCCGCTAAACCCCACACACACCTGGAGCAAGACCAGGTGTGTGGGGGGATAGAATCTTAATTCTGTGTATGTCTCGCGGAAGGGGAGAACTGCATATGGATAATGCAGTTATTTCCAGATTTCTCTATTGATTAACACAAAAAGTACCACCTTTCAGGAGATCAGGCAGAGGCTGAGAGCGGCAGGTATACAGTATTCCATATTATTCCCAGATAAATTGCGAGTGGCACATGCGGGCCAGGTTCATTTCTTTGAGATATCGAGGGTGGCAATGGAGTGGCAAGCAGCTATAGAGGCTGAAGCAATACACCATATATACCCCTTGATGGATTCTCTGATGATGGGTAACAACTTTGGGGGAACAGGGAACTGAACTCTGCATAAAACGGATTACATAACTCGCAATGGATTTACAAATATGAACTGCATACTTCTTCTAGACAATTGCCTCATCTGAACATAAATATAACTTGGTCTGATGTACAGTAAGAAACTTTCTGTTCCTTTAAACTACTTCTACCATATATCTATAGAATTTTGTAAAGATAGATATGTACTAACACTGGAAACTTTCTGTGTTTGATTTAACACCCAGATGCCACTCAGATGGAAGACAATATCACAAATTTACCAGATCTGTTGAACTGTCTGTCATACCCTACACATGGATATTATCTAACGTGCTGACCAAGCTATATTTGTTATTAATTAAAGGGCAACTATAGTGAAAAAAAAACTTTGTCTCTATACAATGTATAGATCACTTAGTATAAGCTGCCTTACTTTCATGTTGCTGTGTGGCTTTGTTTCTTCACACTGGCAGAAGTTTTTAACAAGCTGTGTAGTCCCCCTCCCCTCTCTGTCTACTCCCCCTCAAGCAGTGAAGGGCTGTATACAGAGTCCGAGCATGGTCAGTTGAAAGGACTTTAAATGAAGTGCTGACATCCTGTTGACCCCTCTCTTCCAGAGCTAGACTGCAAGCAATCAAAGTGTGGGATAAAGTAGCAATATGCTGAAGGGAGGGGCAGAGGGGGAGAGAGGACAAGTGGTGCTGAGATTCTTTACAAGTAAGTTACTGAACCCTGCCTGTTCTCTAACTTTGCTAATTGTTATTTATTTTTTACCTAATGTTCATATCTCTCCCCTGCTTAGCTGAGATCATAATCACTGAAGACAAGAGTCAGTGTAACAGCAGCTATAGTGAGACCTTCACAAACACAGTGACACTGCTTGTTATCCTGATACATTTCATTTGCTTTAGTCTATATATCTGTTGTATTCAATTAGATCAACTGGACTTGAAATGTAGTTCTTGAAGACGTGATCTTCTTGATCACGACTTGATCTAATTGAATACAACAGATATACCATGACCTGGATGAATGAGAACCTTCACAAGCTTTAGTCTATATATTTCATAGATTGCACTGTATGTCTTGTTTGGTATATAGTCTGTATTACTGTATTAGTGTTCCATTTGAGTCACTGGTTTTGTATGTATATAAGATTTTTTTTGGGGGGAGGGGCTGTTTTATAGTGTGTTATATTGCTGGGTTGATGGTTTATTGATTGTGTTTAGCACTACAGCATTTGACTGTGTTGCACATGGTACTTACAGTGTGGGTGAAGGAGTATGTGACAGTACTGCAAGGGAGCTTTGGATTGTGTGGGTGTGTGCCTTTGAGTGCCAGATGAGGTGTAGCAGCTCATACAAATCACGGCATATTCAAATGCTTATATCTCTGGGACTATGAAGAGTTTAAAGGAACTAAAGGTACCCTGTGATGACTTATAGGATATATTAGAAGGGATTTAAAAAAAAACAATTTTCTCACTATAATTGCCCTTTAAGCCTTTTATATTGGATCTTGACTCATCATCTTATTCCTGTAGAGAGACCTGTTGCTCCAGGCAAACACTTCCCATTTCCCGCTAGTAGTTTTTTTTTTTTTTTTTTTTTTTCCTTTGGTTTTTTAATTTCCCCCGGGTACCTTTATTTTCTTCCGTTAAGGGCTAGGCCACACTGCTACGATTTTTCTGCATTTGCGTTTTTTTCAAATCATTGGAATCGCGGCAACTCACTGAAAACGTGTTTTCAGTGAGTTGCCGCGATTCCAATCGCGGGTGCGATGCGATTGCACTTGCGATTTAAATCGCAATATGAATGGGTGAATGACCAGAAAAGGGAGTGGGGAGCTCTGCAGTAAATCAGACTGTGTGCAAACACTGAACCACAGAGGAAAGTGGGAATGCATACACTAACCTTTTTTAATGTCTGGATTGGAGCAATGTTTAAATTTCACTATAGCTGCTTTCCCTTAGTGACCGCACACAGCTTTGTAAACCACTATAATTATTTAAAAATTACACAACCTTTATTTCTCCTTTAATCCAACATAAACACATATCTCTATATATCAAACACATTGCAGTTACTAAAAACACTAAAATAGTAACCAGTCCAGCTGCTTAATGTACTAGCGGGGCGTCCCCGTATTGCACACTCCAAATGTCATAAATTGCTAGTATGTCCTGCAAGAGCCAGACAGCCAGTTTACACAGATTAAATCACCCATATGATCCAGAGTATACTCTGTGAGGAAGCAAATAGCCTCTCCAGACCTCGGTCCCAGAGAATCCCCAAGTTAGCTACATGCCTTTCCCCAGCAGTATTGACAGGACTTGCAGTTTTTGGCACCTCTCTCCAGGCAGCTGAGGCTTAAACAGTATTTCTTGGTTCTTCAACTGTCTCCGCTGGCCGTAGTTCGACTCCCCACTCTCGGACCTTCATTGGTACACTCACGGCTTTTTAAGCATGTCGCGGCTCTCCAGTATTACCAGCAGTATACTTCTACAGCAGCTTGAATGCTTGACCTACACGTTTCATCTGGACACCAGGACTTCTTCAGGGTGTCACGAGGCAGCTAACGTCCAACTTTAAATAGCTCTCCAGCACCAGCACCTGTTATTGGTTACTGTTGCCTGCAATTATGTTACTTTGTATACATATCACATGTTTCTTAGTATCACTATCCTATTTTTAATATCTTACACCATGGCTTTCCACCTAATTAATTTGGCTTGAAAAAGCCAAATTACTGTTCTTTCAATTTCTTCTTTTTCTTCTTCCGTTTTATTCTTCCGCTTTTTTGGACCGTATCTCCTCCCAGAGTTTTTGAGCTAGAGACATGAAATTCAGTACAGACGTGCGGGGCATATAGGAGAAGTGTGCTATCTTCTAGCTAAGGAATCCGCAGAAGCGTTGCGGCGTTATTGGCGAATTTCTGGACATTTGTTCCCATAGACTATAATGGTAACAATCCTCAAATGTGGATATTTCAAAACAGTTTGTTTCATGGTCATAAATACAAACGGTGATACCCCCAACCCCCCACACAGACACAGGTTCACCCACCTACTGACCTACCTTTCCATTCCCATGGAAGCCATATTTGAAGGGTACTAAAACTATTTAGATTTTCCTCAATAAAAGATAGTTTATGGTTGTAAACAAAAAAGACATACCCCCTCAACCAGACCCGTACAACCCCTACTAATCTACTTATCCATTACTGTGGCAGCCATCTTAAAGGGTAACTAAAGTAAAAAAAACTAATTTTATCAATAATCAAGTTTGTTTTTTTAACTTCCAATCATCAAAAAATTAGTATTTTATCCCCCAACCTGACACGAGTACACACACCAACTGACCTATTTTTAATGCATGTGACATATTTTAAGGGTAAGTAAAAAAAAAAACCAAGTCCTCTTCATTGGCATTATTTTAAAATAAAACTATATACTTAAACTTTCCCTTTCTAGTTTAACTATATACATATTTCACAGTTTTCTATGCAATCCGTGTATGTTCAATATTCAAAGATCTAGGATATGGTAATATGGCTCATTTTCCCAGAAAACAGGCAAAACAAATTTCATCATTCATGCCCATAAAGGAGAATTTAATTTTTTGGCCACTGTGTTTTTCTAGCATATGCTTCGCCAAAGCGCTCAACTCAGGTTTCTCATTCCTGACTGTTCGCATATGCTCCTGAATTCTGAGGGTGAGTTTCCATTTTGTCTGGGCCACATAGATGTCCCTACACTCACACTTCAAAAGAAGTGTGATTTGAGTGTAGGGACATGTATGTGGTGGTTTGTCAAAACAAAACACCACTTGAATGGTTTGACATGTAATGTGGCCATTTAACCAACACCCTCAGATTCTTATCCTAAGCCATCAACCCACACATGCAACATTTTCCTCATTTCTGATTTCCCTGTCTGGATTTTCTTCCCATCCATGCTGACACATCACTTTTAATTGGCTCAAAGTGTCTCTTTCTCAATTTGTCTCTTATATTGCTTGCTCTCCTTGCAGTTAGTGAGGGTACCGGGACCACTTTTTCATGGATCATCTCATCTCTTTCCAATAAAAAACAGTGTTTTTGAAAAATTCCCCTGATTTCCGACCAGATGGTGTTGAATGTGGTTATTATAAGTATTTTATCCTCTCCTTTCTTTCTCGCTTTCCAATTTCTCTGTGGCCTTTGATTGTACAAAATCTTCTCCCTATCTGTTTTTTTGGTCTTTCAATTCCCTGCTGTATCTACATTTGCTATACCCCCTCAGCTCTCAAAAAGGCTGTTGGTGGCTGTCTTCTTCCTAAAGGTTGTTGTTGCCAACAGCCCCTCACTTTTATGTATGCACAGATCTAGAAAGTTGATTGATGTCCTGCTCCACTCGGCTGTTATTTTAATATTTCAAGTATTTTTATTCAAAGATTTTAGGAATGACCAATGTAGAATGTTGTCTTCTACCGACAGGTCTTGTGCTATCATAGATACAGTACATCCTCCATCTCATCTTAGTGATGTGATGTTGTGTGGTTCACAATAAATTTGCTAAAGCTTTGGAGTGCGACCCTCAGTTGTATTTTGTTTCCTGCGACATCCTCCATCTCCCACAATCCTAGGTGTAGGCAGGCATACGTTGGAGCACAAGCCATCCCCATCACTGTCCCGCGAACCTGTTTATAAATTTTATGATTGAACATAAAAATGTTATTTAATGAAAGAAAGTAGAGATATAACAAACTGTCTGCCTCTAAAAATTGAGACCCCTCGAGTTCAAGAACCACTCTACACGCCCCCAGTCCCACTTCATGGGGGATGGTGAAGTATAGTCCCTCAATATCTAAGGCCACCAGTATCACATATTCCTCCACTTCTAGTCCATTCAGTTCCTTAATACATCCCATGTATCTTGGACATAGGATTTTATGGTTTGCAATATATCTTTGACATAGCTTCCTGCTGTGGGACCCCCTATCCCAGATATAATGGGCTTTCTGAGAGGGAACTCTAAAAAAAAAAACCTCTATTTTTGTGCACTTTAGGAATAGTGTAAAAGGTGGGTAACCTTAAACTCTCAATACACATAAAATCCCTTTCTTGTTTAGCCACTTTCCCAACCTCTGTACAATAGCTTTCTTAGTTCCATAGTTACTGATTTTAATTGCAATCAAGGCACTCATAATGGGATTGATCTGTTAACTCGCGTACTGCCTCAAGTCTATACTGTTCTTTGGGCATTAAGAAATTGAGAATTAAAATTTTGGCATGGAATGTTAGGGGTCTAAATTACATAAAGCAGCTCTCTTTAAACTAGAATTTCCAGGTACGGACCATACTCATTGGAGACTTCAATTATATTGTGTACCCAGAGATAGATAGATTTTCCCCAGCACAACAATCTGCCTCAATACATGCTAGCCAATTTGACACAAGAACTAGGACTGTATGATGCCTGGAGACATAAACACCCAGATGTAAAAGAATATACGCTAGGGAGACAGCGGGAGCTTAGCAGCATTAATGCGTGGCTAAGAGGGTGGTATAAGGAAGAAGGTTTTGGGTTTATAGATAACTGGGCAGACTTGCTGTCGGCTACAGGCTCTTTAGTAGGGATGGGTTGCACATCACTAATGGTGGTGCAGCTGTTTTAGGGGAGAAGTGGGCTAGAGGGTTGGAGGAGATTTTAAACTAGGTTTGGGGGGGAGGGGTTAAGTAGTCTCACTGGAAAAGATAGCCCAGGAAAGCAGGGTGTAGATAGGCCAGTGGTGGGTGGAAAGTGTGGTGGGGCTAGCATAGAGGATAGGGAGGCATGTGTATTAAAGTGTATGAATAAATTACAGGATCATAATCTAAAATGTATGTTTGCAAATGCGAGAAGGCTGGTTGACAAAATGGGTGAATTGGAGATTATGGCATTGAATGAAAAGTATGATGTAATAGGTATAGCAGAAATGGGGTTGGACAGTTGTAAATTTAGAAGGATACGCCTTGTTTAGGCAGGACAGAGAAAAAAGGGGGAGGAGCATGTGTTTATGTTAAAAAAGAATTGAAGCCAAATTTAAAATAAGAGATAACTGGTGATATGGATGTTAAAGCGGGGGCAATATGGGTGGAATTAGGCAATAGGAAAGGGGGAAATGTCATTGTTGGTGTTTGCTATAAGCCGCCAAATGCTAGTAAAGAGGAAGTGAGTCAGCTACATATGCAGTTGGCAAGGGTTGCAAGTTTGGGGAGTGTGCTCATTATGGGGGACTTTAATTACCCTGACATTGATTGGTGTAGTGGAATTACCAACACAGAAAAAGGTGATGAGTTCCTGAATTTGCTGCAGGATAATTTTCTCTCACAGGTGGTTGAAGTTCCTACTAGAAAAGGAGCTCTGTTGGATCTGGTAATATCTAACATCGTGGAGCGCATTATAGATATAAAGGTAACTGGAGGCTTAGGGAATAGTGACCATGAAATAGTGTCATTTGGACTTTATCGAAAGGAAAAGTGTGCTGGGTTAACAAAGACTTAATTTCGGGAAAGCAAATATTCCAAGGTTAAAAGTAACTTTTCAGAATGTCAACTGGGATAAGGTATTATCAAGTAAAGGTACTGAACAGAAGTGGGCTGTGTTTAAGGGGATTTAAGCCATTTCACATCTAAATTTATACCCTTGGGAAATAAATGTAAAATATAAATCCGCGCCCATGTGGCTGAATTCTGATGTAAAGAGGCAAATGGAAAGGAAGAAAAAGGCATTTAAAACCTGGAATGGTCAGATGAAATGGAAAGGGCCTTTAGGGATTATAAAAACTAACCAGGAGTGTAAGAAAGCAATCAAACTAGCTAAAAGTAACAATGAAGTTAGGATAGCTGAACAAATCATCACTAAGCCTAACATTTTTTTTAAGTATATTAATGGGGATAAGTTAGTTACGGCGGATGGCGATAAAGCAAATGTCTTGAATATTTTTTTTCCCTTTGTACACACTATAGAAGATCCAAGTACAGATATCATAGAGTATAGTAGCAATAATGGTTTGAAGGATTGAAGTACACTTTGGTTAACTGAGGATATGGTACAGAAAGAAATAAAAAAGGTTAATATTAATAGATCTCCTGGACCGGTTAAAATACATCCTCGGGTACTTAGGGAGCTAAGTTCAATTATTTCTATTGTTTCTTATTTTTGCAGATTCCCTCATGTATGGAGGTGTGCCTCTGGATTGGAAAAAGGCTGATGTAAGTTTAACTTCAGTGGTGGGGACAGGGGTGTCCCTAGGGTTTTTGGCACCTGAAAATATTTTTGAATGCCGCCCCTAGATTGAGCGGCGCTTGTAGCGCGCCGCCGCCGCCGCGGCAAAGTGGGCGTGGCTTAATGTGTGGGCGTGGCTTTGTGTGTGGTGTGGCTTGGTGTGTGGGCGTGGCAAATTTCATAATTTTTCCCCCCAAAATGGTTATTTATACGCTTCTCTATTTTGAGAAACCACTAAAAACATGTTGGTGCAACTGGTACATTACATTAGAAAGCCCTATTTTCTAATGTAAAAAAGATGTTGGCCAAAAGATGGTACCCCTGCTGCTACCACGTCAAGGTAACTCTTTCAGCAGGGCCCTAACTATTATCTAATATATATTTTTATATATAGATTATATATAATTATATAGATATTTATCTACTCTGCTATCTATCTATATTATCTATCTCTGCTATCTATCTATCTCTTCTATCTGTCTGTCTATCTATCTATCTCTGATATTTATCTATCTATATATCTATCTCTGATATTTATCTTTCTATCTATCTCTGATATTTATCTATCTATCTATCTATCTATCTCTGATATTTATCTTTCTATCTATCTATATATCTATCTCTGATATTTATCTATCTATCTATCTGTCTCTGATATTTATCTATCTATCTATCTATATATCTATCTCTGATATTTATCTATCTCTGCTATCTATCTATATTATCTATCTATCTATCTCTGATATCTATCTATCTATATTATCTATCTATCTCTTCTATCTGTCTATCTATCTCTGCTATCTATCTATCTCTATTATCTATCTATCTATCTATCTATCTATCTCTGCTATCTAATCTATCTCTGCTATCCATCTATCTCTGCTATCCATCTATCTCTGCTATCTATCTATCTCTGCTATCTATCTATCTCTGCTATCTATCTATCTCTTCTATCTGTCTATCTCTCTCCGCTATCTATCTATCTCTATTATCTATCTATCTATCTCTGCTATCTAATCTATTTATCTCTGCTATCTATCTATCTATCTCTGCTATCCATCTATCTCTGCTATCTATCTATCTCTGCTATCTATCTATCTCTGCTATCTGTCTGTGTAACTATCTATCTCTGCTATCTATCTATCTCTGTCTGTCTATCTATGTCTCCATCTATCTATCTATCACTCCATCTATCTATTTAGCTACTACTATCTATCTATCTATGTACCTATCTATCTCTGCTATCTATCTATCTATCTCTGATATTTATCTATCTCTGCTATCTATCTATCTATCTCTGATATCTATCTATCTCTGCTATCTATATCTTCTATCTCTGATATTTATCTATCTCTGCTATCTATCTATCTATCTATCTATCTATCTATATTATCTATCTATCTCTGCTATCTATCTATCTATCTATCTATATTATCTATCTATCTATCTATCTATCTATCTATCTATATTATATATCTATCTCTGCTATCTATCTATCTATCTATCTATATTATCTATCTATCTCTGCTATCTATCTATCTATCTATCTATCTATCTATCTATCTATCTATCTATCTATCTATCGCTATTATCTATCTATCTCTGCTATCCATCTATCTCTGCTATCCATCTATGTATCTATCTATCTCTGCTATCCATCTATCTATCTATCTATCTCTGCTATCCATCTATCTCTGCTATCCATCTATCTATCTATCTATCTATCTCTGCTACCTATCTATATATCTATCTATCTCTGATATTTATCTATCTCTGCTATCTATCTATCTATCTCTGCTATCCATCTATCTCTGCTATCTATATCTTCTATCTCTGATATTTATCTATCTCTGCTATCTATCTATCTATCTCTGATATCTATCTATCTCTGCTATCTATATCTTCTATCTCTGATATTTATCTATCTCTGCTATCTATCTATCTATCTATCTCTGCTATCTATCTATCTATCTATCTATCTATATTATCTATCTATCTATCTATCTATCTATCTATCTCTGCTATCTATCTATCTATCTATCTATCTATCTATCTATCTATCTATCTATCTATCGCTATTATCTATCTATCTCTATTATCTATCTATCTCTGCTATCTAGCTATCTAATCTATCTCTGCTATCCATCTATCTCTGCTATCCATCCATCTATGTATCTATGTATCTATCTATCTATCTATCTATCTATCTCTTCTATCTATCTATCTATCTATCTCTATTTCGATCTGTCTATCTATCTCTAGTAGCTACTCTATCTCATAAGCTATCTCTCTCTATATCTGATCTATCTATATATCTATCTATCTCTGCTATCTATCTATCTATCTCTTCTATCTGTCTATCTCTCTCCGCTATCTATCGTATCTCTGTTATCTATCTATCTATCTCTTCTATCTATCTATCTATCTCTGCTATCCATCTATCTCTGCTATCCATCTATCTCTGCTATCTATCTATCTCTGCTATCTGTCTGTGTAACTATCTATCCTGCTATCTATCTATCTCTGTCTGTCTATCTATGTCTCCATCTATCTATCTATCACTCCATCTATCTATTTTAGCTACATATCTATCTATCTATGATACCTATCTATCCTCTGCTATCTTCTATCTATCTCTGATATTATCTATCTCTGCTATCTATCTATCTATCCTATATTATCTATCTATCTCTGCTATCTATCTATATTATCTATCTATCTATCTATCTATCTCTATTATCTATCTGTCTATCTATCTCTAGTAGCTATCTATCTCTATAAGCTATCTCTCTCTATTAGCTATCTATCTATATATCTCTATCTATCTCTGCTATCTATCTATCTATCTCTTCTATCTATCTATCTATCTCTGCTATCCATCTATCTCTGCTATCCATCTATCTCTGCTATCTATCTATCTCTGCTATCTGTCTGTGTAACTATCTATCTCTGCTATCTATCTATCTCTGTCTGTCTATCTATGTCTCCATCTATCTATCTATCACTCCATCTATCTATTTAGCTACTACTATCTATCTATCTATGTACCTATCTATCTCTGCTATCTATCTATCTATCTCTGATATTTATCTATCTCTGCTATCTATCTATCTATCTATATTATCTATCTATCTCTGCTATCTATCTATATTATCTATCTATCTCTATCTATCTATCTATCGCTATTATCTATCTATCTCTGCTATTTCCATCTATCTCTGCTATCCATCTATGTATCTATCTATCTCTGCTATCCATCTATCTCTTCTATCTTTCTATCTATCTATCTATCTGATATTTATCTATCTCTATTATCTATCTATCTCTGCTATCTATCTATATATCTATCTATCTCTGATATTTATCTATCTATCTCTGCTACCTATCTATCTATATATCTATCTATCTCTGATATTTATCTATCTCTGCTATCTATCTATCTCTGCTATCTATCTATCTATCTAATCTATCTATCTCTGCTATCCATCTATCTATCTATCTCTGCTATCTATCTATATTATCTATCTATCTCTGCTATCTATCTATCTATCTATCTATCGCTATTATCTATACTATCATCTCTCTATCTATACTATCTCTGCTATCCATCTATCTCTCGCTATCCACTATGTACTTATCTATCTCTGCTATCTATCTATCTCTTCTATCTGTCTATCTATCTATCTATCTATCTGATATTTATCTATCTCTATTATCTATCTATCTGTGCTATCTATATATATATCTATCTATCTCTGATATTTATCTATCTATCTATCTCTGCTACCTATCTATCTATATATCTATCTAACTCTGATATTTATCTTCTCTATCATCTATCCTCTGCTATCTATCTATCTATCTAATCTATCTATCTCTGCTATCCATCTATCTATCTATCTCTGCTATCTATCTATCCATCTATCTCTGCTATCCATCTATCTATCTATCTATCTCTGCTCTATCCATCTATCTCTGCTATCCATCTATCTATCTATCTATCTCTGCTATCCATCTATCTCTGCTATCCATCTATCTCTGCTATCCATCTATCTATCTATCTATCTATCTATCTCTGATATCTATCTCTGATATCTATCTATCTATCTATCTATCTCTGCTACCTATCTATATATCTATCTATCTCTGATATTTATCTATCTCTGCTATCTATCTATCTCTGCTATCTATCTATCTATCTCTGCTATCTATCTATCTCTGCTATCTATCTATCTATCTCTGATATTTATCTATCTCTGCTATCTATCTATCTCTCTATCTATCTACTATCTATCTCTGCTATCTATCTATCTATCTCTATTATCTATCTACTATCTTAATCTATCTATCTCTGCTATCTATCTATCTATCTCTGCTATCCATCTATCTCTGCTATCCATCCATCTATGTATGTATCTATCTATCTATCTATCTATCTCTGCTATCTATCTCTTCTATCTATCTCTATCATTATCTATCTTCATCATCTTCTATCTATCTATCTATCTATCTATCTATCTATCTATCTATCATATCTCTATTATCTATCTATCTATCTCTGCTATCTAGCTATCTAATCTCTCTGCTATTCCATCTATCTCTGCTATCCATCTCTATGTATGTATCTATCTATCTATCTATCTATCTATCTCTGCTATCTATCTCTTTCTATCTATCTATCTATCTATCTCTATTATCTATCTATCTATCTCTATTATCTATCTATCTATCTATCTCTATTATCTATCTATCTATCTATCTCTTCTATCTATCTATCTCTCTATCTATCTATCTCTTCTATCTATCTATCTATCTATCTATCTATCTATCTATCTATCTATCTATCTATCTCTCTATCTATCTATCTCTGCTATCTATCTCTCTATCTATCTATCTATCTATCTCTTCTATCTTCTATCTATCTATCTATCTATCATCTATCTATCTATCTATCTATCTATCTATCTATCTCTCTATCTATATATCTATCTATCTCTGCTATCTATCTATCTATCTATCTCTGCTATCTATCATCTATCTATCTTCTCTCTATCTATCCTCCTATCTATATATCTATCTATCTCTGCTATCTATCTATCTATCTATATATAACACACACACACTTCAGTGTCTAATGTCCAGACACAATACTAAAACATGATTAGAAGTCAGCAGAATCTTCAGAACAGAGATCTTCTTGACTGCACAATGAATCAAATTGCTTCTTTTTCACATGGATACTAAAGGGAACTACTTGCTCCTCATATGAAGTTATGTTGTCAGAAGTTTATAAATTACTTTTGTGTCCATAACATACCTAGTGGCACTACCCCACCCCCCTGTCCCACACATCAAATAGTATTCTTTTATCGATAATATAGAATGTAATTACTGTTCTAAAGCAAATCATAGCTAAGGATTTGCCCAGCAGATTGATAACACATCACACTTTTGTGAAGGTCTTATTATGAGTCATTTTGGATGAGGTGGATTCAGGGTACAGATAAGAAAAATGTCTTCTGTCTGTCTTGCTGCTGTATTACCAATTCACACCACCACACACACACACACACACACACACACACACACACACACACAACACACACACACACACACACACACACAACACACACACACACACACACACCACACACACACCACACACACACACACACACACACACACACACACACACACACACACACACACACACACACACACACACACACACACACACCACACACAACACCTCTCTCTCCACCCTTACCACAACTTCCAGCGCTGGTCTGCACAACCTAGTCCCACACACCCTTCTCGTCTTCCGCGCCTTCAGGCGCTTGCCCAACTGGCGTGTAGTCCCGCCTTTTTTTTAAAAAAAACAGACACTAATGTGCCGCCATGAGCAACTGTTTCAGTTGCGTCATGGTAGACGGCGCTGGGTGGGAGATACTGGAAAGTTTTAAAAGGACATATTCTAGAGTATGTTTCAAGGACTGACATTAGAAGTAGTAACCAGCATGGATTTAGGAGGAATAGATCTTGTCAAACTAACTTGCTTGGCTTTTATGAGGAAGTAAGTAGAAATTTAGCCTCTGGCATAGCATAGATGTAGTTTACTTATATTTTGCAAAGGCTTTGATACAGTCCCCCAAAGGCGACTAATGTATAAGCTAAGGTCTGTTGGTCTGGTGAGGCACATTTGCACACAGATAGAAAATTGGTTAATGAATAGGATGCATGAGTAGTTGTTAATGGAGCTCATCATTATGGAGTATAGTGCTAAGTGGGTGCCACAGGGTTCTGTGCTGGAGCCGCTTCTATTTAATCTATTTATTAATGATTTGGAAGTGGGTATTGTCAGCAAGGTTTCTGTGTTTGCTGACAACCAAAACTTTGCTGACCATTAAAAACTTCAGAGGATGTGCAAACGTTGCAGGGGGATCTACATAGATTGTCACATTGGGCTGCTAAGTGGTAAGATGAGATTCAATGTTGAGAAATTAAGGTGATGCATTTTTGAATTTAAAATCCTTCTGCTGCTTATACTATAAATGGCTCTGTGTTAAATGAATCCCTGTTGGAAAGGGATCTTGGAGTTTTGGTAGATAACAACTTAAAGGAAGCCGCACGGTATTGTCTTGTATAAAGAAGGTATGGATTCAAGGGAGGAAAATGTTATTCTCCCTCTTTACAAAGCATTGGTAAGGCCTCATTTGGAATATGCATTGCAATTTTGGAATCCTGTGTACAAAAAGAGAGGTATGGATTCAGGAGGAAATGTTTTCTCCCTCTTTACAAAGCATTGGTAAGGCCTCATTTGGAATTCAGCTGCAATTTTTGGAATCCTGTGTACAAAAAGAAACGTAAATCCTGTGTACGTTTGCGCATGCGTTTTTTTCAGTTAGTATTGAAAAATGCATGCGATTCCAATTTAAAATGCGTAACGCAAATTGCAACGCACCTGAAAATGCGCATTTTCGGTGCGTTGCCACGTTTTCAATGATATGAAAAAATGCAAACGCAAAAAAAAGCGCAGCAGTGTGGCCTAACCCTAAGACTTAAAGAAAAAAGGTTTAGGCTTCAAGTTTTTCACTGTGAGAACGGTAAAGCTATGGAACTGTCTTCCAGTTGTTATGCCAGGTTTACTGGTCAGTTTAAAAAAAAAAAGCTGGATGAGTTTCTGCAAACAAGGAATATGTTGCAAGTTACTGAAATTGATACATAAAGTAGAGTTGATCCAGGGATTTTCCGTTGCCACTTGGAGTCAGTAAGGAATTTTTTTTTTCCTTCCTGTTAGTTCTGCTGTGGTGCATCGCGCAAAAGGTGAGCTTCTGCTATCATCGTCCCTAGCTGTTGAGATATTGATTGAAAAAGGAAGGTACGCCTCGTACACACGTGCATCTCGCGGGTCCCGACCACGACGCAAGATGTGTCCGAACGTTCGTTTCCCGCCGATAATGAACCCGTGTATGGGCCATTTATCGCCCGAAACGTCCAGTTGTTTGGAGAGCCCCGACCGAATGGTCGATATAAAGTGCCCATACACGGGCCGATATAGGCCGAAACGAACGTTCGGACACATCGCTTACCTTCCGTTCTTTAATCAATATCTCAACAGCCAGGGACGATGAAGCAGAAGCTTACCTTTTGTTCGGAACACATTGTGCGTCGCGGTTCGGGACCCCCGATCACACGTTACATACCCGGTTTTCAATCAATACATTAAAGGAATATTTCACTTTCTATTCTAAGTGACTATTCCTTTAAAGCCTTCTTGAGAGAAATATTACATTCCACAGTGCCACATAGAAAAAAAAAAAACACTTGGGTAAGATGAACAAAATTTATCCACTCACGACAAGCTGCTGAAAAGAGTTATATGAATAATCCCAACACACAAGCATGGTAATGCTACAGGGGCAATATGACATACTGCTCAATGAAAAGCCAAGGGAAATCTATTTTTCCAACGACAAACTTTATGAGTCGGCTAATCCTAAGCTAAAGTTTCCTGGTCCTTAACGGACACTAAACACATAAAATGCCATTCGTTTCTATTATTCACAGGGAGGTGAGAACGCTTATTCTCACCTCCCTGTGATAATAGGACCTCGGGGACCAGGACTACTTACTTCCCGCCGCTCCACTCGCAGCCGCTCAGTCCTCTGAACAGCTGTTTGTCCCCGATTGCGCCCCTATCTTTTGAATTGGCGCGCATGCGCCTAATAGGCGCGTGGTCGGGACAGAGCGGCGGTAAGGTAAGTTCCTGGTCCCCCGAGCGTCCTATTATTCACAGGGAGGTGAGAATAAGCGTTCTCACCTCCCTGTGAATATAGAAACGAATGGCACTTAGTCATTTTTAAGAAGTATTGGAGTTTACAGGTCCTTTAAACATGGCAGTGGTCACTAATAGTTAACCCCCAAGCCTCCAGGTACAGGACAGGAAGTACCCAAGCTAATAAATTTAACCCCCGCCCCTCACCTACCAGTTTCCCTTTTCCTGTCCCTCGCATAGGAGGATTGCACAGTGAGCTCTATCCTGGATCTGAAATGGTTGCTCCTCTTTTTTTTCTTCGGGCCTATAGCTGCAACGCTCCATTTTTTGGTGTCATGCGCAGCTTGTAGATACCTGAATACCCGCATCGGTCCTATTTAGGCAAGCCCTTGCGTGGAAGAAATCATCTATAACTAACAAGTTGTGTGTAATGTTTATACTGCTACGGAAGAGAAATAGAAGTAACTACTGGTTTCCTATAATGTTCTGTGCTTTTCTGGAAGTATTATGGCCCGCACATTGGTGTGTTGTATCCACTGTAATATTCCCTCCACTCAGACAATCCTTACCTGCTCACTCATCCACACTGAGTCAGTGACCGACTCCCTTCACTCCTCCAATTTTGGAGTCTCAAGGGTGTGAAGCAAGGAAGATTGTGAATTATCTGTTTCCTCCAAAAAAGCCTTGAATCCATATGGCAGATATGATGCAATCAATGGGTGGCTCAAGTTTTCTCAGTCTGTTTTTGGCTTCCATGTGTATGGTATTTTACCACTCTGTGGTTTTATCTTCAGGTATCTACTAATTTTCCCACATCACATGTCAGTCGTATTTTCTTTTGGCTGTCAATTGGAATATATATAAAGTTCCCTTTTGTTCAGTGCTGAAAATGAGCTCTCATGGGGCACTATTCTAAGCAAGATCTACACTCCAGGAGGAGCTTTCTTTTAGGTAAGTATTGTTATTAGATGAATAAATTTTTCTTTTTCTTTTCTTCTCTCTTTCTTTCAGATCAGTCATCCTACACGTATTGTTAATACACAGATTCATGCATGGGTTCTAAATGGCTTCAGTTTATAGCAGTTGGCTAAAAAACCTCCTTGGTAATTACCAGCCCCTGTAAAACCTTCTGCATTGCTATATGGTTTAATCTACAGTTATCCGGCATTGCTAATGGTTTAATCTACATTTCTCCTGCATTGCTATATGGTTTAATCTACAGTTTACCCTGCATTGCTATATGGTTTATCTACAGTTTAATCCTGCATTGCTATATGGTATAATCTACAGTTTCTCCTGCATTGCTATTGGGTTTATCTACAGTTATCCTGCATTGCTATATGGTTTACTCTACAGTTTATCATGCCATTGCTATATGGGCCTTTATATGAATCTACAGTTACCCCTGCATTGCTATATTGGTATTAATCTTACAGTTACCCTGCATTGGCTATATGGTTTAATCTACAGTTACCCTGCATTGCTATATGGTTTAATAATTATCCAAAAAACTTTAGTTAACCCTGCATTCGATAATGGTTTACTACATTACGTTATCTGATCCTGAAACTTGCTATCGTTTACTCTACCGTTTCCCTGCATTGCTATATGTTAATCTCTACAGTTATCCTGCATTGCTATATGGTTTAATCTACAGTTATCCATGCATTGCTATATGGTTATAATCTATCGACAGTTACCGCTGCATTGCTATATGGTTTAATCTACAGTTATCCTGCCATTGCTATATGGTTTAATATCTACAGTTATCCCTGCATTGCTATATGGCAATAATCTACAGTATACCCTGCATTGCTTATGGATATCTACATTTACCCCTGCATTGCTATATGGCAAATCTACAGTTTACCCATGCATTGCGTATAGGCATATCCTACAGTTACCCTGGCATTGCTAATAATGGCATAATCTACAGTTACCCTTGCTTGCTATATGGCAATAATCTACAGTTCCCCCTGCAATTGCTATATGGCATAATCTACAGTTACCCTGCATTGCTATATGGCATAATCTACAGTTACCCTGCCTTGCTATAATGGGCATAATCTACAGTTACCCCCTGCATTGCTATATGGCATAATCTACAGTTACCCTGCATTGCTATATGGCATAATCTACAGTTACCACTTTTCTATTGGCATAACATCTACACCGTTACCCTGCATTGCTATATGGCATAATCTACAGTTACCCGGGGCTCCCTGCATTGCTTATATGGCATAATCTACAGTTACACCACCTGCATTGCTATATGGCATAATTATCGAGTTACTCTGCATTGCTTAATGGCATAATTCTACAGTTATCCCTGCATTGTATATGGCTACCTACAGTACCCTGCATTGGCTATAAATGGCTATAAATCTATAGTACGTCTGCAGTTGCTTATGGCATAATCTTACAGTTCCTGCATCCATGCAACCTATTAACCCTCATGTATATGCTTTTCTATTTCTCGCATGCTAATGGCTTTATCTAGGTTAACCAACCACCCCCCCCTGCATGCTAACCAATACGGTTCCACCCTCATTGCAATGGAATAACGCCTATATAGATTCTCTTCTTTTTCCCCAATGCCTAACCTATAAAGCTGCAGTTTTCTCTCTGCAATGCCATAAAAACCTATATAGCTGCAGTTTTCCCTGCATCTGGCCATAAACCTTATATGGGAAGCCTCATTTCCCTGCAATGCCATAACCTATTAGCTGCAGTTTCCCTGCAATGCCATAACCTATATAGCTGGCAGTTTTCCCTGCAATGCCATAACCGATATAGTGCAGTTTTCCCTGCAATGGCCATAACCTATATAGCTGCAGTTTCCTGCAATGCCATAACCTATATAGCTGCAGTTCCCTGCATGCCATAACCTATATAGCTGCAGTTTTTCTTCCCTGCAATGCCATAAACCTATATAGCTGCAGTTTTCCCTGCATCCATAACCTATATAGCGCCGTTTTCCCTCATGCAACTGCTGCATTTTCCCTGCATCCATAATATTAGCTGCAGTTTCCTGCAAGCCATAACTATATAGCTGCAGTTTTCCCTGCAATGCCATAATCCTATATACTGCAGTTTCCCTGCAATGCATCAACCTATATAGCTGCAGTTTTCCTGCAATGCCATAAGCATTTAATGCTGCAATACCATAATATTATATGCCAGTTTCCCTGCAAGCCATAACATCATGTATCTACAGTTTCCCGCATGCCATAACGTTTAATCTACAGTTCCCCTTTAATAACTCAGAATCAGTTATCTGCAATGCCAAAACTTTTAATCTGAAGTTTTCCTGCAATGCTATAATGTATATCTTTTCCCTGCAATTACATAACATATAATGTACCAGTTTATAATCTGCAGTTTTGTGTAATCAGCAGTTAATCTGCTGTAATGTGCAACCTGCAGTTAAAATGTGCATTCTGTAGTTCATGCAGTGCCTGAAATTCTTGCTTTTACTGTCTAAACTATATACTTGATAGAGTTGGAGCTGCAGCACTATAAAGCAGCAAGAGACCTCTGCAATCCTTTTCTATATCCACCTGATACATTCCTATAGCATGTTAAGCTTGTAGTTTATCTGGTACCAAATCTGCCCCCAGTTAGGGATTTTTTTGTGGAGAGAATTACTACTGTGGCCCTGGAGCCACTGATTTGTGATGTTATTCTGTTAACCTGATTTTCCAGGTTGTGTGTACTAACTCCTTCTACTCCACGTCTTGAAGGTCTAGGGTTCAGATGGTAAAAGAAACAGACCCATATCTCCAGTTGCATATATTCAGCTGCTCATGTGCCAGTTTTGAATGCAGTCTCCAGGAAGAATAGATTTTCAGTGATCACTAATTCAACCGTTCAGGTATCTTCTCTCTCTGACAAATTGTCCTTTATTTGTTTTTTTCTTTTTCTCTTCAAGCTGGAGGTGAAAGGGTACAGATTTGATAGTTAAATTATATCTGGATCATCCTCTCTCATTGATCAAATTATTTATTTTTATTTTTCCTGGAAATAACATTTTCAGTTTTGTATTGCCAGGATCAAAAAGGGAGAAGAGTATCCTCCAGATTAGTTTCTTTTATGTTTCAGGAAGATGTCCAATTAACAATTCCTTATCCTTTCTCTCCCAGTGTCACCAATATCTAAGTCAAGTTAGACAAGCATACTGAACCCTTTCATTGCTTATTGCCCTCCTGTAAATGTGCTTTTTTTTTAGCAATGGTTTGTGGTTTTTATCTTATGGTTAACATGTCCACACATGAAAGTTCCTAGGGGAGGTCTTAATTTCTCTTAAAATAACCTCTCTACGCAATTCTTAAACCTTACATCATAATATGTCCAAATGTGTTTTTTCGCACTGCAGTTTCATCTCTAACGTAACTCCCTTCTTCCATCTGAAAAGAAGTTTACCATTACATTCCGCTATCCATTGTAGTGTGCATGCGGAAGCTTTCCCTCTGGTAATCTACTGTTAGACTGCTCCTCCAAGAATCATAATTTAATGTATAATGTTATTTCCTACAGGACCGTTTTCCTCTAAGGCATATAACCAGGAGCTTTCAGCAACTGTTTGGTTTACATTAGTACAACTTTATTCTAGACACCTGTCCTATTATTACTGCTCTGACTCGTCAAAGTAATTTGGAGTGTACACAAAGCTAACAATTTTTATCCTCTAATGTTTCCCTCGCTACAGGTCCGTGTCTCATAAAACAAAAAAAAACCCTCTTTCTTTATAACTATCAATATATCAGTCAGGACGCTCTAAGACCCTGGAGTAACCAGATTCTTAAAAAGGTAAAGGCATGTCCACCCCCCAAAACTATAATCCCCCCAACTACGGCCCAATCCAATGTCGTGTAATTTAACTCCTTCCCTCACCATCCACAATCCCATCTGGCCATTCTCCTCCCCTCCATAACCAATCCCCCAAATCCCAACCCAACTCCCCCAGAATGCCTATCTCCAGGCATCCCTCATAAGACCCCCAACTCCCTCCATCCCCCCTATACCCCCGGAGCCCATCATCCCATCCATCGATACTCGCCAATCCCTCTCCCCCCCCATTCTGCTATCCCTCCCCTAGTGCGGTCATCCCCTCATCTCCATCCCCCTAAATCTCCCGTCTCCCCATCTCATCCCTCACCCCCCCAACACTCTAAATCCCCCCCCCAACTTTCTCTCCCCATCCCTGTTGTATTAAATCCTTTACCCCTAAACATTTTACTACCTACCATCCCGCTTCACTACGTCTCTGTGTCCCCCAAAGTCAGACCAAACACGGTACTGCCGACAGGAGTTTGGTCCTGACCGCTGCACCCTGCCTCAGAGTCACATGACTCAAGAAGATCCTCTCCCCTTCCGTCTTGCTAACCTACCACCCCTTCTCCATGCTCTCCCGTTTCATCTTCCTATATCTCTCCTATTTCCCCCCCCCCCCCATCCAGCAAGCCGCCGCATCGAATTTAGTTTTAGGGTAGTAAACGCCAAACTTTTAGACTTGGTCACCCTTTAAAAAAACTACAGACTTTGGACCTGACCTTGGACTTATTTCACAATCTCGATTACCTTGCTACCCTTTCATCCTATGCATCCACTTTGTGCTATCTTACTTCCACTATACGCCCGTGATAATTTAGTCCTCTGCGCTACTCTCCCTTTTACGGAAGTGAGTCTCCGCATTATCTGCCGCTGTCGTCTCTTAAAACTGTAACTGCCGTCGCGATCTCTCTAAACTGTACGCGATCGATTCTCGTTCGATGAATTGGTCTGTCCTCGCTTCCTCTAAGCCAATTCATCAGTACTAGAGATAAGCCCACTTGGTCCGTCCCCCCCCTCTCCCGGGTCCCCCTTGGCTTTGATTTCCTTCTTCTTTTCATTCCTCGCAAGATAGCCGAGGTGAGAAAAGGGTAATTCGTAGTTTAGGTGGCTTTAAAAAAAAAATCATCTGTTAGGTGTTCTTGGGAATGATTAATTGAATAATCACTTCTAAATGGCCACTTGTGAATAGCTTTCTTTGACTGATGCCATCCTTGGTCATATCTCTTACCTTCCATGTAGGTGCTGTATAATGATAGCCTATTGGCTTGGATCTCATAAAGAATTTTTCGTTTTTACGTTTTGAGGTTTTGGTTTTTTTCCCCCTCTTCTTCTCCCTTCCCATTCTCTTCTTACTCCCCCCCCCCCCAGATATTAACAATTGGCTGATTTATCAATTTTTTAGTGGATCTGTGTCCTGATCTTGCTTGGCCATATCTATCTAGTCTATCTAGATCTACTATAGTTCCAATTAGCTAACAAGTCTAGACTCTTACTCTCGGACGAGCCTCTGTGATTTCCCGTATCTTTCCTGAGGTTTAACCCAGTATTAAGGTGTCGTTACGCTTTCACTCCCTTCCGAGACGGGTCGAGTTACTGTTCGTAGAGTTTCTTTCACTTCAGATTCCAGTTTTGCGGCCTTAATTAGATGTCAGAGCTTTGGCCATCTTACCTGGTTGCTAGGTGCCTATATGTACAAGATTCCTTCTCACTAGAAGAATTTTCGGCCTTACGTATTACAGGTTTGCTTGTCTTCCTCCCCCTCGCCCCCCTGTTCTTTTTCCCTTGCCCTCACCACTTTTCCCCCCCCCCCCACTTACATTCCCTTTTCGCCCCCCTGTTTCCCCCTCCCCACTCTGTCCTTTCCACTTCCCTCCATCCCCTTCCCTCCCTCCCCTCCCTCTCTCTCCCCTTCCTCCCCCCCCCCATCCCCCTCCTCCCCCCCTCCCTCCCTCCCCCCCCGCTCCCCCCCCCCAATATCATGGTTCAAATCACTCTAGGGTGCATTAGATCCACACTAGCCGTCTCTATAGAGTTTACGCAATTCTAGCGGGTTAAGATCTACTGCCCTCCCCCTGCGTGATTGGTCTCCCCCCGCTCCTTCGCACACTCGCCGCCAAATAATGCTCGATGGTCGAGTCTATTCGTCCTTACACTTTTGCGTCTTGCCTCCTTGCTTAGCCATCGTGTTTCTTGTCTTTTCGCGCTGTTGCCATTTTCCAGTACACACATCAAAGGCCTGTTGCACGCCTTTCCTACCCTCCAGAGCTCCGCCATTGTTTCCTTTCCAGCCTTTCCATTCCCTTTCGACATTGTTTTCCAGCATTCATACCATCTCTCAGCCGTTTCTGCATCTCCCATCATCTCACCGTTGTCCCTATTTCCATTCCTACCTCCAGCCTTTAGTACATCGCCTGTTTTCCAGCCATCGTTCCAGTACCATCCTCCTCCCAGCATTGTTTCCAGCCATCGTTAACAGTTACCTCTCTTCAGCCATTGTTTCCCAAGCCTTGTTTTCCAGTTACCATCTCTGTCAGCCATTGGTTTGCCTGCCATCGTCCCAGCACCATCCCACCGCAGTTGTTTCCAGGCTATTGTTCAGTTACCATCCTTCCAGCCGTTGTTCCCAGTTACCATCTCCTCATGCCATTGTTTCCACGTTCCATTAACCGTTCTCACCAGTTTTCCACACTCAGTTACATCTCTCCGTTGTTTTCCAGCTATTTTCCAGTTCACCATCCTTACAGCCGTTTGTTTCCAGGTTGCCATCTCCTCAGCCATTGTTTCCCAGCCGTTGTTCCAGTTACCATCTCTCCGAGCCATAGTTTCCAGCCATCGTTTCCAGTTTACCATCTCTTCATAAAGCATTGTTTCCAGCCATTGTTTCCGTTACCATCTCTTCAGCCATTGTGCCTCCGCCATCGTCCCAGCTAACCATCTCTACCCCCATTGTTTCATCTATTGGTTTCCGAGTTCCATCCTTCCCAGCCGTTGTTCTAGTTACCATCCTTCAGTCATTGTTTCCAGCCTACGACAGCCCTCCTCCTAAAGGTACATGAACTTCGTCTCCGGGACTCTATTCATTACAGTACGAATAGGCCATGGAAGTAACCTGAGAAGCTGCAGCCATTAGGCAAGTACACTTGTCAGACTTTTCCCCTCCCATGGACGCCCTTGAAGCACCAGCAGAATCAATTAGCTCATTCTGACTCTATTTCAGCTCGTTTAGCTCCGGGTCCGGCTCCTCCGGGTTTCCCCTGCTCTGCCTAGAGAACCCGTTCCCCCCCCAGAGAGCCGCTATACCACCTCCTGTGGCGTATGAAGGGGACGCTCAAGCTGGTCGGGGAGTTCATTAACCAATGCCTTTGCATTTTGAATTGCAGCCTCTCAACTTTGCCTCGGACCGTGCCAAAGTCTGATGTTTATTGCTCTATTGCTGGGAGGCACTGCTTGGCCTGGGCCATCCCCCCTGTGGAAAGTATGAACCCTGTTGTGAAGCGTTGGCATATCTCCTTATTTTTTTTTGAGAACTTCGAAGATTTTCGACGCTCCGGCAGAACTATTTGCAGCTTCCTTCCTCCCAGTACGCGAACATTTCAAGAAAGGCTGAGCCATTGCGACAGGGCCCCGTTCGGTAGGCATATGCATCGAGTTCCGGACTTTGGCTGCCAGACTGCCTGGAACAATGAGGCCCGTTTAGCAGCCTTTGGCAGGGCCTGTCGGATCGTATCAAGGACGACCTGGCGTCCCCGGGAACTTCCCACAATGTTAGAGAAATGTTTCTGTGTGTATACGGGTGGATCTCGTATCAGGGAAGGCAAGCGAAAAAGTCCATATACCGTTTTTGTTCCCCCCACAAGTTTGTTGTCCTCGTCCCCAAGGGACCGGACCTGTGACAAAGCTGCTCCGCCCTTGGAGAACCCATAGCAGATTGGCTGTACCACATTTCGGTCGAGCCGAAGAAAAACTTAGAGGAGGACTCATGGGCTTGCCTGTATGTGCCGCCCCGGGTCACTTCGTTAAGGTTGCCCTTCCAAGATGGAAACTGAAAACCCCTAGTACCGATAAGGATCTCTTCTAGGTAAATTCAAATCTCCTTACCCAATGAATCCCTCAAGTCATTTCTGCCTGCCTACCCTCATTTCAATCCCACCGTTCTCTACCCAAGCTTCCTAGACTCTGGAGTCATCTGGTAAATTTTATTGTGATGCCACCTTTGCTTCTCTGTTTAGTATTCCGTTATTTTTCCTTGCTTTCATCCCCTGAGTGCTGGCTTGGCAATCAACCATAAATCCACCAGAAGTTATTCCCATGTCCTATACAGAAATTCTTCTTCAATGGTGTCTCATCGGGTAATTAATTTATTTTACTTGTCATTACAAAGTCCCCACACCCTCTTCACTTGCATTCTAGGACTTCCCTTGGCTTCTCGACTTCAAACCCCATCATCAACCTGGACAAAAACGAACTTGTTTCTTGGAGTCCCCTGTCTTTCCAATGTCTTTCCCACCCCGAAATCTCTTGTTCTCTGTTTCCTGTAAGATAAAAAATAAAGTTTTTAACTCTTCAGTATCTGGACTTTAAAGATTCTTTCGGACAAAAAGTCTTTCTGAGATCTGCCCTCCCCACACCGGGCCCTGATGATTTCCCATCGATTTGGTGACCGGTAAAACCTCTCCACCTCGAAGGTCGCACTATCCTCTATCTCCCTCTTCTAGACCACCGATCTATGGAGTTACAATCAAAGAAAATTGTCTGGGGCTTCATCAGACCGTCAACTTCCCTGCCGGTGCTGGTGTTTTTTTTTGGAAAAGAAAAGACGGAGGCTACGTCCATGCATCGACTATCGGGGTCTCAATAAAATCACATCAAAACCGCTATCCTCTTAACCCCTCATCTCATAAACTTTTTGACCATTAAAAGGGGCTAAAATATTCTCCACAGCTGATCTCCGTGGAGCCTATAATCTGGTCGCATTCGAGAAGAACGAAATGGCAAACGGCTTCACATACGAGAACTGGACATTATGAATAGCTGGGTGATGCCCTTCGTCTCTGTAATGCTCCAGCAGTCTTTCAAGAAGTTGGTAATGGACATTTTTCGAGACCTCTTAGTATTTCAGTATAAGTTTCTTGGATGACATCTAATTTCTCTAAAGAATCTTTCTTTCATCGCGCCATGTATGTCAAGTTTTTTCAAATCTCCCGATACGAGCAACCAACTGTAACGCTAAACTGGCAAATGTCTCTTTGAAATGCTCCCAAGTACCTTTTCTGGGTTATCTGGTCTCACGCCCAAGGCTTCAAGATGGGATCCACACCAAAGTCCTCAGCTATTGTCAATTGACGCTTCCCTTGGCACTAAGGCTCTACCAAACGTTCCTTGTTTTGCCAATTATTACGACAATGTATTAAAGGGTTTTCTTCCGATCATTGCTCCTATCTTGCCCTTAATCCGGAAAGGAGGCAACCCAGAATCTGGTCTCCAGCCCGCCTTAGTGAGCCTTTCAGAAATTAAAGATGTCTTTTTTCTTCTTCTCCCAGTACTGCTTCTGCACCCCGACCCAGTCTAACCGTCATCATCGAAGTTGACCGCTCTAATCTGGAGCAGGTGCCGTCCTTCCCAAAGGCAAATAGTAGAAATGGGAAACCTCCACCCATGTGCATTCTTCTCTAAGAAATTTCTTTCTTCTCCAATGACTAAATTGATGATATTGGAAGTGAATTCTGCTATCAACACTCGCACTAGAAGAATGCGACACTTACTGGAAGGGGCAGTACAGCCTATACCATCCTCACGATCACAAAATTTGGAATATATTCCAAACCTTAAGAGATTGAATCCTCGCCAATCCCGTTGGGCGGCTGTTTTCTCTCGTTTCATTTCATCATTTCTTTCATTCATCCGCGGTTCCAGAATAAAAAGATGACGCTCTCCTCCAGGTCTTTCTTGTACAGACATTCTACTGATAAAGATAAGGCCCCAATCATTCTCCCTCTTCAAGATTCTACCACTATTACTACGCCTCAACCTGTTGCCATCGTCGATTCTATCTGCTCAAAAGTCTGCTTCTAACTGCCTTACCCCCTAATAAGACCTTTGTTCCCCTCTCCCTTCGTAAAGAAATATTACAACTGACTGCTGATCCAAACACGTCTGGTCACCCGGGTCATACAGACTTTTCAATCTCTTATCGGTCAGTATGGTGGCCCTCACATTAGGACAGATATGTCAAAACTTGTCGTGCCTGCCTGTTCTTCTGTGCTACTTCCAAAACTTTCCCATACTCTTCTGTGGGTACTACTTCTCAACCTCTACCTATTCCTTCCCTACCGTGGGACCCCACATTTCTATGACTTTATTGGTGAACTTCCTGTTCTAAGAAAATCACGTCCTCTGGGTTTACTTGTAGACCTGCGTTTTTAGAAGAATATGGCTCATTTTGTTCGCTCTTCCTAAATTGCCCTCCTCTGCTGCTGCTAACTTGCCTCAATTGTTTCATTTGTCATATTTTTTCCGTCTGCTGATTACCTATGGAAATAGTTTCCGATCGAGGAACCAATTCATCTCCAATTCTGGCAGGGACTTTGCAAATTAACTTGGAATAAACTCCAATTTTCATCGGCTCTTATCCTCATCTCATGGAGCCCGCATAACGCACCAACCAAATTCTGGAACAATTCCTTCGATGCTACATTTCTTACCTCACTCACAAGACCATTGGACTGAGCTTTCTGCCATGGGCCGTATTTGGCCCATAACCAATGCCGTCCACTCTTCCACCGGAAAATCTCCCTTTTTTTTTGTGTTTTTGGCTTAAACCCCAAGGTTTCCACAGGATTTTTTTTGTTCGTCAGGACCAGTTTCCGGCAACTAACATCCTAGTTTGCAGAATGTCAGCCATCTTGCAGGCTAACAAAAAACTGTCTTGGAAGTCTGCCCTGGTACAAAGACTGTCAGCCGATAGACGTAGACCAAAACCTCCATTATATTCGTGGAGATAAGTTTTGGTTTGCACAATCAACTCACATCATATTACCTGTTCCTTCAAAAAAAAACCCCTCTAAATTGGGTCCCTAAATTGTTTTGCCCATTCCTATATTGAATTGGTTGGGTCCCACGGCAGTACGACTTCTATTACCCACCACATGAGAATCCCTAATGTGTTCCATGTTTCCCTTATTAAGCCAGTGTGCTAAATCGATTCTTCTTCCCTCTTCAGCACCTGATTCCATATGACAACGTCAACCAAGAATTTGAGGTGGGAAACTCTTGGATTCCAGATTCTAGAAGTTCTCTTCAATATTTGGTCTACATTGGAAGGATTTGGACTCAGAGGAAAGGTCTAGGTTAACACATCGGATCTACATGCTCCCCAGTTAATCAAAAAACCTTTCATGAAGATTTCCTGACAACCTCTTCAAGTGGTCTGAGCCCCTGTGGGAGGGGGGTACTGTAAGGATCTATACCTTCCGCCGCTCCTCCCGTCGCCGTTCCCGGAATGGTGAACTGTCGTCCGGCGCCGGACGTCTGGCGTCGTGACGTCACCACTCCGGACGCCGGGCGGCGCGAAGAATTCAAATAGTGCCACTTCGCAGTGGGTGCGAGTGCCTAGTTCGTAGTCCTTGCTACCCCGACAGAACTGTTTGCCTGTCTGTGTAGCGTCTCCTGCCTTCAGCTCCACCTGTTCCTTGTTCTGTCCTCAGCATTGTTCCAGTTAACATCCCTTCAGCCTGTGTTTCCAGCCTTGTTCCAGTTACCATCTCCTCACCATTGTTTTCCAGCCATCGTTCCGTTACCATCTCTTCAGCCATTGTTTCTCAGCCCCATTGTTCCAGTTACACATCTCTTCCGCCATTGTTTCCGCCATCGTCCCAGCTCCATCTCCCCGCCATTTTCCAGCTATTGTTCCAGTTACCATCCTTCCAGCCGTTGTTCAGGTACCCATTCTCCCAGCCATTGTTTTCCAGCCATCTTCAGTTACCATCTCCTCAACCATTGTTTCCAGCCATCGTTACTTATACCTCTCAGCCATTGTTTCCAGCCATTGTGTCCATTTACCATCTCTTCAGCCATTGTTCCTGCCACGTCCCAGCTACCATCTCTAACCGCCATTGTTTTTCCCAGCTATTGTTCCAGTTACCATCCTTCCAGCCGTTGTTTCTTTACCATCATCTTCAGTCATTGTGTCCCAGCCTACTGACAGCCCTCCTCCTAAAGGTTACAGTGAACTTCGTCCCTCCGGGACTCTATTCTTACAACAGTCCCCTCTATACTGGTTGATATTTGGGTTTTGTATAAGTTTTCCCTGTGACCAGGTAACTAAAAAAAAAACTCTCCTGCGCCATTGTGGTTCACAAATATACATTTGCCTTAACTCACGATTTGCCTTATTAAATATTTTGTTAAGATATGTTTTATCATAATTCCTTCATTCTGTTGGCATATAGTTTGTTTCCCACCCTTTTTTTTGTTTCTATTTTCCGTTACTAGCTATTAGTATATCCCATTAGTGCCACGTGCAGTTTAAGGACCAGGAAAACTGCAAAATTGTATCATACTCTACCGTAATTTTCATTTCCTGGACTGGTACATGGCGTGGTCACTAAGCTCCCCTCCCTTCTATCAGCCCATGCTTCGGACAGTTTGGGACTGGTAGGTGAGGGGCGGGGTTAAATTTATTAGCTTGTGGTACTTCCCTGTCCTGTGGCCCTGGAGGCTTGGGGTTAACCCTTATGACCATGGCATGTACCAGTCCAGAAATGAAAATTACGTAAGTATTATACAATTTTTCAGTTCCATGCTCATATCATATCAATAGCAATATAAAATATAGTATAGTCATTTTGAGGTTGAATAAAAGATATCCGTCATCCTAACAACCCATCCAGAAAATCCTTCCAAATTTCCTGCCTAACTTTGATCCAGAGGAAGAAAAAAATGTCAAAAAACCCACCAAATTTATAAGGGGAAAAAATTCCTACCTACTCCCAATGGCAATCGGAAAATTCCCTGATCAACTCTACGTTTATGTATTATACCCATAACTTGGCAACATTCTTGTTTGCAGAAACGCATCCAGCTTTTTTTTTTTTTTTTTTTTTAAACTGTCCCAATGAACCTGCCATAACGACATCCATCCACGCGTTAACCCTGTTCTCACAGTGGAAAACACCCTCTCAGAAACATCCTAATAACTTCTATCACTGGTATTGTTGACTGATTTCAACAATACTAATGGATTTATTCATCCAGAACCCCTAATACATAGAGGCAAATCAGAAAACCTAGGCCACAATTGAACTTCCCACAGCTAAAATGGAAGCATGCAGACACCAATTGGATAAGCCAATTACACTATTGAGAACTCTAAAATCAATTAAGTGCTTACTTGGGGGAAATCAGACATGATCCAATAGAATTCCACAAACGCCGTCGATGACTAGAGAAAAGTCTTCAAGAACGAAACTTCAAATCCAGTTGATCTAATTGAATACAACAGTATATTCCACAAAAGATAACCAAATACTAGCTTTACACAACTGCAAAGACCATGTACAAATCAATCTTATAATATGACATATCTCCAACTATTATATGATGCTAACATTATTTACTACTTAACTAGGTAAAGACCCACTCGAGTGTGGGTCCTTAAGACCATAAATGCTTAATGTAGATTATAATATTGGCAAAATTGTTTGGCCAATATTGCATAGGGTTATAACCATAGGAGTGCATATTGACCAAACCAGATTTTGCCAACAACTGGTGGCAGACCATGATAATACTGGCAGGTGGGATAATTGTGTCTTTGATGCACAAAAGGCCTTCGATACAGTGAAATGTATAGCTAGACTAAGGATTAATGGAATCTAACCAAGAATTTCCTTTGTCTAAGGACAAGACCGGGGTTGTCCCATATTCCCATTTCTATTTTGCACTAGCAATAGAGTGCACCAAAAGCTATCAGATAGATCTCTCTATCTATCTATCTCTGCTATCTATCTATCTATCTCTGCTATCTATCTATCTATCTATCTATCTATCTCTTCTATCTATCTATCTATCTATCTATCTATCTATCTATCTATCTATCTATCTATCTCTCTATCTATATATCTATCTATCTCTGCTATCTATCTATCTATCTATCTCTGTTATCTATCTATCTATCTATCTATCTCTCTATCTATATATCTATCTATCTCTGCTATCTATCTATCTATCTATATATAACACACACACACTTCAGTGTCTAATGTCCAGACACAATACTAAAACATGATTAGAAGTCAGCAGAATCTTCAGAACAGGATCTTCTTGACTGCACAATGAATCAAATTGCTTCTTTTTCACATGGATAGGTAGCGATACAAGGAAGTCGGCAAGTGCAGGCGACACATGCCAAGGCATGTGTGATTCACAAAACGGCTTCTAACAACCTTTGTATTTTTTGTTTTTCCAAGGAGAATAACTTAAAGGCAAATGTCTTTTCTCTAAAACCTGCCTATGAGATTTCTAAGAGAAATGTTTAAATTACAATTGTAAGTACACAATTAATTGATCGAACCATATAAATTAGTTTACACTTTACTATAAAAAAAAAACAGGCAATATTCTTGTGACGCTCTCATTCATCAAGGTCCTGGTATAATCTGTTTTTCAGTTAGATCACCCTGACTTGATGTTTAGTTTCTTGAATAGTTTCGCTAAGTCAACCAAAAGCTAGTAGGAATTACTAGCAAACGTCTTCAAAAATGACCCTTCAAGTACAGTAATTGAGCAGAAAACAATAGTTTATAAAGATAATTTGCAGTATGGTACAATTTCCGCCAGCGGTGGATCTGCGTTGAGCTTGGCCATCAAGATCGTCCGTTTTCGATCCACTCTCCCTTCGGCATAGGGGATCCTTGAATACGTGTGTTTGGACACTCAATTATTTAAAGAATAAAGCTTGTTCTCCTATTCAATGCTGGATATCATTTGCAGTGACTCCCGCATTGTCATGTAAGCTCCCCTTCTTTCTGTCTTGTGAATACTTGTTGCAATTTATAACTGTGTTTTAAACAGTAATAAAAAACAAAAAATTGTCTACAACTGCAGCGTGTGGGAGCATGGAGTTTTTGAGACCAGTAATATGAAGTCCAGAGAACAACCTGTTAATTTATACTTTATTCCCTTCTTATGTTGGCGACCTTATTTAATATTCTGTGTTTGGGGGGACACTATCTGTATGTCTGTAATGTTCTAGTCTGCCTCTCTCCATCCAGCCATCTATCATCTAGTATCTATCTATCTATCTATCTATCTATTATCTATTATCGATCTATCTATCTATCTATCTACCTCTCGCTCTCTCTATCTATCTATCTATCTACTCTACTCTATCTATCTATCTTATCTATCTATCTTTCTATCTGAGGTGTGTATCTGTTCTCTGTCTGTTTATCTCTCTCAATCTCTCTGTCTGTCCTGCATCTGTTTATCTTTCTGTCTAGCCATCTCGAAGTACCTAAAGAGTGTGCTTACTGGGGATGATAAGGTGCGTGGCCTAAAATGTTGTGCCATGGTGGCCCGGATGCCATCTAAGGAGGCAACAACCTGCATGAAGGTATATACAATCTGTGATCCTCTGCATATTGGAATTACGGCTTGCATTTTACAATACAACCAGCTCTATCTAAAGAGTCCTCTAGATTGGTCAATGCCCAATAACACTTTCAATAAGTCTCCCATCGATCCTATAAATCCTTTTTATTTTAATTGAACATGTTTGTTCTTCATGTCACTGAGGTAAGTTCAATCAACCCAAGCCAAAAGCCATCTCCTGTGTTTTAACAACGACCGAACCCGCCCCTTTTGGATACTAACTCTTACTTGGCAATCATCTTCCTTAATTTGGTTGAGGCTCGAACATAATACCAGCTGGCAGTGATCATGGGAACAGGAGGAGACGTAGAACCAATTATCAAATCATTTAAAAAATATAAATATATAGTAACAATATAGTTGTTTAAGTCAATCTAAATAATCTTAGCATCTATATCTAGCATAACTTGAATCACTTGGCCTTAAAAAATGATGAGTCCTGAATAGCATCACAATTATGTCAATTATTAGTGGCATTTTACCTCACATTTATTAATTAACATTTTCCCATTTTCTTCTCCTCCACCAGTACGTTTTGACTTGCGCTTTTTACAAATGTCTAATTTACGTTTTTTCTTTGTCCTAATTACTAAGATCACAATAACTAGAAAAGCACTAGTTAATGTGGGGGGACGATATACAGTACACGCTTATACAACCAGATTTGGTGTTATTCCATTAACGTTAAAGCAATAATAAAGCCTTCCAGTCATTATAGAGAAATTTGTATATAGATTCAGAATACCGCTAATAATCTCCCATAATAGGTTTGTAAATACGGTTTTGTAACAGGGTCATGTACGGAGAGCCATATCCACAACAATTACATGCTGTTAAATGTCTACAGTACTTTTGCAGATGGTTATAGTGTAAATGTTTTGAATCAGTTGTTAAACCATTTATCAAACTTCAGAACCAATTATCAAATCATACGTTCAATCTAATATAATATTAAATCTATATCTACTTTCACTTTGAAATCACTTGGTCGATAAAATCTCTATTTGTGTACGGTCTCTGTCTGTTTCAGGCAGAAGATTCCCTATTACCTGACATGGTTGACACTCTTACCGGCAGCAAATAATTACACGGCATGTATATCTGTACATATACCTTACCCTATAGATTTTTGGGGGATGGGCTATGTTAATGACACATGGGGAAATAGAGATGGGCATAACTCACTAGTTTGTCTGTTTTCGATTTCAGACTTGGGAAAATCCGAAAATCCAAAACCACCGGAACAAATTTTTGAGAATTTTTCGAATGTACGTGGCCTATTTTTTGATTAATTTTTCGACGGAAATACGAACATACACCGGAGACCATTTTTCCGTTGCCGATCGTATTTTTGGGATTTTTTGAATTTCTGGCTTTTTTGAAAGTTATCGAAAATTGCCCTTAACATTTGAAAATTAATCGAAATGGTCTTCCGAAATCCCAAAAAATAATCACAAAATCTGAGGATCGGGGTCCAAATTGGACGATCTTTCGGATTTCGGAACGAGGGGTTTTCCGCTTCGGATCCTGTTCGTGTCGAACCCGGATCCCATCTCTAATGGGGACTGTTTTTAGTACTGTATAAAATACCTGTGTGTGCTCATTTAAAATAAAAACCTTACTCTCTATAAATTCTCATCTTTAAACTTCACTGCTATCATGTAGTCGCTTCTCCTACACAACCCCTATCACTGATGGTTTGTTGCCGAACACACATATCTACAAAATGCCTGTGTCATAATAATGAATTTCTAAAAAATGCGATCTCAGATCCTAAAGAGGGTCAATAAGCATTTAAATTTGGTGCATGGCTTCTTTAAACACTACAGAGATAAAATTCCCTGTGGATTTTTCGAAAGCATCCAAAAAAGCCCTTCAAATTTCATTTGTAACACAAGCATTAATTGGGGCAGATTACAAAACAGTATTGAGAAGCATGAGTGAATAAAGCAATCATCCATTGTAAATCTTGCCATAAAGTAACACACCTTCTGTAACAGCCATAACAGGTTATAGAACAACGGAAATGAAAATAAAAATTATCAGCTAGCACAAAAATGAGACAACGGAGTTGATTATAATGTTATTGATTTCTATTAATGCAGGGGACAAGGGGGATGGGTGCATAAATGAAAACTCTTAATAAGTAGCACATTAAAATAAATAACATATGACAAGCCAAGGTTTATACATATATGATGTATTTCAAGTAAACTATTCATGCTATAAAGTATGAATGCTCTGTATGCCGCATGATGGCGGAGAATAAAAAAAACAATAAAGTAATCCTAATAGTGTGTCAGATCAGTAGTAACATTGGTCATATAACATAATTATGGTAGGGCGAGTTTATACAATTCATCTAGAGAACCGTCATACATTTAATTCCATTCTGGTTTCAAGAGGTCCTGTTACCAAATTACTGCTACAAATTGAGTCAAAAGCCAGATTCAATCAATGTAAAAAAAAATGTGTCCCTAGATTTTATTCGAAGAATTTTCCACAGCGACAGAAATAAACCAAGAGATGTTTTTTCATATTGAACTCAATCTGGCCCAATATTGAATCCTAAACGTTTAGGGGTGTTTAAATAATTGTTTATAGTGCTGAAGGATATAATTTTCTCATAAGAATATATCATATCATAATCCATGAGATAGGTTTCATGTAGAGAAAGTTAGGCTATTTAAATGAAACTCTGCTGTTCTCTAAGCGTTTTCCCTAGGATCTTGCCAAATGCGGCTTTTGCTTTAAAGCTTATATTTCATTACTAAGTCCACTGGGAACAATATAGTGAAATAATGCTCTTATGACCCCAACCAAATATTAATTTGCCTACTTTGTTGTTTTTTTCTCTCTCTCTTATTCTTAGTCACTTATTGCGCAGGAGGATTCCGCACTTTTATCAGCCAATACGCAGGTTTCCTTACCGGATTTGCGAAGAGACAAAATAATAGACTAACCCACTACAGATTAGGGCATGGTAAGGAACCCTAAGGTCACTCTGTGTATACAGAACCTTTATGGTTAAGGAGACTAAAGGGAAGGGATTCCTCTGAAGGCTGGTAAATGTAGGTTTTAAAAAGAAAGTTTTTTAGTTTTAAAAATACAAAAGTAAGCTGAAGGGCAACGTTCACTGACAAGGAATACCGCTTAAGAATGGTGATCCTCAGTATTGTGTCTAGGATAAGAGATTGGTTCCTTTAATTTAAATTATATACCCTTGTTTAGTCGATATATTCTCTTCCATTTCTCTTATCCAAATACCAATTGATTTCCCGACCTTCGCGCTATTCCCTGCTGTTGACATTAGTGGAGAGCTGCCATTCAGATTTCTGTATGGCTCTTTTTCTTCCCAGAATGCAACCCTTCCTTAGAATGTTCATGACCGTGATTTTCTACGATTGGCTGTTTGGATGGTTCAAACTGCTCAGATCACTACTGCAGTAGCTGGATCAACCCAGGGCCTGGGACCCATAACATCACTATTATGGTTCCAGCAAACAGATAGTCAGGGGCATTTTTTATGGACAGAAAAAATACTGGATGAGCAGATTACGGGTCATTGCGACTGGGAAATTACTTTTACTAACAAAGGTATCTTGTGTTTTCCATTGTTTTTTTTACTTGCTATTTACTTTTCAAGGATTCTCTATAGAGAGTAAAAGGAGAGAAGATGCAAAACACACAGAGATTCTGCAAACCATTGACTGGGTTTTTTTCACCCTAGTGTTTGTTTAAAACTAATTACTACTCTAATCCTGCTATTATGTCTTCTAAAATCCTTCTAGTGTTGAAATTTCAAATTCATTCATACATTTTATATACATTCGTAATAGCCACAGATAAATATTTAGGGGGGGGGGACAGAGAGAATCCTGAAAAGGCTTCATAATCTTCCAGACATGTAAATTTGAAAGGAACTGGGAAGTATTTAAATGAATGTACTTGTGTAACCCAGTCAATTCCAACCCTAATTCCCTCAAGGATCATTGGACAGAATTACAATTGTAAGTCTATTTGCAGTCTGTGATAATGGAAATCTGTCCCACTGTATTTGAAAAGTTCAGACATTGAACAATTTTTGTTTTGTTGTCCAACAACGCTTTATTTTTATCTCACATCTTAATTTTACAATGAAGTTGTCGAAGCCTTGCAAGATGAGAGTGTAAATATAGAAATCCGTCACAATACACATGCACTATGTAAAGAACAACACAGCTAAATTTTAAGGGCAACTAATGCTGGAATACACTGTAGCTGAGCTGATTTTTCCACTTGAGTTCAAAATCAAAATACTGGTTTTTAAAAACATCCGGGAAGATGTAATAAAGGTCTTAGCAATCAAAATGCTAATTTGCCCACTAATCTATGTTAGTACCTATGAAAGCTACCATCTTATTGCTAGAGCAAAATTAGCACAATATTTAAGGATAAGAACCTTTCATTAATCTCCGCTGTTAATCTTTTCCTTCCTTAATTCTGATTTATTTATTTTCCTTAAAGGGATGTTTAGCGCAATACATTTACAAACTTTTATTAAAAAAAAAGTCAGTATTTTTCCATCAAGCATGTTTTGACCCTCCCACAGCCAATTCAAATTGAAATGACTGGTTTGGTAGTGTCTGCTGGGAGAAGAAGGACCCAGTTGTCGAACCTAAAATAGAATACAAAAAAATAACATGATAAAATATCCTTTTCACCCTTGTGGGATATTAAAGTGAAAAAGTACTAATTTAAAAAACAGTCACTTCTCAATACCCATAACACATCACTGGCACACATGTATACCGGTATAAGCCAATCATCCTCTCATACACATCCATACACATAATCATATATATCCATCATAAAGCTTATATTACAAATATAACCAGAAAAAACCCTAAATAGGATATACCTAGATATATGCAACCCTAATAAAATTATACGGTTCAGTTCCCATAATGGTTCCTCTATACCCATCGGCAGAGCAAGTTTATATTGGAGGGTCGCACCATATACACCGGACAGTACAAGTAACCTGGGGAGATTGCCAGTTAAAACCTAACGGAGGGCAGTCGTTCAAGTCTCATCACGCTGAAAACGCGTTCGGCAATGTTTAAACATTGAATTTTTGTGGGTATGAGGGATTACTTTTTTTTTTTAATTATACTTTTGCCCTTTAATATCCACACGTTGAATAAAGGATCTTTTATTCATGGTATTTCTTGTTTTTGGTGTGTCCCATTATATGCCACTTTATATGGTTAAGGATGGAGCACCCCGCATTCATACATTGGACCATTGATTAGAGTTTAGGGCTGGTCTACCCCCTTTTTGTACATAACAAGGAAATTGCACGCTCATAATAGCAAGGGGCAATAAAGGGTCAATAAATGTATAGAATAACTATGGCCATATTTATAAACGGCCGATAGTATCTCCATAGGGAATTACCGCCGCACATGCATCGTTAAAAATACTGCTATCTCCATATTTTATAATGGAAAGTGGATTGTAGCAAATGTTTTGGCGCACGATGGTGTGGCTGTAATTTGATCTCCTTCCTCGGTAATACTGCAACTTGCGCGATTGCGCGAAGTACAATACTTCTGCAATGCCAGACGGAGCAGGGTCTGGGGGGGATGCCGGGAAAGGATCGCCCGCAGATGGGTCGATTTCTTTTAGAGGGTCATTGCGGGATGGTCTCCCACCCTGCCCCGCCCCCCAGCATGGATGCGAACACTGGCTGCAAACCCCTTCCCAGCAGCCTCTCCTGACCCCCCACCGCTGTATCTCGCGCGAGGGTGGAGGGACCCTCCAGCGGTGCACTGAAAGTTGCCTTTGGGGCTTAAGGGTCCGCAACTTCGAGCCGGGACCCCCCCTCCCTGGCCCTATCCAGGGCTTTGCGGCACTTATAAGTGCCCTTGCGGCTCTAACCGAGCCTTTGGGGCTTAGGGGCCCCAGCTCGAGCCCAACCCCCTCCCCCGGCCCTATCCGGGCCCTATGTGGAACTTACAAGTGCCCTTGTGGCTCTACAATAGTGCCTTTGGGGCGTAGGGGGTCCTGCAGCTCGAGCCGGGACCGCCCCTCCCTGGCCCTATCAGGGCCCTTGTGGGCACTTACAATGCTCTTGTGGCTCTAAACAATAGCCAAACCGGACCCCCCCTCCCCGGCCCTTGTACGGCCCCTTGCCGCACTGAGAAGTGCTTTGGCGGGGTCCCGTAGCCGATCCGGGACCCCCATTGAGGAGGCTCTTAAACGCCTTTGGCGGTGACTTCTTTCTTCCATGCGGCCGACACAGCTCCGCTGGGCGCGAACCTTCAGGTGGCAAAGTGAACGCTGAGATTAACTTGGCGCATCAGTTACCATGCTTTATTATAGATCGAGCATAACTGATCAAAGTTAACTGAGTCATAACGTTTTTTTATTTAAAAAATAATGATATGTTCTCCTAAACTTTCACTTTAACCATATATGCATACATTGACACTAATGCTTACTTCTTTAAGATTCATAAATATATAATCTAATTTGAAGCCCCAATAATACATTGTTTATGTATGTTTTTATGGCCCTTTTTTAGTAAATGTCACAATCTGTTTTTTAGCGTTTACTAGCTGTGTGCACAACTGCCAATTTCCCTTTTATGCAACTTCCTCCGTACGGGTAAGCTAGGCTTGGTTTACAATAGCAACCATTCAAGTAACATCAACGTGTTTGTATAAGTATAAGGAGAAAATTTTTGCTTCAGCTCAACTAGTTTATATATAAATTATTCTCATTAACCTTCTTGGTAATTTTCATTTCTATAGAATGTAAAGATGAAAAGTGGAACTAAAAATTGTTCACTTGTTTATATTTTCTCAATACTAAAAATTTTCCCCCCCATGCTGTTCCCACTGTGTTGGTGTCAACTTACTCCTCTGTCTCCTATGGTTCTCCTCAGTGACTGTTCAAAAAGTCCATAAAGTGAAGTTGTCTGTTGTCATCCCGGTGCATGCTGCTTCCTTGTCCCTCAGTAAGGACTCTGGCATGTGCAGGTGAGCTCTTCTCCTCCCTCCCTCCACACCTTCCGGGTCCTTTGTTTCCTGGGGGGAATTTGTCTGTAGTGTAGGGAACCTCCCCCCACCCTAACCGCCAAGCTTGTTCCCCCCCGCGGCTCTCCTCCATGCCGGCACCCACCTGCGATTGCTACTCTGAATACTAAATCGTTGTCACCTGCAAACCTAGATCCAAACCAAATTAATTTGCAAAGGGAAGGTAATTTGGTATCTAAATAATTATATCCCTTAAACATTGAAAAAATGGAAAATAGAATGATCAGTGCAACTGTGCCCTATAATATCAATAGTATTGTGCTAGTGCTACAGTAAAACATAGGAGTCCGGCAGTAAATAGCTCCTGTTGTAGTAGCACACCCAACCCATCCCTTTATTGGGTGTCTATAATTGGGTGGTTTTGATGTAAAATCCAGGAGGCCGGGGACTTCCTGTTTCACTAATCTAATACAAGGTCAGGAGACACGTTACCAAAAATGCAGCCAAGCGGGGGGGTGTCAGCCCAGAATAATACCCAAGGTAATTGGTTTGAACTCTTCCCTGGGTCTCCTTTGTTTTTAACTGATGCCCCTAGCTCAAGATGCTAAATTTAATATGGGGCCCAGGAATGTGCATTAAATAACTATTTTTCTGTTTTGCTCTCATGTTTTTGCCAGATCAGTGCAGTTTCATTTATATGTAGTGTAATTTTGCCTCCACAGCTCCTCTTTATTGGTCCCTGTAAACTTGCCATACATATAATTTTCATTAGTTTTCCACTTTTATTTGGCTGAATTAAATGCCCAGAGATCAATGACCTTTCTAATAATGTGAACTTCATTCCCACTTAGACAAGTAGACTTGTATTACTCTATATCCTGGGTATTCTGAATGATAGTTTTCTGGTTTTATTAAGACATTAGCATCTGCAGTTTTATTTATTCTACACCTGCCCTCTGTTATTATGGTTGTGCTATGTGCGTTATGACAGATATTGCAGTAAGAAATTGGTTATTTCTTAGTTAGAAACAAGTATTGGTTATCCTGGAGCTGAACAAAACATCTGCATTTTAATCAATACTGTTATTCTTAGATTTTGCAGGAAGAAACAGATGAACAATACCAATGATTAGTTAAAAGCACATTGGGGCTTATAGTTAAGGGCTATGGGGTTTCTAGAGGTGTGTTTTTTTTTATGTAAACCTTTACTTACCTAACAATGGCAGTAACAGCTCCAGGGGTTTGGAGCTTTTAAGAATACACGCTTTAAAACACATTAGGCACACACAGCCTGCAAGGAAAATGGTAAGCATTAGTAGGTCTTTCATTGTTGTCAAGTAGGTCAGCTCATCGGTTGCCAATGTACATATAGGGAGCAAAGCAGTTGAGTAAAGCAGACACTAAAAGGAAAGGACAGGTATACGCAGGTGGGCACATAGACAGGTGAAGTCTAAAGATGACTTTCAATATCCATTGAGTGAAGTAAATCAACATTGCTCCAACATTTTTTTTAAGTAAAAACAGATAAGTTAAATATCCCACTAGTTTATTATGTGGTTTTTCTGTATAATTGGCCTATACACATAAATCCTAATGTTACTTTGCTTTTCCAGATATGCTGAAATCCCAGTCTCAAAATTAAATTCGAAACTGCCGGTTCCAAAAATTTCAGATCCATGTTTTAAACAATCCTAAAGTGATTAATATTTATGTAAATACTGATCTCTGCAATCGTATTTTCCATACCTTACTGATATTTGGGCTGAAACAGTCTTGGTCACGTTTAAATATACTCCCAGACGCTTCTAGTAACCCTTGTCTATATGGGTGAGATCACTCCATCTTCCCTTTTCACTGAAATGCTTTATATATAAAAACTGTATTTTTGGAGGTTCCTGGACTGGTGCTATTATCTACAATTTTGGAACTGGCTTTGGGAACTTTTTCATCATTGCTGGACCTTACTTACTTGAATCTGATAAATACGGGCATTTGTTTATTTGGGCGAAACCTTTCTCTCTGACTCTATTAGACTTTCTTTCCTGCCTTTTATGTGCTTTTAAAACATTTTGATCAATTAGATATGATTCACATTGTACAATATTTGAAATACATGTGTGTTTATCACGGGCGATAGCATATACATTGTTTGTTCCACAGTGGGTAACAAAGGACGGTGTTCCTGAACCACAGATAATATTTATTAGGATATGATGGTTGAGTGCCATGGTACAGATGTCCCCTGTCCATAGTTGAGTCTTTTTTTTTGTTTTGTTTTTTATTCAGTTGCTTTCTCTCCACTAGCACACACCCTAATGGTCTATACCTCCTTATCATCACTCATAGTTTTATTGCTGTAATAGCCCCTGTTTCTTATCTCCCAGACATGTTGATTCAGGCACATCACTAAATAGGCCTCTAACAGAGGTCTTCAAATATTTCCATGGAAGGACCAATAGAGGACGTATAAAGAAAGTTAAATTACATCTGTTTTTTGCTAGAGGTTATACTGGTGTGCCAAGAATTTTGACTAAAACTGATCTTGGCCTTACTTGTTATTAAACAAAAATATTGGGCACACTCTTGTCAAAAATGGATACTGGGACATAGTTTGCGTGTGCACGATGGGTTTGAAAAGTTTTGGTTCATTCAAGATTATCTGATAAATCAATATTTGTTGTGTTTGTATAACACATATTTTTGTAAATTGATGTGGCAGTTAGGGTAAATATATCCTCTCAAGGCTGCTTAATTGTAATACTGTGTGTATGATTATTGTTAGTTCCTGATCATTGCCCTAGTCATTTATAATTTCATACTAATGGATGATGATAAAAAAATGTGGGATCCAGCACTACCCTGGAGAAAATCATGGTGCAACTGCATCTTCACATCCATCGCTAGACAAGTCAATTAGTTCACAGACAGCAGTCAAAGTGCACGTTTGTCTTTCTTGCTTGCAATTATTAGCATGCCCCACACTCTTTCTTCTAGCAGCTATTAGCATGCGCGAAACTTGCTCAATTGCATGCAGTGCACACGGGATTTTCTAACAGGCTGATCGATGAAAAGGCTGATTCCCCTCATTTTTTTGGAACAATTTTTGCCTAGTAACAGGTCGTTTGAATTGAGCATACAGGATGCATAGTCACATCCTAATTTATGTGACCATTATTTTATCCAACAGATATGAGGGTGTGCTGTATATATCTAGCATTAAATATGGTGTAAAATATCATGCTACCTATGTTAACTTGTGCATTTTTTTGCTTGATGATACACAGTCACTAAGGTAAAGCTCTATCTTCCCAGATTATTTCATCACAGTGAAATACTGCTTTACCCAGATTAGTAGCATTATAATTGGAATTGGCGGATGATAGTTCAACTTCGATTGACCGGCTGCTATGATGACGGTCAGCCAGATGGAAATTTTGCAGTAAAAAGCAAGGGACTACGTCCGGATATTCGACACAAATTGTGTCAGTGCCTTGAGGATTACATGATTCGTCTGCCGTCCATACCAAAATCAGCCCAATAGTGGGTGAAAATGATCAACGATATTCAGCTAAAATATCGGACAATCATGGAGGATTCAATAAAGTTCTTATTGTTTTAAAATGGTCCTAATTTTGCCCCAACCAATCAGATTTATTTATCATTTGAAGCTAACATTTGATTGGGTTGGGTAAATTAGCCCATTTTTAATGATTAGAACTTTTAATGAATACCCCTGATTGGTACAATGGTACACACCCTACCCATCACAAAATAGTTTAGCCCAGGATCAGTCATTAAAACCACCTACAGGGAAAACCAGGTTAATGAAAAAGGAGTCTATGGGCTGAGAAATGCAATCGAGGTCAAAAGTTTTGCTTGTGCTATTGATATACAAAAAGCTATGGCATGATTACTAGCACCAACACACATCGCAACACCAGGTTACATGTTACAGCATCCCTGGACACAATAAATTGAAAGACATAAGACAGACAGGATCATCTGAAATTTCACTGTCATGAGGCCAGGAGTTTCCATTTCAAATTCCAGGTTTCAATGTCAATACGCAGGTTTTTTCAATGTCCATACAGGTTTTGTAATGATATTTTGGTAGTTTTCTCTTCAAATTCCATCTGTTTTTCTTTCATCTGTCCAGAATTCAAAGCAGAACTGAAGTTCCCAATCCTAAACAAAGTTTGGTGATGAAATCCAGCACTCCCTACTGATGAATGATTTTCTCTACTTCATTGAGATAGTCTTTGGCCAGCATTAGACAGGTTACATCCGCTTAGGAAAAATCGGGGCAAATCAAAATAAATGGCTCCTATACTCCTGGGAAGACTATTACTATGTTAACAGGTTTGCTGGAGCAAGTATTGAAAGCTGACTTTAAAATATAGAATGATTTTTCAATTAACTATAGGTAAATTGGCTTAGCAATAAAACAATTAGACATCGAAAAAAGTATTTGTGTAATAAATAAATCACATACATTTGGTTCTCTTATTGAGTAATAATTTATCATCAATGTCCTGGTGTTCTCTGTTGTTTATATGAAATCGCACCCCTGCCATTGGGTTACTACACCCTTCCATTGGTTTTACTACTACCCCCTTCATTGGTTTACTACCACCCCTGCCCAATGGTTTACACCACCCTGCTAAATGGTTTACTACCAACCCTTTCAATGCAGGCCCTAATGCTTGGCAACTGATCAGAAATATCGTCTTAGAGATTTTTTTTTTCCTGATGCAGTTGAGATACATTTGAGACAATAACAAGTGCCTTAATTTGCCTCACTTACAGCATTGAACCTGATAACCATCCTGCTTTTTGTCTTTCAGATCCTACATCCGTCTCACAGCACCAATCCCCCTTGCAATGGCTCCCTAATGGCTGCATGCTTCTGAAACACTTAACTGCATACCACATCCTTACATTGATGGGTGCCGAAAACCCTAAGCAGATTTTAAACCTAACACCACTACACCGGGAAGCAAACTCTTGTATGTTTGCATCTCTCTGCCCTCCAAAAGGCTGGATGACTAACTAGCAGTCCACAATGCATTAAGAACAAGTCAAGCACTGGCATCCTCGATTCTGTATTTTACTGCGATCAGTATTTTGTTGAATTTTAGCACGATATTCCAATTAATAATGTAAAACCTGAAGCATAAACAAAAATGTATCTGATTTATAATCTATACAATCTCTCCATTCTCCTCTTGTGTTATTTACAAACATACATTGGTTAAGTATATGTAACACGTTATGACTTGTTGTGTTAATGAAGCTTGCCTAAGCTCTGTCACCAAGCAGCATTCCGTCATTTAACACCAATCCTTAATTACATTATCCCTGCTCATTGTTTAGAAGTTCTCCCCTGGCCACAGTGATTTACAGACCCAGGGCACTGCCACCGGCTGTGGTCCTTACTGTGTTTGTTTTGCTTTTTCATGTCCCCCTTGTTATTTCATTTAAAGCGGCGCATACCGGATCTTCCAGCACTTGTTCCTGCTGGTTGAGGAAAAAGTTCCACTGTCAGCTCAGATGGAGTGTTTCTGTGCATAACAGGCAAAAGCAAATAAAAGGTTTCAAATCATTCACGAGTAATAGATGCTTGTAACACCTGCGTCTCCTACGTGGGCTGTGAAGTCGTTACCATCTATTAGCATTCATTATAGCTGATACAGAGCCATCATTTTGACTCATGACGACACAAACCTTGCCTAGTCCATAGGGATCTCTATTCTTTTTGCTAGTATGTGGTTAGGTTTAACTGGTTAGATGTTATTTCAGTCTGGATCAAAAAAGAAGCAACGTAAAGCTACGAAAGTGGGCAAATGCAAATATATTAGCAATCCAATAGAATATGTAGAGACATTTGGCGATTTAACATTCTGGCTGCACTTTATTTCCAGCAAATGGAAGTAATAGTTGTTTTTTTTAAAATTACATTTGGCAGCTATTTAGATTGGAGAACAGAAGCTTACTTTACTTCATCATATCAAATTATTCTCCACATATTCTAAATCTTCTTTCAAGAACCTTTCTAGTCCCTAGAAAAAGATAATGCTGTAATATTACATTGAAACCAAAGAAACCCAAATCTTTAGCTATAAATAGTGTCCATTCTGCTAGAGCTTACTGCTCATCATACAGAACCCATTGAAGTACAATCTGTGCTTCTTAACCGCAAAGTTTATCATCTTTCTTGCTTCCTTTGACCTTTTACCAGGGTTCAGGCGACCAACTTTCCTAATTATCTGCGTGTTATTACACTACAGGGCAACTGATTGCCATGATAGCTTCTGGTAGATAAACTAGCTTGGAAAGTATCAAAAACTTTTGTCTCTATACCATGTAATCAAGAATCCACCCTTATTGGTCATAATTTATAGCATGCGCTTAAATTTTTCATAGTTGTTTGTTGCGTTTTAAAGGTAGTCGAATCTGTAGCTGTTTTGTCGTTACGCATCAGATGGGGTCGTGCCAGAAAATTAATACTCGTTACTACACTGTGTCAGGCGCCCCGCCACCTCGGCTATCTGTCTACAGATGCCCCCTTCAGCTAGATGACAGCTAGTGGAGTACTACCAACAGACCAGTACCTGTAATGCATGGTTCACAAATATATGAACACCTGCAACGAGCTAGACGATTTCTATCGAAAGTTTGCTATGACAATCAATACGTTTGAAATAATAGTCTTGACCCCACTCTCCTCCAGAGCTAGACTTGCAAGCAAGATCAACAGTGTTGGGTAATTAGACGTGCGGCCCATAATGCGTAGAAAGTGGACGGGAGGCGAGACATGGGTGCGTAGACAGAGGGACATACCGTGGTTTCATGGGAGGTGACATGTTGAGTAGCTTCTTTTGTAGCATAGAGATGTTATTTGCATATACTATGATACTGTGAGATAAGAGATACATGCTTACTCAAATAAGTAGAATTCTTTTTGGTGGGAGCTCTGAAAAACATATTGACCTTTCCTCTCTTCTACAAGTCCCTTTGTAAACACTTGCAAAATTGTGTGACTCAAATCGTCCAAGAACATATCCGTGCGTTCAACTCTAATAGTTTTTGGTGCAGATTGGTGTTCTGCTCATTACTATGTTAAGTGTGGGTATTTGCTCTTGTGACTGAACCATCATGACTATACCAAAGTGTCATCGAAGACTGGTATTAAGGTGTCCTCTCACCAAGCGAGCCACGATATGAACCAGAACACCGACTCTCTTGGCTATATGCGTAGATACTAGCTGTCACCTTGTAACATTGTCACTCCGTTTTGTGTAAAGGCTGGAGTCATCCATTACAAGGCTACAAATGTAGGTACTACCAGATACAGTCGGGGACAATGGGTGGGTGTGAGGTAACCTGGTGGGTAAACAAGCCACTAATCGGCTCAGGGTCACTGTACTGTAATCTCACACTGGTGTATACTTTGACATATGATATCACCTGTGCCTTTCGCAAATATTGTTGCGCATTCATTTGCTAACGAGCTCCCGGTATGTCGGGCGCTAATGCAGGACTACATAAACTCAGGGCAGACTGGTCTTGCTACAGACATACAAGGCTGGGGCATAGGATCTGTATCGCGCAATGGTCGCAAACTGTCCGCACCACTGAGCTATTCGACGATCACGACATGCAGGATGCGAGAGTGGTAATGAGTTGTGACACTGGTAGACAATTGCATAGTGGGTCTGCGGACATCAGTACCAGTAATGACCAGGAGCAAACTTCCAGGACTCAAGGGGTGATGCAAAATCAGCACTCAACCATTGGGGCAAACCACCAGTGTGCTACAGACTATCCTAATGTCCTACATACTCCTCCATAGCATTTGCCCGGGTATGTCTTGTTTGGGATGATAGTCTGTATTTACTGTATAGTGTTTCCATTTGAGTCACTGGTTTTGTATGTATAAAAGATTTTTTTTGGGGGGGAGGGCTGTTTATATGTGTTTATTGCTGGCGGTTGAATGGTTTATTGATTGTGTTTTAGCCACTACGCATTCGACTTGTTGCACATGGATACTTTACAGTGTGGGTCTGAAGGAGTATGTGACAGTACTACGCAGAGGAGCTTTGGATTGTGTGGGTGTGTGCCTTTAGTGCCAGAATGAGTGTAGCAGCTCATACAAATCACGGCATATTCAAATGCTTATATCTCTGGGACTATGAAGAGTTTAAAGGAACTAAAGGTACCCTGTGATGACTTATAGGATATATAGAAGGATTTAACAAAAAAAAACAATTTCTCACTATCAATTGCCCTTAAAGCCTTTTATATTGGATCTTGACTCATCATCTTATTCCTGTAGAGAGACCTGTTGCTCCCAGGCAAACACTTCCCATTTCCCGCTAGTAGTTTTTTTTTTTTTTTTTTTTTTCTTCCTATGAGTTCTATAATTCCCCCAGGGTACCTTTATTTTCTTCGTTAGGGCTAGGCCACACTGCTCACGATTTTTCTGCATTTGGCGTTTTTTTCCAATCATTGGAATCGGCGGCAACTCACTGAAAACACGTTTTCAGTGAGTTGCCGCGATTCCAATCGCCGGGTGCGATGCGATTGCACTTGCGATTTAAATCGCATATGAATGGGTGAATGCCCAGAAAGGGAGTGGGGAGCTCTGCTAGCGGGGCGTCCCGGTATTGCCACACTCCAAATGTCATAAATTGCTAGTATGTCCTGCAAGAGCCCGACACGCCTTTCACACAGATTAAATCACCCATAGATCCAGAGTATACTCTGTGAGGAAGCAAATAGCCCTCTCTCCAGACCTCGGCTCCCAGAGAATCCCCAAGTAAAGCTACATGTCCCTTCCCCAGCAGTATTGACAGGACTTGCAGTTTTGGCACCTCTCTCCAGCAGCTGAGGCTTAAACAGTATTTCTGGTTCTTCAACTGTCTCCGCTGGCCGTAGTTCGACTCCCCACTCTCGGACCTTCATTGGTACACTCACGGCTTTTTAAGCATGTCGCGGCTCTCCAGTATTACAGCAGTATACCTTCTACAGCAGCTTGAATGCTTGACCTAACACGTTTCATCTGGACACCAGGACTTCTTCAGGGGTCACAGAGGCAGCTACGTCCAACTTTAAATAGCTCTCCAGCACCAGCACCTGTTATTTGTTACTGTTGCCTGCAATTATGTTACTTTGTATACATATCACATGTTTCTTAGTATCACTACCTCTATTTTAATATCTTACACCATGGCTTTCCACCTAATTAATTTGGCTTGAAAAAGCCAAATTACTGTTCTTTCAATTTCTTTTTCTCTTCTTTTCTCTCCGTTTTAATTCTTCCCGCTTTTTTGGACCGTATCTCCTCCCAGGTTTTGTGAGCTAGATGACAAGAAATTCAGTACGAGAGGGGAGAGAAGGAAAGGATCTGTCAGCTAGGAACCGGAGCGTTGCGGTCGTCTATTGAGACGCAAAGTTCTGTGCGAATTGGACATTTGTTCCCATAGACTATAATGGTAACAATCCTCAAATGTGGATTTTCAAAACAGTTGTTTCATGGTCATAAATACAAACGGTGATACCCCCACCCCCCCACACAGACACAGGTTCACCCACCTACTCTGACCTACCTTTCCATTCCCATGGAAGCCATATTTGAAGGGTAACTAAAACTAATTTAGATTTTTCCTCAATAAAAGATAGTTTTATGTTTGTATAACACAAAAAGACATACCCCCTCAACCAGACCCAGGTACACACCTACTAATCTACTTATCATTACTGTGGCAGCCATACTTAAAGGGTACTAAAGTAAAAAAAACTAATTTTTATCAATAATCAGTTTGTTTTTTTAACTTCCAATCAATCAAAAAAGTTAGTATTTTATCCCCCAACCTGACACGAGTACACACCCCAACTGACCTATTTTTAATGCATGTGACATATTTTAAGGGTAAGTAAAAAAAAAACCAATGTCCTCTTCATTGGCATTATTTTTAAAATAAAACTATATACTTATATATACTTAAACTTTCCCTTTCTAGTTTAACTATATACATATTTCACAGTTTTCTATGCAATCCGTGTATGTTCAATATTCAAAGATCTAGGATATGGTAATATGGCTCATTTTCCCAGAAAACAGGCAAACAAATTTCATCATTCATGCCCATAAAGGAGAATTTATTTTTTGGCCACTGTGTTTTTCTAGCATATGCTTCGCCAAAGCGCTCACTCAGGTTTCTCATTCCTGACTGTTCGCATATGCTCCTGAATTCTGAGGGTGAGTTTCCATTTGTCTGGGCCACATAGATGTCCCTACACTCACACTTCAAAAGAAGTGTGATTTGAGTGTAGGGACATGTATGTGGTGGTTTGTCAAAACAAAACACCACTTGAGTGTTTGACATGTAATGTGGCCATTTAACCAACCCACCCTCAGATTCTTATCCTAAGCCATCAACCCACACATGCAACATTTTCCTCTCATTTCTGATTTCCCTGTCTGGTTTTCTTCCCATCCATGCTGACACACTCACTTTTAATTGGCTCAAAGTGTCTCTTTCTCAATTTGTCTCTTATATTGCTTGCTCTCCTTGCAGTTAGTGAGGGTACCGGGACCACTTTTTTCATGGATCATCTCATCTCTTTCCATAAAAAACATGTTTTTGAAAAATTCCCCTGATTTCCGACCAGATGGTGTTGAATGTGGTTATTATAAGTATTTTAATCCTCTCCTTTCTTTTCTCGCTTTCCAATTTCTCTGTGGCCTTTGATTGTACAAAATCTTCTCCCTATCTGTTTTTTTGGTCTTTCAATTCCCTTGCTGTTCTACATTGCTATACCCCCTCAGCTCTCAAAAAGGCTGTTGGGGCTGTCCTTCTTCCTAAGGTTGTTGTTGCCAACACCCCTCACTTTTATGTATGCACAGATCTAGAAAGTTGATTGATGTCCTGCTCCACTCGGCTGTATTTTAATATTTCAAGTATTTTTATTCAAAGATTTTAGGAATGACCAATGTAGAATGTTGTCTTCTACCGACAGGTCTTTGCTGCATGATACAGTACATCCTCCATCTCATCTTAGTGATGTGATGTTGTGTGTGTTCACAATAAATTGCTAAAGCTTTGGAGTGCGACCCTCAGGTGTATTTTGTTTCCTGCGACATCCTCCATCTCCCACAATCCTGGTGTAGGCAGGCATACGTTGGAGCACAAGCCATCCCCATCACTGTCCCGCGAACCTTTTTATAAATTTTATGATTGAACATAAAAATGTTTATTTAATGAAAGAAAGTAGAGATATAACAAACTGTCTGCCTTCTAAAAATTGAGACCCCTCGAGTTCAAGAACCACTCTACAACGCCCCCAGTCCCACTTCATGGGGGATGGTGAAGTATAGTCCCTCAATATCTAAGGCCACCAGTATCACATATTCCTCCACTTCTAGTCCATTCAGTTTCCTATACATCCCATGTATCTTGGACATAGGATTTTATGGTTTGCAATATATCTTTGACATAGCTTCCTGCTGTGGGGACCCCCCTATCCCAGATATAATGGGCTTTCTGAGAGGGAACTCTAAAAAAAAAAACCTCTATTTTTGTGCACTTTAGGAATAGTTAAAAGGTGGGTAACCTTAAACTCTCAATACACATAAAATCCCTTTCTTGTTTAGCCCACTTTCCCCAACCTCTGTACAATGCTTTCTTAGTTCCATAGTTACTGATTTTAAATTGCATCAGGCACTCATAATGGGATTGATCTGTTAACTCCGCGCTACTGCCTCAAGTCTATACTGTTCTTTGGGCATTAAGAAATTGAGATTAAAATTTTGGCATGGAATGTTAGGGTCTAAATTACATAAAGCAGCTCTCTTTAAACTAGAATTTCCAGGTACGGACCATACTCATTGGAGACTTCAATTATATTGTGTACCCAGAGATAGATAGATTTTCCCCAGCCACAACAATCTGCCTCAATCAATGCTAGCCAATTTGACACAAGAACTAGGACTGTATGATGCCTGGAGACATAAACACCCAGATGTAAAAGATATACGCTAGGGAGACACGGGAGCTTAGCAGCATTAATGCGTGGCTAAGAGGGTGGTATAAGAAGAAGGTTTTGGGTTTATAGATAACGGGCAGACTTGCTGTCGGCTAGGCTCTTTAGTAGGGATGGGTTGCACATCACTAATGGTGGTGCGCTGTTTTAGGGGAGAAGTGGGCTAGAGGGTTGGAGGAGATTTTAAACTAGGTTTGGGGGGGAGGGTGTTAAGTAGTCTCACTGGAAAGATAGCCCAGGAAAGCAGGGTGTAGATAGGCCAGTTGGTGGTGGAAAGTGTGGTGGGGCTAGCATAGAGGATAGGGAGGCATGTGTATTAAAGTGTATGATAAATTACAGGATCATAATCTAAAATGTATGTTTGCAAATGCGAGAAGGCTGGTTGACAAAATGGGTGAATTGGAGATTAGGCATTGAATGAAAGTATGATGTAATAGGTATAGCAGAAATGGGGTTGGACAGTGTGAAATTTAGAAGGATACGCCTTGTTTAGGCAGGACGAGAAAAAGGGGGAGGAGCATGTGTTTATGTTAAAAAAGATTGAAGCCAAATTTAAAATAAGGATAACTGGTGATATGGATGTTAAAGCGGGGGCAATATGGGTGGAATTAGGCAATAGGAAAGGGGAAATGTCATTGTTGGTGTTTGCTATAAGCCGCCAAATGCTAGTAAAGAGGAAGTGAGTCGCTACATATGCAGTTGGCAGGGTTGCAAGTTTGGGGAGTGTGCTCATTATGGGGGACTTTAATTACCCTGACATTGATTGGTGTAGGTAATTACCAACACAGAAAAAGTGTGATGAGTTCCTGAATTTGCTGCAGGATAATTTTCTCTCACAGGTGGTTGAAGTTCCTAACTAGAAAAGGAGCTCTGTTGGATCTGGTAATATCTAACATCGTGGAGCGCATTATAGATATAAGGTAACTGGGGCTTAGGGAATAGTGACCATGAAATAGTGTCATTTGGACTTTATCGAAAGGAAAAGTGTGCTGGGTTAACAAAGACTTAATTTCGGGAAAGCAAATTTCCAAGGTTAAAAGTACTTTTCAGAATGTCAACTGGGATAAGGTATATCAGTAAAGGTACTGAACAGAGTGGGCTGTGTTTAAAGGGGATTTAAGCCATTTCACATCTAAATTTATACCCTTGGGAAATAAATGTAAAATAAAATCCGCCCATGTGGCTGAATTCTGATGTAAGAGGCAAATGGAAAGGAAGAAAAGGCATTAAAACCTGAATGGTCAGATGAAATGGAAAGGGCCTTAGGGATTATAAAAACTAACCAGATGTGTAGAAAGCAATCAACTGCTAAAAGTACAATGAAGTTAGGATAGCTGAACAAATCATCACTAAGCCTAACATTTTTTTTAAGTATATTAATGGGGATAAGTTAGTTACGGCGGATGGCGATAAAGCAAATGTCTTGATATTTTTTTTTTCCCTTTGTACACACTATAGAAGATCCAAGTACAGATATCATAGAGTATTAGCAATATGGTTTGAAGGATTGAATACACTTTGGTTAACTGAGAGATATGGTACAGAAGAAATAAAAAGGTTAATATTAATAGATCTCCTGGACCGTTTAAAATACATCCTCGGGTACTTAGGGAGCTAAGTTCAATTATTTCTATTGTTTCTTATTTTTTGCAGATTCCCTCATGTATGGAGGTGTGCCTCTGGATTGGAAAAAGGCTGATGTAAGTTTAACTTCAGTGGTGGGGACAGGGGTGTCCCTAGGTTTTTGGCACCTGAAAATATTTTGAAGATGCCGCCCCTAGATTGAGCGGCGCGCTGTACGCGCCCGCCGCCGCGGCAAAGTGGGCGTGGCTTAATGTGTGGGCGTGGCTTTGTGTGTGGGTGTGGCTTGGTGTGTGGCGTGGCAAATTTCATAATTTTTCCCCCCAAAATGGTTATTTATACGCTTCTCTATTTTTAGAAAACACTAAAAACATGTTGGTGCAACTGGTACATTACATTAGAAAGCCCTACTTTCTAATGTAAAAAAGATGTTGGCCAAAGATTTGTAAGCCCTGCTGCTACCACGTCAAGGGTAGACTCTTTCAGCAGGGCCCTAACTATTATCTAGAATATATATTTTATATATAGATTATATAAATTAATAGATTATTTATCTATCTCTGCTATCTATCTAAATTATCTATCTCTGCTATCTATCTATCTCTTCTATCTGTCTGTCTATATCTATCTTGATATTTATCTATCATATCTTCTCTGATTTATCTTTCTACTATCTTATATTTATCTATCTATCTATCTATCTCTGATATTATCTATCTATCTATCTACTCTGATATTTATCTTTCTATCTATCTATATATCTATCTCTGATATTTATCTATCTATCTATCTATCTGTCTCTGATATTTATCTATCTATCTATCTATCTATATATCTATCTCTGATATTTATCTATCTATCTATCTATCTATATATCTATCTCTGATATTTATCTATCTCTGCTATCTATCTATCTATCTATCTATCTATCTCTGATATCTATCTATCTATATTATCTATCTATCTCTTCTATCTGTCTATCTATCTTGCTATCTATCTATCTCTATTATCTATCTATCCTATCTATCTATCTATCTATCTACTATCTCTGCTATCTAATCTATCTCATCGCTATCCATCTATCTCTGCTATCCATCTATCTCTGCTACTATCTATCTCTGCTATCTATCTATCTCTTCTATCTGTCTATCTCTCTCCGCTATCTATCTATCTCTATTATCTATCTATCTACTCTGCTATCTATCTATCTATCTCTGCTATCTATCTATCTATCTCTGTCTGTCTATCTATCTCTGCTATCTATCTATCTCTGCTATCTATCTATCTCTGCTATCTGTCTGTGTAACTATCTATCTCTGCTATCTATCTATCTCTGTCTGTCTATCTATGTCTCCATCTATCTATCTATCACTCCATCTATCTATTTAGCTACTACTATCTATCTATCTATGCACCTATCTATCTCTGCTATCTATCTATCTATCTCTGATATCTATCTATCTCTGCCTATCTCTATCTATATTATCTATCTATCTATCTATCTATCTATCTATCTATCTATCTATATTATCTATCTATCTCTGCTATCTATCTATCTATCTATCTATCTATCTATCTATCTATCTATCTATCGCTATTATCTATCTATCTCTGCTATCCATCTATCTCTGCTATCCATCTATGTCATCTATCTCTGCTATCCATCTATCTATCTATCTATCTCTGCTACCATCTATCTCTGCTATCCTCTATCTCTGCTATCCATCTATCTATCTATCTATCTATCTCGCTACCATCTATATATCTATCTATCTTGCTATTTATTATCTATCTCTGCTATCTATCTATCTATCTCTGCTATCTATCTATCTCTGCTATCTATATCTTCTATCTCTGATATTTATCTATCTCTGCTATCTATCTATCTATCTCTGCTATCTATCTATCTATCTATCTATATTATCTATCTATCTATCTATCTCTGCTATCTATCTATCTATCTATCGCTATTATCTATCTATCTCTATTATCTATCTATCTCTGCTATCTATCTATCTATCTCTGCTATCTAGCTATCTAATCTATCTCTGCTATCCATCTATCTCTGCTATCCATCCATCCATCCATCTATGTATCTATCTATCTATCTATCTAATCTTTCTGGCTATCTATCTCTTCTATCTATCTATCTATCTATCTCTATTACTATCTGTCCTATCTATCTCTAGTAGCTATCTATCTCTATAAGCTATCTCTCTCTATTAGCTATCTATCTATATATATCTATCTCTGGCTATCTATCTATCTATCTCTTCTATCTGTCTATCTCTCTCCGCTATCTATCTATCTCTGTTATCTATCTATCTATCTCTTCTATCTATCTATCTATCTCTGCTATCCATCTCTTGCTATCCATCTATCTCTGCTATCATCTATCTCTGCTATCTCTATCTCTCTACTGTCTGTGTAACTATCTATCTCTGCTATCTATCTATCTCTGTCTGTCTATCTATGTCTCCATCTATCTATCTATCACTCCATCTATCTATTTAGCTACTACTATCTCTATCTATGTACCTATCTATCTCTGCTATCTATCTATCTATCTCTGATATTTACTATCTCTGCTATCTATCTATCTATCTATATTATCTATCTATCTCTGCTATATCTATATTATCTATCTACTATCTATCTACTATCTATCTATCTCTATTATCTATCTGTCTATCTATCTCTAGTAGCTATCTACTCTATAAGCTACTCTCCTCTATTAGCTATCTATCTATATATCTATCTATTTCTATCTATCTCATCTATCTCTTCTCATCTATCTATCTATCTCTGCATCCATCTATCTCTGCTATCCATCTATCTCTGCTATCTATCTATCTCTGCTATCTGTCTTGTAACTATCTATCTCTGCTATCTATCTATCTCTGTCTGTCTATCTATGTCTCCATCTATCTATCTATCACTCCATCTTCTTTTAGCTACTACTATCTATCTATCTATGTACCTATCTATCTCTGCTATCTATCTATCTATCTCTGATATTTATCTATCTCTGCTATCTATCTATCTATCTATATTATCTATCTATCTCTGCTATCTATCTATCTATCTATCTATCTATCTATCTATCTATCTATCTATCGCTATTATCTATCTATCTCTGCTATCCATCTATCTTGCTATCCATCTATGTATTCTATCTATCTCTGCTATCCATCTATCTCTTCATCTGTCTATCTATCTTCTATCTGATTTTATCTATCTCTATTATCTATCTATCTCTGCTATCTATCTATATCTATCTATCTCTGATATTTATCTATCTATCTCTGCTACCTACTATCTATATATCTATCTATCTCTGATATTTATCTATCTCTGCTATCTATCTATCTCTGCTATCTATCTATCTATCTAATCTATCTATCTCTGCTATCCATCTATCTATCTTCTCTGCTATCTATCTATATATCTATCTATCTCTGCTATCTATCTATCTATCTATCTATCTATCGCTATTATCTATCTATCTCTGCTATCTAATCTATCTCTGCTATCCATCTATCTCTGCTATCCATCTATGTATCTATCTATCTCTGCTATCTATCTATCTCTTCTATCTGTCTATCTATCTATCTATCTATCTGATATTTATCTATCTCTATTATCTATCTATCTGTGCTATCTATATATATATCTATCTATCTCTGATATTTATCTATCTATCTATCTCTGCTACCTATCTATCTATATATCTATCTAACTCTGATATTTATCTATCTCTGCTATCTATCTATCTCTGCTATCTATCTATCTATCTAATCTATCTATCTCTGCTATCCATCTATCTATCTATCTCTGCTATCTATCTATCCATCTATCTCTGCTATCCATCTATCTAATCTATCTATCTCTGCTATCCATCTATCCTGCTATCCACTATCTATCTATCTATCTATCTCTGCTATCCATCTATCTCTGGCTATCCATCTATCTCTATCTATCTATCTATCTATCTCTCTATCTATCTCTGATATCTATCTCTGATCTATCTATCTTCTATATCTATCTCTGCTACCTATCTATATATCTATCTATCTCTGATATTTATCTATCTCTGCTATCTATCTACTCTCTCTATCTATCTATCTATCTTATCTTCTGCTTCTATCTATATCTTCTATCCTGATATTTATCTATCTCCTTCTATCTATCTATCTATCTATCTCTGCTATCTATCTATCTATCGCTATTATCTATCTATCTCTATTATCTATCTATCTCTGCTATCTATCTATCTATCTCTGCTATCCATCTATCTCTGCTATCCATCCATCTATGTATGTATCTATCTATCTATCTATCTATCTCTGCTATCTATCTCTTCTATCTATCTATCTATCATCTATCTATCTATCTATCTATCTATCTATCTATCCATCTCTATTATCTATCTATCTATCTCTGCTATCTAGCTATCTAATCTCTCTGCTATCCATCTATCTCTGCTATCCATCCATCTATGTATGTATCTATCTATCTATCTATCTATCTCTGCTATCTATCTCTTCTATCTATCTATCTATCTATCTCTAATCTATCTATCTTCTATCTCTATCTATCTATCTATCTTATCTATTCTATCTATCTATCTCTTATCTATCTCTTCTATCTATCTATCTCTCTCCTATCTATCTATCTCTCTCTATCTATCTCTCTATCTATCTATCTATCTTCTATCTATCTATCTATCTCATCTATCTATCTATCTATCTATCTACTATCTGCTATCTATCTCT